>CAKASE010000082.1:12400000-13000000 GCA_916720795.1 Danaus chrysippus | reverse complement strand
AGTTTTACAATGTAACATATTAAATCATTTCAGAAAGCTTTCTACATATTGTTCTTGATGAACAGTTATAACATTTTCATACATATTTACTCTTAAGCCTAAACAATGCTTTATTTGATCTAGATTTTTTATTTAAATTTACTGCTTAAATCTTGTATTAACTGATTAGTTGTCATTTTACAATTAGAGAATACAAAAAAGTCATCAACAAACAAATCTATTATCACTTTAACATTTCTTTCAAACTTTATAAATAAACAAGGTTCATATTTAGATTTTAAATGACCTAAAGATTTTAACTGATCATTGCCTCTCTCATACCATGCATGTGAGGACTGCTCAAGACCATAGATGGCATGTTTATTATTATCATCCTCATACAATACAGGTTTTTCAATATACACAGAATCATTCAAAAATATCATAGGTGGTAGAGCCTAGCTGTGGTCAAGTGAATGCAGCTCGAACATGAGCTGTCTTGACCGGGGAAGTACCACCCTCTCACAGAAGATCAGTGTGAAGTAGTCTTTAATGGCTGCGTTTCTTCCGATGAGTAGGAGTGCCGTTTGTCCTTTTCCTTCTCCCATCCTTTCCTCCCCTTCCCATTTTTCCTCCCCCTCTTCCCTAATCAAGCGTGGTGACACATCCACAACATGTCTTATGTATAGTGTAGGCCGTCTGCTCGGTTGCCCCCTTTAACATAAAAAAAAAAAACATTCAGGAAAACTGATGTTGTTGGTGTATATTTAAAACTAATTGTACAGTTAAATCAAATAACAATCTTAGAGTAGAATAATGTAGCACAGGGGAAAGTCTCATGATAGTGTATGCCAGCTTTCTGTGAAAAACATATTGCCATTAATCTTGAATGATAATGCACCTTACCAACACTATCATACTTTGTTTTTAAACACCCATTTGTACTGAGCTACCATAGTATCACAAGAGTTATCCACAAGTTCTCATTCATCATTTATCTTAAACAATTCTTATTCTTCCTCCATACTTGCTCTCCAAATTACTCTCAGTCCCATTTAAAGCTCCCTCATGTGTAATATTCATTTTAATCTGATCATATGATTTGAAGAAGCTTCTGGAATATATGTGACATAAATTATATCACATTCAGTATGTGTGCTATCTGCATTACCTTTTCTTCTTTTTCACTCTGTTCCTACGCTTAAACCTTACTCACTCAATAGGAATATTAACTGTATTTTAGGTTGGTTACATTATAATGATGTCTCCACTAGTTTTAACTGAGTTATTTTTACAGGATTATAAACCCTATAGTCTTTCAAAATAAGTTCTTTATGTTTCATATCCAATTTCTAACGATTTTCTTTACACCTGACAACTTGCATTATGCATTTTGTGTATTATTAAATAAATAATGTTACCAAATTCGGTAAGTAAAGTAGAAAACTCGAAAAATTCGAAAATCTGCTAACGGTCAGTAACTATTAAGCCAAAGAGTGAGACTATATTAGAAAACATGAAGTTGACCACCCCTATATGGTTACGAATTGAATATAGCAAATAAAACTTACCAAATGCGTGTACTATTAATAAAACAAATTCTGTACCTGTTCGACTCATCCCTTAATTTGAATTGCTTGTTTGTTTTGTTTTAGGTAGCGTTAAATTTCTAATGCATTGATACGTGGTAGGGTGGCCTGAAAAGAATTTGTCCTACTTCTCGATCGTAATACAAACTTATATTCTTACATCGAGTTCTGTTCCAAAAACAAACGGTCCTTGTCTTGTCGACGCGACTTGTTGCGAGACTAATGTTATTTATCAGTCATCTGCTTACTCAATCAACCAGTCACCTATAACACACGCAATTAATAGTTAAAATAGATTTTAAAACATAATTGGTGTTTTATTTTATTTATAACTCTTTATGTAATCAAAAACGTATTACATAAATGTAACAGTGAACGTGAATAGTATCCCATTTCTGATTTTAGTATTCTAAAAAAAATACTCACAAAAATATAGTTTTCTTATAAAGCCAGTACTTTTAAATAACAAATAAAACCTTAACTAGAACAAACTAATAATATTCCTAACTCAATACACCTTAAATAAGTTAAATTCAATTCACAAAAATAAAAGTCGCGTTCACAAAGTACTTTCCCGCGTAAAATTAACAAACAAATCGTCATCAGTGATCAGTGTTACCAGAATATTTTATTCTCGAATCACCCCGCCGCACTGGAGCTCGCGTGTAACCCCGAGATAACCCCATCACGGCACACAGGTAGTTAGGCGGGAAAGTTGAAATAAATTCATGAGCTTATTATTGGTTTTATATTAATTAAATTCGTTCTATTATTTTACAATAATAAATAAAATTTTAAATACAAATAAAATTCAATTATTTAAGTACAAATGGTCTAGATTTTTTTTATTTTTATTGATTGCACTATGTTTTTAAAATAATTGACCTGTTTCAGTTAACTTTTTCTGTTTTTTACTAGTTAAATTTGTTGCCTTGTGTTGATGAGTTTTTTTGCTGCAATGAACTTTTAAATCATGCTTATGAGCACGTAAATTCACCCGGCACCATTTACAATATGCCTCTCCTTGACCTGCTAATATCAAATCAAATCGGCTACCTGATTTCAGCGGATAAAATAATATCGCCACTCGGTAAGGGAGATAGCCCCATTGGCGCTATATAGCCTCACCTGGCAACACTGAGCGTCAGCGTTTCAATATCACTTTGGATGCGTTGGGAATTTAAAAGTTCGGTTCAATTTAAAAGTGTGTTTCCTAAGTATATTATATAAATTTTTTCATCAACAATATAAACGCAAAACATTAGCGTTTAGACAAAACAGCCGATGTCGTCTATACAACACTCATTTGATCTGTCAAATAAATATCAATAATTTTGTCGATTGTCTTTCAATGATCTTACTTTAAATTATTTACTGTTTCGGTTCTATTTGTACTTATGATAAATTTTTGGATTAGTAATTTTTTTGTTGAAGAAAAACTAGTAAATCTTAATTTGTTCATGTTACACTACTATCATATTCAGTTGGTGTTTTTCTGTGGCTCCTGAGTTGTGTCACCACGTCGTCAGTCGTGGTCAAAATGAATGAAATCCATTGCCTAGGTCTCAGGTCAACTCATTTATGAATTTCGTCAATTGAAGTTTGCTTTTGATACACAGAACCAGTCTTCTGGACCCAGGAACATATGATGTTAGAACTTGTCCTGTAATGTTACAGTATATTTTAATACTAGCTTTTGCCGCGACTTCGTCGGCGTGGAATAGTGACTTCCGGCAGATTTTTGGTTCTTCCCACATAGTTCCCGTTCTTGCGGGGTTTTCGGAATGGTCGAGTTCCCGTAGAATTTTCAGGATAAAACCTATGTTTTTTTTATTCACAATGAAGTACTCTTAACCAACAACATATTTATTTGTTTATTTGAATAAAGATTAATATTATTATGTTGATACAACTTAAACAAATTATTTCGACCAAATTAGGTACCATAAAAACGGTTTTTGTGAGTTAATCTTAAAAGATAGACATACATTGTCCCGGACTGTTTTTTTAGATCAGTAAAAGAGCTATTATTCTTTAATACATATTTTTTGTGTATCTTGAACCGTTTTCACGGCGCACGCAACGAAAGGCTTCAAAGATGAAATAATTTCTCCCGTTTTTTTTTACACATTTACCACTATATCTTTGCTCCTATTGGTTGTAGCGTGTTATGTTATATAGCCCACAGCCTTCCTCGATAACTGGACTATCCACCACAAAAAGAATTATTCAAATCGAACTAGTAGTTTCGGAGATTAGCGCTTTCAAACAAACAAACTCTTCAGCTTTATAATATTAGTATAGATTCGCTAAGACAATAGTACATTTAATATTTCATTTTAGTCACGTGCTTTCAGATCTCAGATGATACACTCAAAACCACAGGGATTGCGTTTCTAGCATCTTTTGGAGAACCCGTCCCAAACCTTACGCTTTTATCTTCAATTCCTACTAAATATATATATTTTTTAGATCGAATTCCTTGAAGTAGTTAAAGTTCAGTTATGTTCGACTAAATTAACTCAATTTAAGAAAATTTTAAGTTTCATAAATACAGTTCTTCTATATATTTTTCCAAGGTATTTATTAGTATAGATTCTTGTTACTGATCTATTTCTATCAAATCTTACAACACCAGGGGTCCTTTAATGCTAATTTTAAACATAAAATAATACTCATCTATATTTTAAATAAGCTTTTACCTGGTACGTATTGAACTATATATTATTGAAATATATACGTATTGGACTATATATTGTTTAATTCGTCGTTAATTTGAGTAAATTGATTAATGCGGAAATTCTCGGATATTTAGTATAAAAGTAAAAGAATCGTTTAAACTTTTGTTTTTATTTATATCTAGATATAATTTTCTCCGAATATATCGACAATACTTCTTTTTGCCTTTTTCTTAAATATTCGTATAATGTATGTACCTATAATGTCATGTTAAACTACATATATCTAGTATATAAACAGCATAAGATGCAACAACTAGCTATGACTAATCACATAAATTAGAAATTTCTAAAAAAATAACAGCAAAAAACTGAACGTTATGTAAAATAACGCAGGATAAAACCTAAAACATAATAAAACACATAGTTACTTCACTGACATAAGTTAACTCCGTCTCTTTGTGCCTTTTATATCATAATATTGTCGCACAAAAACTAAATACAGATAGATTGGGAGCAGATTCTTTTTACTTTTTCCTATATGAACTGTGTCAGCTTCGTCAATAAAGTGTTGATAAATATCGGGACATTGTTTAAAACTCGTTACATTGTTACCCAGCTTTTGAGAGCTTACTTTTTTTTAACTATTACTTTATTGGTTTTAATTTTCTATATACTCGATAAAGTAAGGAGCATGTGCCGTTTTCGATTAAGTTAAATAAAAGTATGCATCATGGGGATGAAAAACTGTCATATAATAACTTTGACACTATTTTCCTTTATAACTTTATAGATGGCGTAAGTAGCTCTGAAATTGGTTTGACAATTGACATTAGGACAAATTTTAAATTATTTCAGTTGTTCATTTGCCGTTGTGTACTGTTGTTTTTGTGCTGTACGTTCTTTTTCAAACATTTGACCCGGCTTAATATATCATTGACTCCTATTTCCACGCTTTTGACGATCGAGTATCGACCCCGTTTTTTCTCAATTGGACTTTGTTTTCTGCGAGTACGATCGACCCCGGCTCTTCTCATTTGGATTTTGATTGCAAACCACGAATTTGGATTATCGATAAGTTGAAAAAATGCCACGAAAATCGGCTATTAAGTGTTACTTTCGGTGTGCGACTAAAGGTACTTATTTAGTAAAATCTAAAAAAATATTATTTGTCGTATATATGTATATACAATCAATTACTACTCTTGTTACATCAATTTCAACCGTAACAGTTTATTGACTTCTAATAAAAACATTTCAGGTCCTTTTCATCAATTTCCTAAACCTGAATACCCAAAATTGGAGAAAATAATTCAATGGAAAAATATTTTAAATGAAGACATGATACAAAAGGAAGATTCTTACATTTATAACAATATAAGAATATGTGATGATTATTTTGAACAGTTTTACCATTCTTCAAGTAAACAACTCACTCAAAATGCTGTACCAACACTATACTTAAGTAAGTATCTAAAGTAAGCAACGTCCCAAGTAGTTATAGGCACACAATACATACTATTAATATAAAAAGAAAACTATAAATATTTTATAACTATAGATGATAATATACATTATTATTATTTTACTTTAGAAATTGGTGCTCATAATTAAAAATTATAAACAAAAAATAATGATTTAATTGAATATAATGAAATAGGTATACAAGTCATCTTAACATTTTTATATACTTACATGTGGTTTGATAGATTTATAATGTGCCCTCTTTACTACCTTTTTTATATAAATAAGAGAAAGTTCCTACAAACAGTATTGAAAAATAACTACTTTTGTCACTTCTTTACATAGGTAAAACCAAAAAAGTTGTTTATAGTTTTTTATGTAATATAAGAATGGCAGTGTTTAATTCACTAAAAATTACAAGTCTATTAACATTCAATCAGAAACTCTAAAAGAAACGAAGAAGAAAGATACTTGATTGTGGGCCGGATTTGTAATCAATTTAGCAAAATAGTCTGCTTGCTTTAGAATAGGACTATTTGCTTGTTTTGAGACAGCAGATGATAAAACTATCTTATTTTATATATAATATAGTTAGTTTTTGAATTTAATAGTGGATTTTGTTGTGCTGTCAATAAACTTAAACTATCCGTTATTATAATCCACTTTTGATGAGTCTGTGTTTGAATGTGCTCCATAGCAGTATATACATACATATGCTGGATTCAGCGGAGTATATGCTTGTGAGTGAATTCAGCCTATGACCAAATCCACCCTTGATCTGACTATTATAGACAGTTATAGAGACTGCTTCATTGTTCCTAGACCCATCTGTATATATCTGATGATATCCCTGCCACCTATCAAGTTCCCTATAAATGTCTTCCTTATACTTTACAAGACTCTTGACTACAATTTTTATCTGAATAAATTTTGATTCATATAACCCAGAGTAACAAGGCCATACCATGCTAGAAAATATATTGTATTTATTAGAAATTTGTTCTGTTTCAGAAAAACCTTGAAACAAATATGAATTAATATTGGCAGTCCTGTTAATAGTGTCCCGCAGTTTAACAAGAAGTGGATGATTACTAATGGAGAGCAACCTTGCAAAAAATGTTGATTGTAAGTATATAAACCTAAGTGCTAATGGAGGTATATTACATTCCACCTGCATTGACACTATGGGAGTAGTTCCCATGGCACCCATTATAATGTGCAAACATTTGTTTTGTATCTTTTCTAATTTATCTACTATAGTTCTTACCCCTGCAAAACAAAAAAAAGCATATTCAAAATGTCTCTTTACTAATGAATTATACAATGTTAATAGAATACTTGGTTCAGCACCCCAATATGTGCTAGTTAAAGATTTTAAAACATTACAAGCATTTAAAGCTTGAGATTCTAGAGTTTCAGCATACTTATTCATCTAGAATTGTTTGTAAAAATAACATCTAAACACTTTACAGAGCTCTCTACAGACATTACATTATTATTGAACAAAATATTTACATTCCTATTTCTAATTCCATTTTTTCAAAAGACAAAAACTTTTTTCATTGCTGACCTCCAGCCGAAGGCTATCAAAATAGTTCTTTAGTCTTAGGAGAGCTACATTGAGGACTGATTGTACACTTTGTACATCTTTGTAAATCATCTGCAAACTGCAGATTAGAAACTTCACACCCCAGAGTTAAATTTAGCTGATGTATGAATAGGATAAAAAGCAATGGGCTCAATACACCACCCTGTGATACACACCTACAAGAATATCTTGGACCAAATAACTGATTGTTGACCTTAACAAACACCTTTCTGTAGTTCAACAAATTAAAAATACAATTTACAACTTTTCCAGGTACCCGCAGTAATAATAATATTGAGGATAATTTGTCCAGATCTACATTATTGAAAGCCCCTACAATGTCAACAAAAACACCAACTAGTACTTTATTCTCGGAACGAGCATCGTGGATATCCAGACAGAGACTCTCACAAGCAGAACGGCCACAATGAAAGCCAAACTGATTGTGAGGTAAAAGATTATTACTTTCTATGTGAAAAATTAATCTCTGTTTTATTAATTGTTGGAAAGTTTTTCCAACACACTCCTATTACAGGACGATAAGAATCAGCCAAATTAAAGTCTTTGCCAGGTTTTAAAATTGGTACCAAACAGTCAGTTTTCCAATCCCCTGGGACAATAGAAGACGTCCATAAACTATTTAATAAACTTAAAAAAATAGATAGAGTTTGAACATTTAAAAGTTTAAACATCCTGTAGGAAAGCCAATCCAGGCCACATGAAGAATCTTTTCTTGAGGCTAAAGCAGATTTTAACTCTTGCATAATAAAACAACCGATCATGTATGAATTATCACTATTTACTCCAAGAACATTATCTATACTTATGTGTTGTGAAACAGTATGTGGATAAAGTTTTTTTTTTTTTTGTGTGTATTTATATAAAAATGTTTGAACCCAATTGAGGTCAGAAAATAAGTTAGAACTCGGAAAACTTTTTTAAATTTTCTTATTTTAGTCCAAATGCGATTTATAGATGTCAAACGATTTATTGATGAGCAGAATTCAAACCAACTTTTACAACGTTCTTCTTTTAAAGTGCGTTTTTTAAAGGCTTATGCGCGTTTGAAATTAATGTAATTTTTACTATTAAGACTAGTTTTTTAATTAATGTAGGCGTTCTTGCAGTCTTCTACTACTTTTGAACATTTATCATTCCACCAAGCTACTTGGCACCTTTTTCTAGGACGGTTATTATTACTATCAGTTGTGTTATGGTTTAAGCTGGGCCTGGAGAATTTGATTGCCAATAGAATAATTGAACAAAACTTTCTGTATGAGTCATGGAGATCACTATTGTCAACTTTAAAGTTCATTAACATTTTATTAACAATTTGTCATAACTATCCCAATTTACTAATTTCAGATTGCTGTGAAAAGGAATGTTGTTCAAGGGAATAGAGGGTTCATGTTAATCTCTTACGAGAGTAAATTTTGTGATAGTCGGCAGATGATAACTGCCTAAAGGGTCCTGATGAACTTGCCAGTCACAAGAAAGAAATAAAGAAGAAGACACCATAGTTAAATCTAGACTGTTTGGTTTCCAAATATGAGAGCCTATAGTTGTTGGTTGACCATTATTTAAAAGTATTAAGTCATATATGACCCATGTAATCCATAATAGCTCTGCCCCGAGAATCTATGCGACTACAACCCCAAAAAGTATGATGGGCGTTAAAATCACCTGCAATTATCAACGGTTTTGGAATACTGTACAATAAACGATCGAACTTCGCCCTTTCAAAAGCAGGAAAACTATTACCAGGACTGTAAAAACTAACCAAAGAAATGCATTTATGTTTCACTTTAATAATAATTACTACATTTTGTAACGAATCATCATAAAAAGTATCTTGTTTAGAGAAATGTATACCGTTTTTATTTAATATTGCTACGCCATTATGATCATTAGCGCAGTCATTCCTAATAATGGTATAACAACGTAAATTAAATTGAATGTTAGGCTTGAGCCAAGTTTCTGAAATAAGAGCTACATGTTTATTATTTTTGTATAATTTTTTTTTAAACTCAAGTCTGTTACTTAACAGACTGAGCATTCCACTGTACAATATTTAAGAGTTGGTGGTTGAATGTGACGATTTGTTATTATTATCCTGTATGGTTTCTTTAATAGTTGAGCTAATAAATTGTGAACTAATACTTATATTTTGAGTTTTATTTAAAGTTATAACTTTTATTATAGATTCTGTTAATAGTCATAGTTTCAGAATTTGATAGTATTGCTTGTATTACTTCTTGGGTATTTAATTTTTTATAAAGGGAGGGAAAATTTAATGAATCTTTTAACGTGTCAGCATATGACTTGGGTTTACTGTTTGCGATTTTCTTTTGTCTTATAGGGCACTGGCTAGAGATGGCAATGTGATTGCCATTACAATTAATGCACTTAGCTTTTTCAATGTTAACCTTGCATTCATTGAAAGAATGCCCCTCTGTGCATATGGAGCATCGCGGTGAATTTTTACAAAACTTAGCCAGATGATCATAGCGTAAACATTTAAAACACTGTTTTATAGGTGGGACATATGTGGAGACAGGCAGGCGCCACATCTTAATGTGAACATAGTTATTATTACGCTCTGAGTAGGTTGCAGTGTGAAGGTGTTATTTTCTCCTTTTACTTTACGCATTATGCGTCGGAGAGAAATGACTTTTTTTGTTGTTGATATTGCTTTATATACCTGCATATTTTGTGATTGGTTAGATGAGTGGGAATCGAAGAGATAACTCCCGATAGTTCGGTAGCCCCTGCTGGTATTGAAGCTTTAAGTCGTTGTTCCTTTAGATATGTAGTATTTTCTAAAAAGGCATTTGCCAAATTCGCACGTTGGAAAACAACACCGACCTTATATTTATTTATTTTTTTAAAATATAGTATACCTTTCACAGAGCGTATAAAACTAGTTCTAGTACATCATGTCCCTATTACCGAGTGGGACATCATTAGTACTTTCGACAAATACTATGAATTCAGACTTGGCTTCCGCATCTTCAGAGTATCGCTGACAATAATCAGCAACCCTAAAGGGAGCGAAGGCATTTGCATCCTGCAATACTGGCGAATCCTCGCAATCGGAATCGCTGCTTGTGCTGAAATTCAAGGACTCACCCGAATCCTTCTTTTTACGTTTTTTCACCATCTCTCCATATAAACACTTACATATATACATATTAAGTTTTACTTCGTTACAATAAACTAAACAAAAATTTGCAAATTATATTATATAACTATTTAAAATAATTAAAATTTTCAAAAAGCCCGCGTCAACGTTTCAATTCCCGCGCTCTTTTTCTAAACCATAGATAATACACTGTATTAGAAAATATATAAACTTAACCTCTGTGACTTGTCATCTGTCGAGATGTCAGATGTCATAAATATAATACTCTTGATACTTTAAATGAATTGAAACGTAAAAAAGTGAAAATTTATATTTTTAATCTATACTAATATTATAAAGCTGAAGAGTTTGTTTGTTTGTTTGTTTATTTGTTTGAAAGCGCTAATCTCCGAAACTACTGGTTCGAATTGAATAATTCTTTTTGTGTTGGATAGTCAGGTTATCGAGGAAGGCTGTGGGCTATATAACATTATGGCTATGGACTTTCATTTGAGTATAGTGTAGGTATATCTGAGTAAGTGAATTTCAAAATTACTTGATAATCCACAAGTATTCCTAGAGCAGCACACCGCGGCACCGTTGTAATTGATACTTTTGAGGATTGGAGTAAGATTGAATAATTAGATTTATGTGAAATGTAATAAAAATATTAATTAAAAATTCATGAAATTATGCTGTTGGTTCCTGAAGTCCGTGTTCTATTGAAAAAGATAATTTATTTCTCGAAAACAAAAATGGTTAAATATCAAATTAATTAAATAATTATATCTATCGATAAATGTAAATGTTTATTATCAGAATTGAAAATGTGTTCATTATTACATATAGTTGATGCCTGATACAACATAATACCGTATAATGCATTGGCTACTGTTTGTGGTTACAGATGTATGAGGTACACGCGTGCTATTCTAAGATTTATTTTCATAAAATACTATACAATACTAGATGCTGTCAACTGTCAGGTCGTAGAACTGTTCAATAATAGTATTTTTGATATCGTATTCAAACAGGGAATCTTTTTTAATAAAACGTGTATTTATAAGTAGTGATGGTATGTTCTGAACGTACTCGTAAGTTCAACGGAACAGGAAGACATAAAGTGGGTGATTTTCTCCTCTCAAGACGGTATTAATCTCATACGACTTTATCGCTTTACCTAACAATTAGCAACCAGAGATGAAACTTCTCAGCATAGGGAGCGTTCAAGTATTACGTAACGCAATTTTCGAAGATTTTTGACCCCCCCTTCCCCCGTCGTAACGCACAGTAACGTTTTTCTGTAGCCCCCCCCCCCCCCCCCCTTCTCAAAACGTTACGTAACACTCAAGTGATCAATTTCATCAAAAGACTTACAATGCAATCTATGTATTCCCCGTAAAATATCAATGAAGAGGTTTGCAAACTTGGAATAACAAATAAAAATATCGACCAGACTAATACAATCTGGTCAACAATGTAATATATATGAAAGAGTTGCCAGTTTGGGGGTTTTTATGAAACAATGCTACGTAACGTTTTGTAAGAGACACCCCCTCCCGCCCCTGTAACGCATCGTAACGTTTTGCGAGACCCCCCCTCCCCCAAAATTGCGTTACGTAATACTTGAACGCTCCCATACCATGGATTAAACGTCCGGGTTCATGGCATGGCTTTATTTGTATGTGTAATATGATTTACAATATTTGTTTATTGAATGGTTTTATTTAGCTCACTCTGTTTGTTTTATTATTTATTCTTTTTTCATTTTTCATTTTTCTTGGGTCAAATTTAGTAATTCAAATTTCACCCTCTTCCTGTCAACCGATTAATGTACCTGTATTTAATCTGATCTAATTTTGGATACACTTTGAATTTTGGTGACAATACAATTATGTTTATTCATTACTATTATAAATTCAAGATGGCGGCCTCTACAAAATGGCGGATAACGTAGGTTTTATCAATCCCATCAATATGGGTATCAAATGAAAGTGATCAACCAGTAGAATACAATGTACTAAAAAAAATTGAAATCCAAGATGGCGGCCGCTACAAAATGGCGGATAACGTAGGTTTTATCAATTCCATCAATATGGGTATCAAATGAAAGGTCTCAACAAGTAGAACACAATTTACTATGCTAAATTGAAATCTAATATGGCCGCCGCTACCAAATGGCTGATAATAATTTTTTAGAGGAGTTGGACTGCAATAAACTAACGGGCAAGAAACCTTGCAATAATGAAGCACAAATGAATTAAACATAATGCGTAATAAAAACTAAAAACTAGAAAATAAAAAAAGGGTAAAAAAACTTTTTAAGTTAAACGGTTTTACGTGAAACATACATTGCAATGTTTAAGATAAATGTACTAAAAACCAAAAAATAATAAAATAGATACAGTCGTGGGAATTATAAACATATGCACAGACTAGACTAAAATAAAGCGTGGGGCATGGGTAGTTCCTAGACAAGATTTTAGATAGATAGATATTTCCAGTGTAAGTAGAATAAACACTCTCTGTTTAATCCCTATATTATGGCTCAAAATACAGTACAGTGCTAAACGTTAAGAACCTATCAAAAAACAAGAACAGTTAGTAAAAGATACTTTGGGCGTTTCTGTGGGTGTGGAACAGAATTCAAGTGAAAAATTTATAGACATTATTTAGGTTAACTATAGAAAAACTGCTAGTCATCTCCCACGAAATTGACTTACCAGCGACATCTGTTAGCGGATAGCTAAACTCAAAACGGTAGTTCAACCGACAAAATCGACCAAGTCGTAGTAGTAGTACCACCACTCGCCACAAGAGGGCACTAATATTAAATATTATCAAAATCAAGTAACTTTGTTTACTATTATATTTTTAAGCGAAATGGAAGATATAAAAAAACTAGTTTAAAGTTATTAAATACTAACACTAGAATTATTTCTAACAGTAATAGAAATATTAACAAATAGCGATAAATAATATACTCGTACTTACTGCTAACAATTACTTATATAATACTCAAAATTTGTGAGAAATACAGGCTTTTTTATTTCATTTTTATTTATTTATTTATTAAAAACATTAAGGCTGAACGCTGAAATGTAACTTTGGAACCTAAACAAAAGTACTTAGGAATGGAAATGATCAAGTAAGTATGTAGAAATAAGGGACATAAAAGAAAGTTTATTATTCTCAAAAACACAAAGCAAATCCAATACCCATTATATTTTCTTAACATGTATGTTTATCGATATTGGATACTATCAAACTGTGTTTGAAAGATCCCAAACAATGAATATGTAACCTGAGAGGAGAAAACGTTCGAGGAATTTAAACCCACGGTCCTTTTGTATAAGGTGTTATATTGAATGAATTATTATTATGTTCATTCAATAAGGAGATCGTACCGTTTATTAATATAACTTTACCACAGTAAGTAGTATTATTTTTTAAATGTGTAATATGTTTTGCAGATTAATGATAATATGGAAAGGACACAACTAAACAAATGTTGAGGCCAGAAAGTCTGTGTCATGATTATGAATAATAGAAAAAAAATCTCCTGAAAGTTACTTGAGAAATAAACAGAAAATCGGTGTTTCATTAATCCATATAAAACTCAAAGACTTATTTTATTTTACAGATCTATTATGTTTTATAAAATACAGGAAGACGGTACTTACAATAACTGATGTTGCTAATCAAAAACAGTATATAAATTGTTTATTGTTCAATAACGAACATGCAATTTGATTATTTCTTTGTGAACTGCTATAATTTTTCAATAAAAATAATGAATGAAGTTTGAATGAGAAGTATGATCAAGAAAACGCTATCTCACCAAAAAACATGTATGTTAAAAAGGGGGCCAAGTTCCAATCGGCTAATTGTTTGCCTAAAAAAGGGTTGAAATCCAATCTAATGCCAGGTTTAGATGCACTTTGAAATCGATCATAATCATCTTCATCAACAGCATGTTCCACTGGTAAACGTTTGCCATTCCCAAGACTCGCCACCACACCCAGTCCTCTGCCTTCCACATCCAGCCACTACCCGCCACTTTATTCACGTCAACGGTCCATCTGGCCGAAATTCACTTTACAATACACCCAACTTAAAACATGGTATAGTTGTGTGAAAATACGTAGGTGCTTGGTTAAAAATATCTAAAATTATAATACTTCTAAATTTGAACTTGGCAGGTTAGTTTAATTATATAAATAATAAATTAATGATACAATTAACTAAGTGTTACGTACAGCACGAAAACCTATTATTTATCTTAAATTCCAGCCAATTTAATACAACGTCCAATTCTGCACCTGAAGGAAGTACGTGTAAAATTATACTTTAAACTGTTGGTAATAAGATTTATTTTTGTTCAAACAGTTTTCTAGAGAGCCGCAACAAATTTGATACCTTCAGAATGCAGACAAATCTTACTTATCAATTTAAAATACATTTATTATTCTTTTACTTTAGCTTTCTGATATAAATTGATTATGTTTTCGTTTTTCTTTGAAAACTTAGTAAATAAATTCAAATAATTTGAAAATAAAGAAAAGAAATATAAATATTATTTCAAGATTTTTTTCACTTGCCTAAGTATCAAAAATTAATATGATTTCCATGAATTTCCAAGAAAATGGTATTTTAAAGTCTTCGTCATAATATTTATTTCGTAAATATTATTACGAAGACTTTTACTATGCCAGTCAAACAAAACGGAAAATATTTTTTGTATTTATCAGAACAAAAATGTATGTTGCTATAATATTTTAATCTAATAAAGATATTCTCAAGTACAAGAGGTAGCAGACAAATTATAAAACATGATTTCATTATAATAGAAATAATATTTGAAATATTGAAGTTATTTTTGACGTGAATGTAATAAAAAGTCAGTACTATTAGTATTTTAATTCGCAATATTTTATCAGCACCAGTTAAATGAAATTAACGATAACATTAAAATTTGAGCAAATATCGCCTTACTGAAAGAAATTAAATTATCATTTCAGTCATAAAAAAGATAACACAAACTTATAAAAACCTATACCAAAATAATAGAGTGAAAAATGTTTTTAAACTATATTCATCATTTCATTGTACTATTTTAAAGATAAGGTATTTTAAAAAACTGGTTGTTTAAATACAAATGTAGAGGTGATGAGAAATATCTGTATAGTAGGTATAGTCATATCTTAGAAACTGAGATAAGCTTTTAATACAGTACGCGAATAATAGCACGTTACGAACGAACCTAAATACATATATAAAACATAAAGGAGTACACGACACAAGTGGATGTGGCTGTACGGATTGAGACTTACTTAACTATTTAACACAACATTATATATTGAAACCTTTGGTGTGGTTTTTTCAATAACATAATAATAAGAAATTAGTTTGCATAATATATTGTATATAGGTATATACGTGACTATTTATATAAATGTACTTGATAATTTATGGCGTAGCTGTCTAAAACCAAAAACTAAATAATAAATTTAATAATGTTTTTTTAAACACTGAAACAATTAAAAGCGCACTAGGTACTGTCCGATTAATGATTTCCAACATTTTTATTGACGTCATTAAATAGCATATTTTACGAGTAAAAAGCTTCTAATCGTTGTTATTTAAATGAATGATATACAATTGTGCTATTCTAATATACATATATACCAAACCTAATAGCCGTATTTTACTCCACTTAATACCTACGTATGTAAATACCTCTCTGGCTAAATGTATCCTTATGTAACATTTGTATTTTCAAACTGTTTGCTACACGGTGCAAGTTATTGTATTCACAGTTAAGCTTACTGCCAATTTCAACCCTGAGGCTGTTACTTTGAACTAGTATTTACAGAAATTGTTAAGCATATACCTTAATTGTGAGGTAATATTTGTGAATACCTATACATATACTTCTGTCATTCAATTTTAAAGCTAAACGTAAATATATTTTTAAATTAAAGACAAAACTTTTAAAATAATTTTAATTAATTATAACAAATAAAAGTGTTGTTTTATTTTCTGTTTACAATTTTACAATTCATGCTATATACGATAAGATATTATTCCTTTTCAGATAAGAATTCAGAAATGATTTTAGAATAATTAAATCTATAGGTAGGTACTGACTACTGATACATTATTTCAAAAGTAAAATATTTTTTTGATTATCAAACGCTGCCAAATAAAATAGTAATTAACTACATTCATTACTTTGGAATACTCGTATTCTTTGAAACAAATTGAATATTTTTTTCATTATTAAAATGAGGCCTTTGAAAACGGGCATGATTTGCTAGGTATATAATTTTATTTGTACATTTCAAAAACGGATAATGTATTAATTTTAACTGTAAAAAGCATTTTTTTTAAATATCGAATTGAGACATTGGCCTTAATTTCGATATATAAACATTGTAAATAGTAGAAACAAAATGTCAAAAAAACATAAATAGGAACTGGAATAAAATGCAACACTAACTTTATTCTATGTGGTCTAATTATTTCATAGAACAATACATTACTGCTGCACTTCTTGAAACTGTAAAGCGTTGATTATACAAAACTTGTTTAATTTAAAGCAGCAGGGGTTTAAAAATATAAACTTTGGAAACTAAACTCGAACAAATTCTCTATAAATAAATTAGTACATTCGTATAACAAGTTATAAGAAGTTGTCCAGAATGTATCATACAGCATTATGAAATGAATAATATTAAATTTGTATTTTTTTTTATAATTATAATATGTCCTTTAACTAAATAACATTAAAATAACTATGACATAATATACAGTGTGTATGAAAAATTGTGTCAACCCCCTTAACTGCGTTATCAGTATCGAAAATGGAACACAATCAAACAACTTACATTTACAAACCCTTCAATAAAAATAATAAAATTATATATTAAATGATTATTATATGTAGAGTAACCATATGTTTGTACCCACTGGTATAACATTGTTTAATCACCCTTAAAGCTTTGGTTTCCTTCAAAAGAAATTATAAAGCGTATTTTATATACGAGTAATTATTGCGTTACATACTTATTACCAATTAAATATTTGTTACTTTACGTAAAATAGACGAGTACAGGTACCGGTGTATTACAAATCACAAAGAAAACAAAAACAATTAAAAACGTCACTGTTTTCGGGGGCAATCAATATACTTAAACACCATCTATTTATTCGCTAAATATTATTAAAACATTGACCACACTATTCTTATCAAAATTGGTAAGGACAGTCATAAAAATAAACAATATATATAACACAATTATATATGTACATACGTTTTTTTGGTATGCGCGTAACGCCAGGGGTAAAACCACTGATACCCCGCACTCTGGTAGGCGGCAAATGTTGCCAGTCTAAGAAAATATCATTATCAACAAAATTGATTTATTTATATATTTTTTTCTCGCTTTAAAAATTTTTTGAGGCGCGAGGCCCCTTGTACCGCGAGGCCGTAGGCGGTTGCCCACGTCGCCCACGCCTTACGCCGTCACTGTATGTTACGAATCAATTTAAAATAACACTTAGTTAACTAAAAAGAATACGGCTCGAGAATTCACTGTCTTCATCGTTTTCGTTTAAAATCCATCTGCAGAATGCCATCCTAGGCTCGAAGTCGGTAGGAATTAATGACTGTACTCGACGATAATGGTACGGGTGCTGGCCGTTTTCCTTTAAAACTTTCCATACACGCGTATGGTTGACACCGAGTTGATGTCCCACCGAGCGCGTGCTTTGCGTAGGGTCCTGGCGAAAAATATCTAATATGTGTTCCTCTAGATCGGCATTCTTAACCCCCGGCCTTCCCGCATTAGCACGTTGTTGTTCACGGCCATCGACATTTAAGAAATTGTACATGCGTATATGAAGACGCTGAAATGCCTTAAGTGACGGTAATGGTATGTTTCTTGGAGAAGCAAACAGTTCGTCATAAAATCTACGCGATTCCGCATAATTGCAATCACTTTTCCCTAGACACATTAACATATTGAAATATTCCTGGTTGGAGTACATTTTATAAAACAACACAATTTTATAAAACCGTAACCAAAAAGTAATCCACTCGGAACAAATTTCCACGAGGAACTAACTAGTAAAAAAAATTATTAAAAGGGCGGCTTGGGCTCGAATAAAAAACATCGATATTTAAAAAATCATAACAATAAATAAATATTTCATATTCATATTATTTCGATACTTATTTTGATATATCAAACATTAATATTATTTTTGATTGTAAAAAACCATTTTTAACAGAAGTAGATTAACGATTTATCCTAATAATACAAAATAATTAATTTACCTGAAGAAGTTCCAAATTATAATATTGATTAATAATAATTATTATTAATAAAAGTTATTTTGAATGAAATTATTTTAATGTGAAAAGCATAACTATTCATAGCCATATTGAAAATATCGATAGAATATTTATCGATATAACTAATTTTTAAAGTTGCAAAATCGCTAATCGAAAAAATAATAATAATAACTCCGGCGGCCCGGCGCCTGCTATGAATGGCCGCGCGCCCGCGAGACTATACGGCGCCTTCACCGTTTATGGATCTAACAGGTGTTCTAAACATTTCTTACGCATATGGCCTAAATGTTTGCCAGGTGTTCTAAACATTTCTTACACATATGGTCTAAAAGTTTGCCAGGTGTTCTAAGCATTTCTAAGCATTTCTTAATTGATAAATCGTACTAAAAAATATAAACTAAACATTAGTTACAAGCGTCTTCTTTTTTGTTTTTTTTAAACTAATTTTTATTTATAACTGTAATCAACTTTGAACTAAATATGTTTATGAAAATATTTTTCCTCTCCTCTCATCTCCTCTGCATTTTTTCACATCAAGCTACACAAACCAACAATATCTTTCATACAACTCCTCCCTAGCCTTACATATTATTTGAGATCAAACCTTACATATTGGATTATTGGCTTTTAATTTAACAAGCGACTGAAACGTTAAGACTATTTTATTTATATCAGTCCATATTTTCCATTTAATATTTCTACCGTTCTATCAACCGTCTTAAATCATCCATGCATTATATAAAAGGCCTTAAAAGATTTATATCATGAATGTATGTTACGAAACATAATATGACTATGATGTTGTGTAATGATATCTTAGATTTTCGTAAGTACACAATACATTTCCTTTATTTATTATTCATGACTTTGTATTTGTTTAGTTGTGCTTTAATTTTTTTCAGTGATGTTATTTTTGAGCCATTAAACAATCCTTCTATATACTTTTAAGTAAATATTATATAGGGAAGAGTCGGATATATCGTACCACTTTTCACTTTAACTCAAATATTTCGACTATAACGCGTCTTATAATAATTAATACATATGTAAAATAAAGTTTCATATTTTAGCTACCTAAGAAGAAGAGAACAGATCCTTGCGATTATTCTAACATTGTTAAAAATGCTTTTTTATAGAGGCTTGCCATCGGTACGATTTAGCCGACTAGTCGTTTTAATCGTACCACTAAGCCTTTAAATCGTACCATGGGTGTTTAAGTCGTACCACTGAATGAAAGACATTAAAATTCTCAATCAAATTATTTATTTTTAACTGTTAGGTAAGTAATAAAACAACATTATTTATATCTTTTAGGTAATAGAAATATAATTTTTAACTCTTAGGTTATATAAAGGAACTTTAAGCTTTCTCAGTAAAATAACATGATTATACTATGATAATGAGATCAATCAACATAACTTATAAAAATGAGACAAAAAAAACAGTAAACTATAATAATAAAGTAATAGTTAACAAGAGTGTTATTTGTAATATAATTATTGTGCATATTTCTTAATGGAAACAATCATGACAAATGTCTGGACTCGAAGTACACGTCTCATGTAGCCACCGTTTACAGCGAACGTATTGAACCGAATCAACTTTTGGACCCTTCTTGTCGTAGTAAGAACAATTGCACTTTCGACATATATTTTCAAGATAATCATCGCTGTCATCATCATCATCTAGTTCTACAACAAGTGTCTCTCCTGAAACATCGCTACTGGTGATGGAATGAGATCGTTTCCTCTTATAACTTTTGTTCTTGGCCTTGGGTAGTACTTACTATACGTACTTGGGGTAGTACTATAGGTACTTGCGGTTGGTAGTCGGGTAAATCGTACCAGTACAATTTAACCAACTGCAAGTGGTACGATTAAACCAACTAAGGCATTTCTAAAACAAAAGCCAATATCCGGCATAAACTCAAAACTTAGACACGCAACAAAAACCCCCAATAATCTAGTATACAATTATGAATAATAAAAAAAACTGAATAACTATAGCTTACCTTGATTACGAGTTATCTCCTTACGAATGTACGACAATATTTATATTAATTCCTACAAAAAATGTTTTTCTTTTATTACGTGAATAGTTGTTAACTCACGTCGATTTAAACTAGTGGGTGAAGAGGGATGGTACAGGGCCACGATTTGGCGTTGTCAGTGTAGAAAAAAATATTCATTAAATGGGAAATTTAGAAGTGGTACGATTTAAATGCTAGTACGATATAACCAACTCTCCCCTACATACAAGTACAAATTGTTTTAATTTACTCCTGTTGAAGTATGTTCTGTATTCTAGATATTCTCTTAGGAAGCTTCTGAACGAAATTTAATTTGTATCCTAATGGTAAATCTTTAACAAAGTGGAGGTTATTGATCTACCGTTTCTTAACAGATTACGGGAAGCCTGATAGTTCAACCATTTTGCTGTATCCTTCCTTGATTACCAATATTGTATTAATATTTTTGGATCTTACAAAGGTTTTACTAAAAAAGATAAATTATAGTTAAAAATATAATAATTTTTATGGGACTTTATCATTATTATGAATTTGGAGAGTAAAAAATGTTTTAGTCAGTATGAGGCGTCATATAAAATTACCGTTTTAAATTGTTCTTGCGTTGTTGTTGTTTGTGAATTTGAAACTTTGTATAAAATAATATTGACTGACTCTTCACAAAATCTAACAAATATATCATTAATATCATCGTTAGGAACACCTCAACATCGCTTCAACTTTTTCTTTTTGAATAACTGATTTACATATATAGTGTTTGCCTATAAACAATTTGAATTTAACTTCGTCCTATGTGTTTTAAATTTTTCGTTATTATAAAGCATTTCGACTTTTTTGGTTACTAGGCGGCTACATAAAACTCATTAGAGAATATTTTAATATTTTTATAACACCTAGGACTATCAGCCATGAGGATGAGGCTGACGACGCGCACTTCTCTTGTTATAATTATTTGTATAAATTCATTATCACTTCCCTTGTTACATAAATCTAATTTTTAATCATAATTGTATATATAATTTTCCATGCAAACAATAGGTTACATTAATGTGATCAGAATCAAATGGAACAGAATCTTAATAACAGGTGCTGAATAAAAATATTTTTAAACCTTTTTATCAAAAATTTCGATCTACTTAACTTTATTTATTACTTTATGGTTTATTTGTAACTTCTTAACATTTTCATATTTTAAACTTGATAAACTATAAAAATGTTCTACTTTTAATTTATATAATATTTACTTGTTATAATTTTGTATTATTTTTATGTATTAATCTACTAACAGCGAAATGTTGTGTCTGTATTGAATGACTTATTTTCTACACTAATATTACGAATACTCAATTATATAAATAGATAATAATTTAATAGAATAATTGATGGATCCATCGAAAGACTCATATATTTTTGTATGACATTTGTTTATTAATCACCCGTAGGCCATATTAGTAGCATATAAGATAAAAGTATGAGAAAATATATTACTATATCTCTTGTCATTTCCTTAACTACGTATAACTTTTAACGTATGTATATAAATGGGTTTAGGCTTTAATTTATCTTCATAGCAGTATTATATTAGTATCAAGGGAAATTATGAAATCTTTTAAATCTTATATGCTATATAAACTATTTTAGATAAGGTAATTATTTTATCTATGTAATGAATTTTTGGAATTTAATTTGGTTTAAGTTTTAATTAGCTCCGAATTCCCTTCATTTTAATTCATATTATTTTTTTCAGAATCTTATTTGAACTATTAAAATATCTTAAGTATAGTTATTGGTTACTGTAGTGGTCAAATATTTGAAAACTGTTTTGAAAACAAAATATCGAAGTGTGACAATATTACAATATAAATAATATCTGATATAATAAAAATTAATGAGTTAAATTTTGTGAACATTTAAATTAGACTTCAGTTTTTCGGATACTTCTGTTTTTTTTTTTGTAATTTTATGTAAGTATACATAATACCGAGGTTTCGGTTCCTTTATAGCAACAATGATAAAGGGCAGCCGAGACTCAAGTGTTTGTAAGTCTTGTTATTTGGCATCTACGACCCACGATTTCATGCTTTTCTAGAGCATTACTCTGGATTCACGCAGATGCTCTGCCTCTCGAGTCGTTGCGGTGTGGTCATCATACTTTATTTTCTACGCATTTTCTATTGTACAGAATATAGAATACACGAAAAAAGTTTCCCACTGTTGTAAAGTTAGCAGTATAGATTATTTTGTGTTTATTAGCGAATCATAAAACTACGGTCAAATTGAATTAAAGTTGAGTAGCCATAAATTGTCTTCCTCTTTTTCGCTCAATTAAGAACGAGATGATTCAACTAGCTCCGAAATTTGTTTTCTGAACTTCTTTTCATTTTACCTAATATTGTAGCAAGCTATAAGCTTTAGCCTAAAGTTCTTTATGTTTCTAGCAATTGAGAGCTACAGTAAGTATTGGTGATTTCACTTGTGAACATCAAAATCTTTACGTTGCCATAGAATTAGCAAGGGAAGAAGTTAACCATGAGATACTGTAATGCTTTCAATATTTAAAGGATATTCATTGAACGTACGCCAGGAACAAAAGATTTCCAGCGCTCTTTTGGTCTAATGTGTTCAGGATATTGATACCACAGTCATCTTATTTGTCAATCGGTTATTTTTCAATATTATCTATTGAAAGAAAATGAAATCATTGTTTTGAAGATTAAATTTAAATCTTGAATACCCCTATAAATTTTATAAATAAAAAGAAATAGTCTTATTAAAAAAAAATTCAATTAATAAACCTTAACTATCGCAGTCGTAAAGCTAATGTTGTTTTCTTAATAAATATCCAGTGATATTTTAATCCTAGTATTACTATGTAAGGTAATACAAAGTTATAAGTAGATTGGTTTATATACTATCATCCTTGGTAGCCATAGCGTCAAGTATAATATAAAAATAAACTTTTCTTAGTAAACATCAATAACAATTTATTATAAAACCATTTTACTTGTTAGAGAAATAGGTTGGGGATGATTTATTAAGTTCTCAATAAATTATATTAAGTGGAAACTCTCACTTTTGTAATTTTTTTTTATTCTGACACGAAGGCCTCATAAGGGTAAAAAGTGGAAGGCACTTTTGTCTTGCATATTTAAAACCTTAATGGTATTTCTTTTCTTTCAAGAAAAATAAGTGAGTATTTTTTTGGTTTTTTCAACGACTTTTAAATATGCTGAAGTAATCATATTCTCACGTTTACACATTTTCATTCTCAGGATATAAAAATAATAAAGTATTTTTAGTTTGTTCAAGTTTATTTCAAGCCAGTTCGAGAGTGGAGATCAAAGTTTATTTAATAAATATATTAGTTGAAAATAGTTTTACTTGTTCTGTAAAAAAGTACTCATCTGATGCTTGGTGATAAAAAACGGATAATTGATACAAAAAAGAAGTGTTTTCTGATTGTTTCCAAAGATTACTTCTTACGTAGGCGGTCCCACAAAGAATTGACCTATCAATATTTATTTCAATATAATCACAATGAAGCCTAACACATTTCTGACATCTGTGAATATATATCTCTAAACTTTTAAATAATTAATGAGATCTAAGACTTTCGCGGGTATACATTTAAATGAAACTAATATTTTTAGGATTATAATACGCGTATTTTATTATTTTAAAACTACATACTCCGGACGTTTCCGAGATCATATCGTCTGCCCGTGATCAATATGATCGAGGTCGGCTGCCTGCAACTTCTCATCGCTTAAAACTTTATTCCTCTCAAATCCCACTTACATTTAGAAATAAATTATAGATGGATGGGGTCGTGTCTGGACTGCAAGGTGGATGTTTCTCTTCTGTGAAGGAACATTGACGAACTGCTCCCTTCTGAACACCAGCGGTATGAACAAGCGCTCTGTCATGGAGCAACAGGACACCTTTTGACAGCTTGCTTCTTTGTTTTTACTTCATCCTGTCTCATAATTTATATATTAAAGAAGTATCAACACAGTATCAATGTAGGTCTATAATAAAATAGGTGCTGTAGAATTATGACACACACTTGAAATAAGGTTACAGAGATATACTATTAACAATGATCTTGAAGATGACAAGAAGATAAATAAAAAGAATCTCAATCAATAAAATAAAAACGTATACCTATCTAATATATTGTGTTATTGTTGCACATGTTCGCAGAACCTACTTTAAATTTGAGTTAGAAAACTGTTCGATTACTACAATATCTGAAGTCGTTTTTATTTACAATGACAAGTACTCTAATATTGGCAATATATAATATATTGCTATATTTGGTGAATGATCACAGCATGTTAGAGCTTCAGTACTGTGTACTATATTTCGTTAATGTTATATTACTCTAAATTCATAAGAATTTTTAAAACCTATGCTTTTATTTCATAGAATATCATGTAGTATTATTTAGCTTTGTCGGTTTTCAAATTTTAACAGACTAACTATGTATGTCTTTCCAAAATGTCATCTACATACAAGGTAATCCAATGTTACGTTCACATATTATAAGAACTAATTTTATACGATCCTTCCAAACCTTTTATTGAAAATTTAAATTGAATGGAACTTTCTCGTTTTTGAATTGATTACTTTATATTTCATTTGAACAATGAGAAATTATATAAATTACAAACATAATTAATACTATACTAACCAATTTACTAGATTAGTTTAAATTAGTGCTTTTAGGTACGAAGTAAAGTGGTTGTTTCTGTACAACCTGCTGCCCCAAATTGAGATCCGCTCGCAACTGTGGTGATTGATCGAAAAATTATTAGCAATTGTACAATTAAATAACTCCACGTTATTTATTCACTGTCTAAATTTCTATATCATCAAAATAGTTGATTTATTTCCTAGAATCATGCCCCGAAACATGTCATAAATCGATTATTAAATTTAATGATATACATTTGACATCATCCAGTTGAATTAGATTTTTTTTCCGAGGTGTCATACGTTTGTTACAAAAGACAGGTCTTAAATGACATTTAGCGTCTTTTTTTTGGAAGAAATTAATAAAACCGATTCAGAATTGATGTAATATTCATTGTTTTTATAAACGTCACATTTTATTATTATACTTTTATTTAGATTAAATGTCGATAGAATAACCTATTCCTGGATTGACTTTTGTTGAGCACTTCGAAATCATTTTTTAAATATCAAAGTATAAAGTATTTTTGACAGTTCACTTTTGAATTTGTTATTCCCTTTTCCCAAGTGACATTTTATATCCAACTATATTTATCGATATAACAACGTTTGACAATTTCAGTGATCAATTTATTTTCATTTGTCATATAAGCGCACATCTTTGGAAAGCATAACTTGTCACCACCATATCAAAAAATATTTCCTGGAACATGTATTTCAAAATTCAATGATAACATATAAGGAGTGTCCATATTTTAATACGTTCTTGTAAGCACAGTTTTTTCGTATTTTATATTAACCATAATTTTGATTATATGTACATTTCTTCTTTCATATTACTTTTACATTGTATATTTTGAGAACTGTCTAAGCCAAAGAGATGTAATTTTGAGATAATTTCGACTTCCAAATACGTGCAATAAAATCAATACACGTAGCTTTTCTTTACAATTCAAATTCAATTTAATATTTTTCCTTAGAATAATGCTATCATAGCTCAAACAATTTTAATATTCAATAGTTTTTTATTTATAACAATTATTTGAAACAACCTAAATTAAATTTACTTTCAAAGTATATGATATTTATGTCCTAAATTGTATACATAAACTGATTTTAATTCGTATTCAAACAATTCAACAGTACAACATTTAAATTTACACTTATCGATTGGACTAAAAACAATAGGTACTGTGTATATTCTTAATATAATAAATTAGCTTCTTTCATTAAACTTTGGAAAGCAATTTGCTTTCTTGATTTATAACTTAGATCTATTTTACTATTAACTATCCAGTTAAACATCTCCTGTTCCTCTTTTTATTTTATAGAGAGGCATTCCTGTATCTCTCTGTTATTTATTACATGTACCATAATTTCGTTTTTATTTTGTTGTTAATAGTTAATATGTTCATAATTAATCATTGTTTCTAAAACAAAGATCTAAAGCTTGTAAACAATTTCGTATATTTCTAAAATAAGTAACAGACTCAGTAGCTTTTTTTCTGTTGATTTTTAAGAAAGTTCTGTTTAAGTGTGACATTAATTCAGAGAAGATAACATAAGGTAGAATCGTCATGAAATGTTACCAGCTCTCATAAATTAATTAATTATTAGTATATTACATATTTATTTTAAACTTATTTTGAATGACTTATTAATGTTAAATGGTTCAAAAATTGCTTAATGGAAATGTAAAAATTTATTAAACATTTTGAATGAAAATAGTTATATGGATAATTTTCATTAGCAAATATTGTGAGGGTAGATGTAATTTATTTGTGATAGGATAAAAACAAAACTATATAATATATAGACTTACTAATGCATTTTAAGTCAGTTCGCTTTTTTAAAGACTGTATTAATAAAGTGTAATCGATGTTCATTTGTAAACAGAAATATAAATTGTGAAATAAGACATTAGTAACAATGTGTATGTGTGATTGGATGTGGACGATACATTGACTATACATACTTTCAGTGAAAAAGTTTTGTAAAACACTGTCGCCGCTGCGTTAAGCTCTTTGACAAACTTCGAATGAAGATTGACATGGTATGATTTAATTTTTTTTATACTTTTAACACAATTTCGATATATACTCGTATTCTTTATTGATAGACTTCTCCTAGTTCATCACCAATGATTGTCATATTTCTTAATTTAATATAAGTCATCTATCCTATTATCAAAAAAACTGTTCATAAACTTCTTTCTAAAAATAATTAGCAATACATGATAAAACTGCTGTTAAAGTAGACAAAAATATAGATTCGGTTTAATAATTCGGCCTAAATGGGGTTTTAGCGCCTAAAGTTCGCACATAAAAATAGAAAAGACGTGACCATTACTATAGTCCTGTTGAATTGCGTAATTATGCAATAAAAAATATCTTTATAGTAAAAAATGCTCAATGTCTTAAAAAATGTATGGTGCAAAAGGACTTTAAAATACAATTTAAAATACACACTACAAACAAATTTTAATGTATAATATCCGAATTGTATTAACATAAATAAAATGTAATGGATTGCATAACATTGAACTCAACAGTTTCCATTAAAATATCATCAATACCGAACTATATTTGAAAGAGGACGCAACATTGTACATAGTTCAAATTGTTTTAAAGTTTCAATTGTGCAGTGTGGAAACGTGGAGATAAGATATGTTATTTAATAAAATCTTTACACTGTACAAATTAAAAATAAATTAGTGTAAATGGTGCTACGAAGAGGCCAGTTATATGGTTGGTTACAATTATTAATTAAAACTTATTTGATGAATAGGGCATACGAATACCAACAAAAGTTGGGCTTCTTTATTAGTACTTATATGACTGGTCATAATATTGGTATTGTAGTATTTTATAGTACTTGTAAGAGATTACATTACTTTAACTGGCATCATTATAGGATTCATTTTGAATTACTACCTAGTTCACAATTAAAACAATGAGAAGCTTCATAGTGGCTAAGTAATGCACTTGTCCTACATCATGTCAAAGCAGTAGTGTATAAGGAGTAAGTTTGAGAATTAATAAAGTTACGTTTTATTTAAATAGTTATCATGCGTTTATAATCTAATTCACAGGCACATTTATAATGAAGATTGCTGACGAAACTCTCCAATTATTGGATGAACATCTTTTGACTACACAACAATTAGGATTCAGTCCTTTCAAAGCAGCTGTCGAGCTAAGAATACAGGAATGGGATGATAAGCTTCGGCTTACACAAAAAGTTGTTGACGAATGGATTGAATGTCAAAAGTATGTTTTAAAGTATTTCTTTATATATATATAATAATACTATATTGAATTTACTGTGGAATCGAATCGGTATTATTTATAGAGAGTGGATGTATTTAGAACCAATATTTACATCTAAAGATATATCGCGACAATTACCGCTTGAAGCTAAAAAGTACGACATTATGGAGAGAATATGGAGACGAATTATGTCATCGGCAGCAGCATGTCCCAAGGTTTATTTTCCTAACTGTATTTGGCAAACTTTCAAACGAGTTTTAAATTTTATACACACGATATTTAGTCACGTGTAGCACGGTTTAAATATTAATAGTATTTTTTAAATGCTTGTTAATATTCTAACATGTGAAATATTTGAAATATTAGGCAACTGTTACACATGCTTATTTCAAGCACGAAAGCATGCTTTGAGTACGTGCTGTTTACTAGCATGTGTGTTCAAGTGTTGCTTAAAATAAGTACATATGTGTAAACGTAGCCTTAGTTTTATAACTACTCCTAATATATTTAGTTTGTTCATAGATAATGATTATATGTCCGCATAGTCGTCTTCTAGACAGCCTGGTTGAAGCTCATTATTTACTGGCTGTTGTATCACGAGGTCTGAATGAATATATGGAACTTAAACGAGTACGGTTCCCCAGATTCTTCTTCCTTAGTGATGATGAATTGTTAGAAATATTATCCCAATCTTGCAACTCAAGAGCAGTGCAACCCCATCTTAGAAAATGCATCGAGCATATTGCTAAGGTACTTAATTATATCTACCTTCTGGTATGTAGTGTTTAATTATTATATAATTTGTATATATTTATGCATATATCTACGTATGTAGAATATCTAAATTTTCTATTGTTATAATTTTGTTTGTATTATTTTTTATACGTATATCTTTTTTTTTTCTTCTCCCTTTTTATTGTATCAACACTACCTTTCTATTTTAAAAATGTACCTATTTCTGCTTTTGGTACATCAATACATAAATTATAATAATGTATAGTATAATTGTCAACAGAAATAAGTGGTTCTAATACATTACAATATTTTACATTCAATATTTATGATTTTTTATTTATTTTAATATCGTCAGGTAACATTTGAACCGGATCTAAAGATAACTCAAATGGATTGAAGCGAAGGTGTAATCGTGGAGTTGAAGTACAAATTTTACCCTACTTCAAATGTCGAACAGTGGCTACTTCTACTAGAAGACACTATGCGACATACGAGTGAGGCCAGATTGATTTGTTATATCTTTATAGTGTCTTTTTCATATGGGTTAATATATTATTTAATTTAATACACAGACAAATAGTTCTACAGACCCTTTTGGAATTTATCTAAAGGTTAAAAATAAATCACCCATTAAATCTTTGTATTTTTTCCATTCAGATTTTATAAATTTATGCAAAAGATTATCACTTGTACGGAAAGTAAAATAGGTACAGTACAGTACAGTACAGTAGTACAGCAGTCATATTCACTACTAAGAGAATTCCAATTAACTTTTTAGCTTAAAATTATCACGTATAAACAAAAGAATGTAACAAAGAAATATAGAAACAGACATAAATATTGAACTGAATAAACTATCTGGCATATTAGGTATGTATGATGATTAATGAAACGATTGTATTTTATTCTTAGTCCGTCTGACCTTGGTGGATTCAATGGTTGAAACTATGGGAGTTACCTCGTGATCAGTGGGTACTGCGACGGTCAGGGCAAGTTGTGATTGCGGGATCACAAACAGCTTGGACGGCGGGAGTTGAACAAGCTATCTCAGAATACCGAATGGATGAATTCTTTGAAGAGATGCTCAAACAGGTAACGTATTGGAGAGATCTAAATATTATACATAATATTTAGATCTCTCCAATATTTTTTCTATAAAAAGAAATATAATCACATAACATATATATTACTTTATACTGAAGTAATAAGCAAAAATTTTTCAATAGTTGGATAGTCTTCGTGCCCTATTTAAAGGGGAACTAACTTTCTTCCAACGCGAAGTTTTATGTGCTCTGATAGTTATCGAAGCGCATGCTTGTGATGTTACAAAGACACTCGTTGATGAAAGTGTCAAGAATGTTACCGAATTCCAATGGATATGTCAGTTGAGGTAATATTGATTTTATGGGTTATAAAGAGAAATATAGAATTATAGTTTGACATGGATTTAATTGAACTTCACAAGGCTTTTCCACTATTTTAAATATTAATATCATTGCTTTTCACATAGTTGGACTTTAAGACAATTTGAAGAAGTATAATTCAAAAGAATTTATTCAAAATTAGATCTTTAAAAAGAATATTATAGTTTCAGAATAATTGGCCACGTAGCAAATAAAATTTTGACACACATTCGATAAAATAAAATTTCTTCATCTTTATTTACAGTTCCTGAGAAAATGATTTAATATTAGAGTCTTTGTAAAAAATTAAAATACATTTATTTCTATTCAGGTATTACCAACTCGTAAAAGAAATGATACCGCTTGAGGAAGGAGAATTACCGGAGATATATCAAGACGAGGAAAGATTAGACTCTTCATTGTACTATCGTCAGTTCAGTCAGAATAAGTGTGACGTTCGGGCACTGAGTTCTATCTTCACTTATCAAAACGAGTGCTTGGGAAATAGGTAACTCATTTATGCTATAGATTTCTTTTCAATTATTACCTACCCTTGACATTTAACGGTTAAGATAAACTATTCATTACGTGTCAGGGTTAATAATTTTATCTCGATTTCCTATGCTTATGCCATCGCTGCGAACCAGTCTCGAGCTAATATATAAATGTAGCGATGATGTTTATATGAGTGTCTTTTTTTTTCAGCGGACGTCTGGTAATCACGCTGCTAACTGATAGATGTTATTTGACCTTGAAGTGTGCAATGCACCTCAAATTTGGCGGTGCTCCGGCAGGGCCTGCTGGTACTGGAAAAACTGAGACAACTAAGGTAACTTTTATTCTAAATTTTTCCTTATACGAGAACAAAAAAAATAATATTGTTCCCGTTATAAATAGCTAAGTATAAGTGTGTATGGTTAACGCTAGTATTCTATTCATTATGTGGAGTTTCTTTCAGGATTTAGCCAAAGCACTGGCTGTTCAATGTGTGGTATTCAACTGTTCAGACCAACTCCATTATATGGGTATGGGAAACTTTTTCAAAGTAAATATATATACATATTTATTAATACCTACATTTAAACTGTAGTTGAACTTTATAATTACTATGAAAATATATCGGTTCCGGTGCTTGTTTTGATGAGTTTAAAAGAATTGACATTGATAGTACATCTGTCGTCGCTCAACAAGCATAATCAGATCTAATACTTTAATTATTTCAGTATTCATTTAAATGAAACTACTATATTTGAATTACTGAACGTTATTTTATTATTCTTAAAAACTACATACTTTACAAAGTAATCGAAATTTCGGGACTATGTAGTTTTAAAAAATAATTTAATAAAAAACGCGTTACTACGCGTTTGGAATTACTATTCCAAAGTATTAGTTTTATTCAAACAACTATATCATTTTAAAATAGTTGATTTCATTTATATAACACTCGCCCACTTCATTTTCCACCGACCTTATTTGCCGTTCACTTTATCAAAACATAAATTTCATTTGAAAGGTCGTGACGATACAAAAAGCGCAAATAGCTCGTCAGGAAAAGTTTATTTTCGAAGGCTGCGAGCTTCCCTTAAAAGCTTCCTGTTCAGTTTTTATCCCGAGTAGTTTAAAATTAACATATAGTTAAGACAAAGAAGCGTCATACTAGTAATATTAAAATTCTAACCATTTGCTATAATATTTCTATTTCTAAACAGGAAGAACGGAGTTACCAGATAATCTGAAAGCATTGTTCCGTCCTATCGCAATGATGGTGCCCGACTACGCTCCTATAGCAGAAATTTCTTTATTTTCATATGGTTTCTACGACGCCAAGAATCTGGCAGGAAAAATTACTACAACGTTTAGATTGAGCTCTGAACAATTGTCTTCTCAGGTAAGATTTAATTTTGCCGTTACAAGCCATATTTAAAAATTGTTTGAATAATCTTTCTCCGTTCCCGGTATTAGTGCATTATCTCTCTATATAAATAAAATAAACTGGCACACTATTATAATTATGTAATTACATATAACTAAACCGTTTTATATACATATATGTACATATTAATCTTCTATATATATAAAAATGGATTGCTGTTCCTTAGTCTCGCTAAAACTCGAGAACAGCTGAACGGATTTGTCTTATCTTAGTCTTGAAATGTTCGTGGAGGTTCAGGGAAGGTATAAAAGGTGAGAAAAATTGGAATAATTGCCGGGAAAACCCTAAAAACAGCCCTTTTCTATTTCCCATACAAACTCTTTTTTTGACATTAGATTTGACAACTAACTAATATGTCAATCATTCTGTTTGATTGAAACAGGAAAAACCTGATTATTTATGGCCTCTAAGATGGAATAGAGTTCGCCTGGTCAGCTATACATATATTACTAATGACGAAACTAACGCGGACGAAGTCGCGGGCAAAAACTAGTCAACAATATAATTTTAATTTATTGGTTATTTTTCATGCATGCGTACAGTTTAGTTTTTTTATTTAGTATGACTTATAACTAAATATCTAGTATGTGATGATGTTATGTCTTTTATTTATATACCTATTATTATTGATTCCACTACAACTTACCATATTATATCTATGTATTAAAAATATTGTAAAGCTGTATTCCATTTTTTTTTTGTATTTGAATTCTACTTCAATCAATTCAATAAAAGATACAAATATAATTGTATACTGGTTTTAAACCTTATTAAATTACGGATAAGGTTCATATTTATTTATTGCAAACAGAAGCGTTACGATTTTAGGAGCAGTAATCCTTGTGGCCGGTAATCTAATACGTCAGATGCCCGACGGAGATGAGAGACAAGTAGTATTAAGAACATTACGAGATGTGAATGTACCCAAGATTCTAGCTGATAATCTTGTTTTGTTCAATGGTACAGTACCTTATGAAGCATATTTATGTCACGAGAATATTATCCCATATTGTTTTCAATATATTGGTAAAGAAAAGTACATACATAAGGGACATTAACCCTTTGTGTAATTTTTTATACAGGTATTGTATCAGATTTGTTGGATGGATGGATTTGGATTTCCTTGATGGATTTCCTTTCGCTCCGGTTCATACATCTGTGGTTAGCCCCAAGTCTATTACCATGGGATAATTGTATGGGGAATTTCATTTGCAAACTCATGAATGGTAAATACATATATGTATTTATAATGATCAAACCATAATAAGATTATGCATAATATGGCACAACAAGTTCAATTTTTTTCAAATAGTTTTTTAGTGTTGCAGTAATTCTATGCAAAATTAAAACTAACTATGTCTAACTTTTACAAAGTACTTAATTGTTATAAGTCCTTATATATTTTTAATTTCTCTTTACATAGTGGATCGTTTACTGTAGTTTGATTTTGTTTACATGATTATTTATCGACTAATTGAGTGTGACGTGTTTCAGATCTGTTGAAATTTGCCGACAAAATGAAGATGGGCAAAAGATTTGACAATATTTCATTAGGACAAGGTCAAGGGCCTCTAGCCCAAGCTATGATGAAAGTTGGCTGTGATTTTGGTAACTGAGTATTTTTTCAGGTAAAGTATTACATTTCCTTTCAATCGTAAAGTATATTCGTTTTTTTAAATCATTTGAATATAACTTATAGCACGGCTTAAGTGTTTTTCATAATGAATCTAAAACAATTTGAAGAAAATGCTATATCACAATTCAAAGAAATGAATTTAAGATTAGATTAACTCTTAAATATTCCAAATATGTATCCGTTTTATGTACATATATTAATAAAAATATGATAATAACTTTTTCTAGGCTAATTGGCTGTATTTTTATTCAGTAGACAGCAAAATCTATTTTAATGAAATTTATTACGTTAGATGTTAACTCGAACCTACATATGTGTAGATACCTTTTTAGTGTGACTTCTGACCTCACGATATATATATTTTTAAATGTAAATTTCAGAATTGTCATTTGTCTCCATCATGGATGCCAGTCTTGGAGTTAAATGTGGAGCAAATAGTCCCAGAAGTGGTTCATAAAGACTTTCGGCTGTGGCTCACATCAACACCTTCACCCTTCTTTCCTGTGGCGTTATTACAGAACGGTATTTTAAATATTATTCGTACATAAAGTTAATTATAACCATACGATACACAAGTTTAATATTAAGAAAAACAAATATAAAATGTATCAGTTTATTGAATTTGTTATAGGACTTCGAAACAAAGACATGTTATTTTCTCAGTTGACTTTATGAAGAAGCTATTTTATTTTATTTCTTCAGGTTTAAGGACTGTTGAATTATACGTAACAAAACTTGTGTAATTTCCAGTGGCTCCTATTTTCATTATGCCTATTCCATGGTGTAGTTCTAGAAAGACGGAAGTTTGGGCCTCGTGGTTATAATATACCATACGAATTCACAGACGGTGATCTTCGTATTTATATTTCTCAGCTTCACATGTTTCTGAATGAATAACATGAAGTTCCATTGCGGGTTTGTTAATTAATTTTACGGTAAATTAATGCCTTTAATTTGTAAAAGGCTGCTTTTTATTAATTAGTTAACATGAAAGAACCAATGGGTTTGTTAAAATAAGTAGTAGATTACTATGTGACTGCTATTATTTGTATTGTTGGGTTGTATGATATTCTGGGAGAACAATAGGACTGACGTTGAGGTTCGTTACTAAGTTTCTAATTCAAACAGGGTTCACGAAAGCAATAACTTGACTAATGCTTGCATTATGGACAAGATTTAATTGGAATATTATTATAATAGATAGGATACATTTTAATGTTTACATACTTTTAATTGGTATTTTAAATCAGTTTGTTCAGATGTTAACGTATACAGCGGGTCATATTAACTATGGTGGACGAGTCACTGATGATTGGGACAGTCGGTGTTTATTGTGTTTGTTGGCTGATTGGTGCTTATAAACAGGTATATAAATTCCTTATGATGTATTATGATTTCGAAGATATAGTTCAAATAAAACTAGGAGAACGCACCGTTAATATCATTCAATTCAGACACCAATGATTTCTCTTCATACTTCTAGACCGTTTTATTGTATAATTTGTTTGAAGTTATAATAACTGTTTTAACAGCAACAATCTTCATCGCTTGATCGTTATATACGCACCTTACCGCTGACCTATGACCCGTCGTTATTCGGATTGCACGCTAATGCCAACATCAGTTACGCTGTGTGTGAGACGAGCTCTTGTATAAGTATGTAAGTCATATGTAATTTTAAATATGAATATTACTAATGGATAGGCTGTTTATATATATTTACTAAGTTAATTTATATAATATATAAATAAAGTTAATTTAATATATTTTTTTATTCTAACAGCTACCCTGTGTTTTATAAAGAGTCCCTAAATACAGTACTTATTCAAGAAGTCAGACGATATAATAAGCTTTTGGCCGTTATGAGCAGTTCTCTTCAGTCAGTGTATAAATCAAATGGCAATTAACAGTTCATTCTTTTACTAATATTTTATTTCTGCTAGTGACCTACAAAAAGCACTCAAAGGTTTAGTTGTTATGTCGGAAGCCCTAGAAAGTATGTCCGGAAGTTTGGCTAAAAACGCTGTTCCAAATATGTGGAGCGCTAAGGCGTATCCTTCGCTTAAACAACTAGGTATTGGAATTTTTATCACAAAAAAAAAAAAATGGCCAAAAATAAGCTGCATAATAAATTTAGAAAGGGTTCATTACTTATTTTTGTCTTTTTACCAGCGGCTTGGGTGAAAGATTTATGTCTCCGAGTACAATTTATGCAGCCGTGGGCTGATGGTGGGATTCCTAAGGTGTTTTGGATTTCTGAGTTCTACTTCCCCCAGGCATTCCTTACTGGTGCATTACAAAACTATGCTAGATAACATGTTATTGTAATTGATACCGTGGCTTACGCTTTTGAGGTAAGACAAAGAACGTAATAAAGATAGTGGTAGGTACAGTTTAAATTAAAAGAATTTGTATAAGTTTCCACAGTTTCAATTCTATAAGTAATTATATCCTCGGGATCCAAAACTCTCGCAGACCGCCCTCGGAACAGTCTCCGAAATCTTTATTCTAAATATATATTATTCAATGCCAAATAAGTTAAAAAATTTATGACAGAATAGATGTGAAAAAATATAAATGCATATTCTATTACAAACTAAGGTATATCTCCAGGCTCTTAACGCTCCGCCAGCGAAGAAACCAGATGATGGTTGCTGCGTCCGAGGCCTATTATTAGAAGGCGCTAGATTTAACACTGGTGATATGACATTAGAAGAAAGCAGGCCAAAGGAACTACATACCGGTTGGTATTTCAAAACTTCACGACTTATAAACTTTATTAGTAATTCATGTTAATGAGATGATAAAAACTAAAATATTTAAAATATTCAATTCCAGAAATGGCAATCATATATGTATATGAAACCGGAACAAAATCATCGTCTGGCGCAAGGTTTATACGAATGTGAATGAATGTTGAACGATTCGGCATATTGCACTACCCTAATCACCCTAATCTGCGGGACTACCATTGGATAATTTCAATGAAATATTTTCCTAATTAACGAATTTTAAAATAATTTTTTCACGATTAGTACATTATTATTTAGTGTTCAATTTATTTCTAATTGTGAAAAAATCACCTTAAAAGTCGTTAATTTAGTTAATATTTTAGCCTTAACTTTCTTCTAGTAATCTGCTTCTAATGTAGATACGTGGAATTATCCAATGTTAGTTACGCGGATTTGCACTATCCCCGAGGATATCATTTTTTCGTCTTGACTTATTTAATCATCGTTTGATAAATTTGTTATTATTACACTGTCTTAGAATATAATTATTTTATCTTACATAAGTTTTAATTTATTATTGAATAAAGTTTTCAAATTTATATTCTTTTTCTTTGTATTTAGATGAGTGAATGATAAATATTTTTAGTTTCTTTCTTTTAATCGTCTCGAAAATTTTGTGGCTGGTGCTCCATTAAGATCTGTTTTTTATATGTAAATATATCAAAGTATAACTATATAAATTAATAACATGGTCACTACACATATAATATACAATACAAAATTGAAATTTAAAGAAATTCTTTTATTTAATATATATTACTGTCTAGGCTGTTGTACCTTAAAAATATTACTAAGTACTTATTTACATTGATTTTGGAAAAATGAGAAGTTTCATCTTATTAATGTATTTATTTTTTTTTGTTTCTTCTTTGTATCTTATTTAGCAAGTAACTATTTCTGAAAAGTCCGTGAGATGTCAATAAAGTACTTCTGTCAATAAGCTTTAAACAATCGGATTTTAATTACAGGGCTCCAGCGTTATCTTATTTTTAACTTCCTTTTCTTTAGAATCTTGTTAGTATTCACTCCTTGCATTTGGCTTTGTTACTGAGGTTGATATTGAAACGAAGTGATACATAATAATATCTTAAATGTCTACCTTAAATGTAAGGAAAATGTTTTTTTCATATGAGAAATAAGTAGTTATCACTCCACTTCATTTATTTCATTATAAAGTTTCCTAAAGCATCTTAAAGTAGAAAACAGGAACTTTGAGTTATACATCACAATAATTATATGTATGTGTGAAGAATAGTATTATAGTAGTATAGTTGAATATTACTTATTTTTAAATTAAAAGATATTTTTAATTTATATACCAATATAGAAAATGCCAATAGACCTCAGTGCACTTCAAAAACCGCTTATTAAAATAAATTTAAAGGACGGTTGGACAGGTATTATAAATGTATCCATAATGATTGTCACAGTGTCGGGCAATGATGTACTTTTAAGTCAACTGATAGTATCAATTCATAGAATCTCAATTAAGTTCTATTATGTTTAATGACAATAGCATTGATTCAAGTAATGGTGTCAAAAGGTAAGTGTACAAGGAGGAATCATTGGTCAAAGCTTAATTTTGTCCATCAATACCTTTCTCACTCTCTTGTAATCAACTTAAAAGACTAGCCAACCATTTCTTTTCTAAAATTATACTAGTTGTAGATTTCACGAGATATTTGCTAAATTATAACCACAGTATGTCTTTCTCACTTTTGCTAACTGATAAACTGTACCACTTCTTTAAAATTTATCTACATATTATAAGAGTTAACTGTATACAGGAAGCCAAACCGATCTCATTTAACGTTATAGTAAAAATAGAATTTCAACTCAATGAATCAATGACTTTATATGTAATTGGAATTTTTATTTGAATTTTTCCTAATAGGTATATACTTTTTCAAGATAAGATCTTTAGGTTAAACGATTACAAAGTACTACTGTTAATATTACTTATTAATATCATGTTCTCTAATAATTTGAAAGTTCAATAGGTATTTATGTTCCAAGCCAGTCGCTGGAGGATTGCTTTAAAAGTTTTCTTTGTTTTATCGTTTAAAGAAAATGCTCAGTGATAGTTTATATACCAACAAGGATTTACTGAAAATATTATATTAGGAGACTTATTTTTAATACTGTCTGAATAGAACTCGTGACGAGTTATTTGTGTTTGAGAAACTATATTTTGATTAATGTGTATTTATAATTTAAATAAGTATTTGTATGTTAATGTTGTCGTCGTTCCGAAAATATCTACCATAAACTCATGAAAATTACTATAAATATTTGTAAAAATCAGCTATATTTTTAGAAAAAAGTTTCTACTTTTTATTCTATAGGTGCTATTTTTAAAAAGTTGGTTTCGAGTGATGCTCGGAGCAAAAGCTACAGAGTATCATAATCAACAGAAGACAAATCGTTATGTTTTAATTAATGACAAAAAACAATGAATCTACATTATTCGAATATTCTACGCGATGTATTTAATCCGACGTGTCGGTTATTTTACAAAACTCGTGTTGACGGACACATGAGATGAAAATGTCAGAAAAAGGTAATATCGTACAGGTACTAATATTGCGAAAGTTTTTGGGTGTGATTATGTTTGTTACTTCTTCATGCTCAAACGGCTAAACCGATTTTGATAAAATTTTGTATACAGGAAGCTGACGTCCAGAAGTAACACATAGGCTACTTTACATTCCGGAAAATGTTCGACTTTTCCTCATATAAGCGAAAAACCATATATACTTACTCGAGAACTCAACTCCTAGCCAAAACGACATTATCGCTATGTACCTTTTACCGGTCTATGTAGGCACGATCGACAGCCAATAAGCATTCCTTTCGATAAAAAAAAAAAAGAGTTATGATAGACAATATCTATAGACAACAGTTTCTTTAATTTGTTAAATACTGCCAAACTATTCATTTTAACGTAATTCTTAATTTTTATAACATTTCTGTAGTTTTGTAGTTTTTGTGTATTGCCCCATTTGTGGGCTTTCTTTAATATATTAATTACCAATGCCAAAAATTAACGCGGACGAAGTCGCGGGCAAATTTAGTTTTACATAATAGAAGGATAACCAAAAATCATACGTTTATTTGATGTGTATTCAAGATAATTTAAGACATTATTATGAACAAATGAAGTTCAGAGAGTGTCATGTAGACTGTCAATGCATAGTTTGACGAGACTAAAGAAGTTTTAAGTAATGTATACTTTAGGTTTTAAGAATAGCTGGATATTTAAATTTAGTTGCCTTATAAAGTAACTTGTAACAGTAAAACCACGAGTAAACCGTAGTGACAGTGTGTAGGCTTACGAGATTAGAGCTTTGTATGTGTTCAGTATTACAGATAATATTTATGGTCGACACAATATGAAGATCTCTTATATGTTTATATTATTTGTTAAAAGAATTAATGAATGTAACTAACATCTAAAAATGGTTATTTTATCATTTAACTTTCCCATTTACTTTGAAAAATAGTTGTATATTTTACTTTCATTTTGAAGAAAGCATTGAAGTTATAGGAGTAATATTTATAACTTTTCCAAATAGTTTTTGCAAAACTTATTGATGTTATCCGTACTATATAGTATCCATTTGAGTTTGATCGATTTTCTAGGTATTTCTCAAATGCTCATAATTGTTCAAATTGCATGAAATAGATTCCTTTCTGATGTTTGTCGTGATGGTTCCAATCAATCCTGCCACTCCGTTTCTGTTTCACGTTGAGTCCTGGAACAGCCTGTATATTGAGCGCTTGATGTATGTATTGATGGACTAAATCTACTGCAATTTATTATGATCCTCAAAGAAAATCTCAAATTTATCTTAAGTGCTGCTATTAGTCATTGTCATTCACAAGGAATATAAAACGATTGATCTATATTACAAAACAATCAATTGTTATATTTATAAAATAAATCTAATTGACCTTACATTCTTAACTCCTTAGTTTTAATCTAATAAGTTTGTGAAATTTTCTTCAATAGATCAACTAGATATTGTAAGTATTTGAGGTGAATCTTCTCTATATTCTGTCCTGACAAAGTTATGACACTTAAAAATAAATTAATAAATATTATTTGTAGCAGAAGTTTATTTTATAATTTATATACATGAGTGAGTAAATACATATAACTAACATCTCCGTACAGTATTTAACGAAGTGATCTTCTTGAATTTAATTTCCAAGAATCTATAACGACCATGAATGTTAAAAGTTATAACGTACGTGTTGGGATTTTGGATTGATGATAAATTGCTGATATTATCTTGCAGTTAATATAAAAATGGCACACAATAAAAACACGCACATAAAAAACATACCTTAAAAATACAACACACACAAATAAAAACAAATAAAATAAAATCAAATAACTTAAGTGTGTCTTTTCAAAAGTACATAGAGACTGATGTTTTAATGTATACATTAATTTATCTTCTGCTAAATTCGTATCGTTAACAATTTACTTCATAAAAACATTGAGTATGCCAGTTTAAACAGACGATGCAAATTTACCTGAAGGGTAAAATATGTACATGATTATGATAAATATCAGACGTCTGATATTGCTTTGGAATCAATTCTTTAATCAACAATGTGTAGTATTTATATTATAAAAGCACAATACGTATGTAGCGGAGCTACCTACTTAATTTTAAGATTAAGATTTCAATATTTCATATTGTAAATTTAAATTTATATTAATTTCTATATGTATTTGTTAATTAATTGTTTAAGATTTATTTAATATTTTTGTATTTTGCGACGGACAAACATCTTATTAAATTGTATACAGGGTGACTGGTGAATTACTATCGATATTTGAGGACATGATATTTGACGATCATATATGACGAAATAAAAATTAATATAACATAAATATTAATAAACTTCTAAGTAAAGTTAACCAAAAGTTATGTAATTAATTACGCATCGTGTAAACACCCTACAGATTAGGTATACACCCATACTCACACATACGAGTGCGGCGGCGTTGTGTTGTATCAGCACGCCGCCGCACGCGTCCACACTTGGAACACTTGGAACGTGTCAACACTTTATCTATTTATACGGAAATTTTGTCAAAAATTAAGTGCCTATTTTTTTTACATAATTCGAATGAGAATCATGTACCGAGTATCCTCCTTAAATATTGATAGTAATTCACCAGTCACCCTGTATATCGAGAATGCTCGCTGCGTCTAAAGTTCGCGTCGTCCGGGCCCGCGCACCTCTAGCCCCGCTGGCCCCGCTAACGGCCGCTGGCCAGCTGAGCGGACAGTGCGCCGGGCTCGTCAGTCCACATAGACTTTAGATGTGTAACGCTTGTCCGTCATCACTACGGCGACACTCGCACGCGCACCCTCGCTTACGAAAATTAATCCCCTTCTGTATTTAATAGCTTTTAAGTAGTTTAAATTGCTAAACCTTGCTGAAAGTATGTACATATTAATTGTTCCACGGGTTCAAAGAGATTAAATTCCAAACAATTTCGTTATAATATTAATGAGATTTTAATCAACTGAACAGGAAAGTCTATTTCTATTAATTCTTTTCAGTTACTATGATTGACTATTATTATTAGTTTATCCAATTCTCATACATCGAAAATCAATTCATTTGTGAGAAACATCAAACAGTTCGCAATCTGCTTGTCATCGTAATATAAATAAAAGAAATTTTCGTATTTTGATGAAATAAAAATAATTCAAATGTGAATATTTAATTTTATTTAATTAAACTAAACAATGGTTTATACTTTAAAAGGAATTACTAAGTTTGCTTACTGGTTGTAACAAGTCAAAGTAATTTCGATAATTTAATGGTTTTATGTTAAGATCGCAGGCGCCGGGCCGCCGGCGGGGCGCCACTCGTCCTTTGTTAGTGTTTCGAATAGAAATTTGCAAGTTTAAAAATTAGGTATATCGATAAATATTCTATCGATATTTTCAATATTGCTATAAATAGTTATACTTTTCACATTAAAATCATTTCATTTAAAACAACTTTTATTAATAATAAATATTATTAATCAAAATTATAATTTGAAACTCCTGCACGTAAATTAACTATGTTGTATTATTAGGATATATCGTTAATGTACTTCTGTTAAAAAATTGTGTTTTACGATCAAAAATAATATGTATTAATGTATGATATAAAAAAATAAATATCGAAATACTATGAATATTACATACTTATTTATTATTATGATTATCGATATTTGATTTATCGATATTTTTTAGTCAAGCCTATGCCGCCATTTTAATAAGAAAAATTATTAGTTCCTCGTGGAAATTTCTTCCGAGTGGATTACTTTTTGGTTACGGTTTTATAAAATTGTGTTGTTTTATAAAATGTACTCCAACCAGGAATATTTCAATATGGTAATGTGTCTAGGGAAATATGATTGTAATTATGTGGAATCGCGTAGACTTTATGACGAACTGTTTGCTTCTTCAAGAAAAGTACCATTACGAAAACGATGAAAACAGTGAATTCTCGAGCCGTATACGTTTTAGTTAACTAAGTGTTATTTTAAATTGATTCGTAACATAGTGAAACGTATCGATATTTGAAAAAAAGTGGTATCAGTGAATCGTTAAAGTGATTAAACAATCAAAATAATGTGAATGTACGTTCGAGTTCGTCACAGGTAGCGCAGCAGGTGTGATTGCGGTAAATTATTTAATAATTAATCTAATTATTTTTATTGATAATTATGTAAATGTAAGTTGTTTCGATACTGATTACGCAGTTAAGAGGGTTGACACAATTTTTCATGCACACTGTATAATGTATAATGCACATTTAAAATAAAATAAATTAAATTCGTTATTTCAATGAGGGAGACGCCAGCCTCGCTGACGTTAGTCGTTACTAATGTCACTTCTTCTACCACCTTCCATGATATTTTAAAATGAAACTTCAATTCTTCTAAATGCTCCTGTATTTCTCGAAAGTTCTTCATAATCACTAGGACCCGGATAAATAAGTATTAAAAAATTTTAAATATTTACATAAAATATGGACGAAAAAATCAAAAATATGGAAAAAAATATGGAGTATAAAATAAAATACTTTCATAATTAAACATTGTTTTACTATAAGAAAAGCGTCACTCGTGAGTCGTGACGTACGTCGTTGAGTTACATTTAAAAACCGATGAAAAAAAGTAGCGAAATATTTATTTCAACAAAAAATAACTGTTTTATTCAACATCCATTACTAGCCTTATCAAGTTGGTTGCAATACACAATGACGTGCTTCTTTAAATTATCAAAATTAAAACTGACCATTTGGTCAAAATATAGCCTTATATCTGCTGATTGGTCTCATCTCAAGTCACATGACGTGATTGGTGCATACTTAAACATACTTAATTCAGTAATTTTGTAAGCCATATCTACAGCCCTCGAAACTTTCGCACAGAATTTTGATAATTTTTTTTAGCGTATTTAATCCTTTATTTAAATCCAAAGCATTAGTGGCGGGAACGTAAATTTTATGTATTTTTGTGAATATATGGATGATTGTGACATTTTCTTGTAAAATATTCATTTAACTTTGAAATATAGTGAAATATGGAAAATAAAAGTTGGTTTTTCACAGTCTAAATATGACAGTCCATGTAAAAAACACATTCTAGACCGAAAATCGCGTAAATTAAAAATATGTGTTTACATATTAATGTGGGCCCTATTTATAAAACATTCATTTTGCTCCCTCGTCTCCTGGCAGCCGGCCGTGGTCTTCCTAGTTCCTCGTAATGGATGTCTTTTTCTAATGCTGATGCTTCATGGTGTTTTTTTTACATATATCTAATTATTATATTTTATATTATTGGCATTACTTATATTATAAGTTCTTATACTTATTGAGTAACGTTTTTAGTTTTGTTTTATATTAGTGTTTATTTTATTGTGTAGTACGTAGTAGGAATTTTGAATTATTTCCTAAGCGTTACATACATTGGGCGCAGGGTTTTTTAACGTTATCATTTTGATGGCTTCCTTTTTTTATTTTAACTATTATCTTTACAATTTTCGGCCACGCCCTAAAATGCGACTTCTTAATGTAAGTTGGTAAGTTTGTTAACAATTAATGTATTGTCTTTATAAAAATAGTATTATTTGTAACGTTCCAGGACTCGTAAGAATATATAATTCAAGATGAGGGTCGAAGCTGTTGGTGGAGCGTCTGTTAGGACGTGGTCTGCGGACAAGAGGAACCCTTCTATGAAGAGAAGTGTATGTAGCTGATGTACGATAGTAGTGTGACGGTATGTACTGTTGATTATTTAATATTATTCTGTTATTATTTATAGTAAGATTGAATCATTGTTTATGTTCATTTATTCAATATTTTTATTTTTATTACATAAACTGAATGCTTCCGACACGTCATAATCTTCTTCTTCTATATATATAAAAATGGATTGCTGTTCCTTAGTCTCGCTAAAACTCGAGAACGGCTGAACCGATTTGGCTAATTTTAGTCTTGAAATACTTCTGGAAGTCCAGGAAAGGTTTAAACGGTGAGAAAATGGGAATAATTGCCGGGAAAACCCTAAAAACAGCCCTTTTCTATTTCCCATACAAACGATTTTTTGACATTAGACTTGACAACTAACTAATATGTCAATCATTCTGTTCGATTGAAACAGTAGAAATTTAATAAATACCAATACCGGGTTATTGAAGACGGAATAGAGTTTGCCCGGTCAGCTATACCTACATATATTACTAATGACGAAATTAACGCGGACGAAGTCGCGGGCAAAAACTAGTGATTAAATAAATAAATAAAAGATTGTAATTATAATATTAACTATCTCTTGCCCGCGTCTCCGTCTGCGTGTACATCACAGTTGTTCTCTGTCACTAGGGCCACTGAACCTGAACTGCTTCCACTTCATGGTTCCACCCGCGTAGTATTGGGATTGGGGTCGGGATTGTGTCAACGGAAAATCGGGATAAAAAGAAGCCTAAGTCCTTTTCCTGGGCTTCATTTATATCCATACTAAAATTCATCACAAACGGTTCAGCGGGTTAGGAATGAAAACTTAACAAACAAACAGACAGTTACTTTCGTATTTATAATATTAGTTGGGATTTGATAATAACTGCAATCACTAACAGTCATCATGCTATTAATAATGGTTTACAAAACAAAACCATCTGTAGTTAGCAGAATTAATGAGTTGAAAATTAATAAATGATTAATAAAATAAAAACACTTATATTTTGTTAATCATTCATTTATATTCCACTGAATGCATAATAATAACAAATATGCTACTTTTTAGTTTGTTATTTTATAAAAGTGTTTTTGTAATTTTTTTTAAACATTTTATAATTTATTTTAAACCGACAATAATTGAAGTAAGTGTCTTTGTATGTCTTTATATAAGAACAATATTGTATTATGTATTACAGATGGTGTTGTTGGACTGTACTTGAGATTCATCCATCAGGAGATGACGGCTCATCATCAAGTGTTAGATGAAAACTAACAATGAACGCAGCCGGCCTAGCAGCACGTCTCCAACTTGTCTGCTATTTAGTTATTTTATATTGAATTTACACTTGTCAAACAATATCTTTAACAGTTACTGTACAACTTTTATATATAATTTCTTTTGGATCATAATATTTTATTTAATCCAATCTACTTGATATACTTCTCTGATATGATGCAATTTCTTTATTGTTATTTATAATCTGATAAAACATTGCTCATCTTAAATGTTTTATTTCTGTAGAATAATTAGTTTTTAAAAGAATAGTAGCTGTTATGCCACTAGAAGGGGCTAAAAGGTTTTGTTATAATAGATTTACCTTGAACTGTTTTCATTTATAATATTTATGTAAACCGCATTTATCATAAAGAAAATTATTATTGTTGAATTGAAATGATTTATAGTTATTGTGGATGTATTGTATTGTCTTTGATTTTTATTAAGCAGTAATACTTGTACTTGTTAAGCTTATCTATATGAAGATAATAACACTTTGGGACTCCGTGTATACATCCTTCAAATGAGTTTGTTATAAACACAAAACATAATATAACATGAGTAAATATAATCTTCAAATACAAAGTCTTAAGCTATCAATTAAATACTAATGATGTATTATACTGTGACTTATCTTTCATATTATTAATATTTGTATACATACAAACGTAGAAAATGTCGGATTATTTAAAAAATTTATTAAAGGTATTTTATTTAATACATTATTATTGTTGTAGAACTGAAACATGTAAATGAAAAGAATAGTGTTACAAGTGACGTCATCTGTGCCATTCTAATTGTATTATACTATAATTCTTAGAATTAATTTTGACTGATTATACTTAAATAATGGTAAATTAATGTAGATATTGGCGTGATGAAATTGTTCAAACCTGATACTTAATTTATGTTAGGTATATAGCAGTTATATACATAAATATTTGTTATATATTGTAAGCAATATTTGTAATTATTTATTATTAACTATAAAACCCCTTTAATAATTTGATGATGACAAGGTTTGAGTATCAGCTTGTACATATTTGTGATATAAATACTGGCTTCAGCCATTTTGTACGACATTACTAGAAGTAACAATGAACATTAAGAATCAAGACTGAAACTGTACCTACCTAAAAAGTAGTATTTTAGTGTTTTCTTATTCTAATTTAAATATTGTATGTTGATACTTTTCTGTAACATTTGTACAGACAGGATCAACTGAGGGACAACAAGCAAATAAGTAAAAGATGAGTTTTCTTCATTATTTATACAGTTGTAGGAACAAAATACTTTTCTTTTTTCAATATTGTTTTGTATGAAGGTTGGATCATTAATTTTTTTCTTCATCTCATTATCATTGCATTTGTACTATTTAAAATAATACTTTTTTATGATAATATTTGTAACCGACAGTAGTCACCGTCTCCCATGGACAGTGTTAATGTTCTTGATTGGGGAAGAGGTTAGGAAGGGGGGGCAAAAGGGAAAGGACAGCCGGCTCTCTCACTCTTCGGACGAAACGTAGACATTAAAGAGTACTTCACGTTGATCTTGGTACTTCTCCGCTCGAGCCAGCCCATGTTCGAGCTGTAGCAACTGACCAAAGCTAGACTCTACTACCTTCAGTATACTATACATGAGGGATTTAATTATAAGAATTTTAAAAAAAATCAGAGACTACTGGATAAATTTAAATTAAATTGTATAAAATAAAACACTGAGCCTGTAACTTACAATCAAAATGTTATTTTTTAATTTAAGATCTATTCCTGCAAATTCAGAACAAAGTTTGCAATGTGTCTTTTATCCAAGTAAGGAGCCAGGTGAGAAACAAACTCAAAGGCTACTAATAAATCCATAGATATAAAAAATACATGAATAATAATCAATGTGGCAATAAAATAATATTTTCTATTACTCAAAAAGATCACAAGAATTTTTACTGAATCATAAGAATTACAAAATACGGTACTGAGTTGGTCGTTTTATATACCGCCATCTGTTGGTAGGTTTAGGTTTAGAGATAATTTATTTCCCATTTAAAGAGCAAAGTTCACTTACATAGGAAATTTAAACTAGTAACATAATAATAAACATTTATGAAGTTAATGGTGACCTTATTTATACAAACATTCAAATATAATTATAAAGTTTGACAGTATGTTTTTAATTTAGCCTTAAATTTCAAAAAAGATTTTTCGTTAAATATTTCTTTCGGTAGATTATTGTACATTAGCGCTCCCTCAAATTGTATAGTTTCGTTACCATAATGTTTAGTTCTAGACTTAGGTATTTGTATTTGATGTATATTTCGTGTATAGTATTTATGTGATTTAGTCTTAAAAGTAGTTTGTGTGTGTATAGATCCTGAGAGAAGTTTTCTTATAAGTATGCATGTTTTGTATTTGTATAATTGTCCAATAGATAGTGTATCAGTTTTCTTGTAAAGTTCTTTGGTTGGAAAGCGGTAGTCCAGTTGTTGTAATGTTTTTAATAGTTTGTTTTGTGATATTTGTAAATCTTTTAAATTAGTTTTGTGTGCAGATACCCATACTTCTATTAAATATTCAAGTAAGGGTTTAGCTAATGAGTTATAAATAATAGTTCGAACTTTATATGGAATACATCGAACACACCTGCGTAAAGCTCCAGTCAGTGATGTTATTTTAGTTTGCAAATATGTAATCTAAATGAGGTTGTCATAATAGTTTGTAATCTAATAGTAAACCAAGATACTTTTCTGTTTCTGATTTTTGGAGTTTAATATAATTTATGGTTAGGGATTCGTAATTACGGATTTTTTTATTTTTAGCAGTAGAAAAGCATACAGGAGGTTTTTGTAACATTTATACTCAGCAAATTACAGCTTGTGTTATCTCATGTATTGAGTCTCCAAAAAAGAATAGACTTGTGTCATCTGCGTATAATGACACTTCTCTGTGTAATCCCAAATAACCAATATCGTTAATGTAGATTAAGAATAATAGAGGGCCTGGGATTGACTTAAAGAATATATCAAATTAAAACATCTACTAATCTATGCTATCTACTCTTATAATGTAATGTATTGTTAACATTGAAAGTTAGGTTTAAGATTAAACATTATGCATCTTTAAATTTAAATAAAAAAATATATTTTTAAAAAAGGTATGAAACGGATGGATGTTAGTGAAAAGTTCTATTTAAATGAAGTTGTCGTGTGCAGAAACTATGGATTAAATGAGTTGTTACATTTACTGTTGTTTGTATATTACTTGTTAGGGAGCTATTTCACTATTACTCGCAAAAAACTTTGTATGATATGTTCTGTTACAAATATTACTTTAAAGATCATTCAATAAAGTTGTACCTATAAAGATATAATTATTTCATTTAACTACCGTACCTAAATGTTAAATTATTATTGAGTTAGACTTGTTGCATAATATATTTAATATTAAAAAATAAAAGATTAACTTATGGATCAAAATTACTTTTAATATACAGAAATGGATAAATATCATAGAAACGAAATATACTTTATAAAGACATTACAAACTACTTTCAAACAAATTTAACAAAATAATATTAGTATAAGAATAGTGTAAAAAACACGTACACAAATATAATTCATAAAAAATTATAAAATTATTATTTCATTTATTTACAATTTTTATATTAATTTATATTTAAAAGACTTTTAAGAGTCCCAGTTATATATCAAAATATTTTTTTGTTACAGTCTTTATTTTATTTTAAAGATTGCGTAATGTATTTTCGTAAATAAATTAGTATGAAAAAATTCAAACTTTTTTCGTTATAACAATTAAGAGTTATTATAAATAACTTTTTTCAATAACAAATAAGCTCGCTAACAGTTCATGCAATTTATCGATTATTTAACATCCTACTAATATTTTAATTGCGAAAGTTTGTGAGTGTGTGTGTATGTTTGTTGCTTCTTGACGCTCAAACGGCTGAACCGATTTTGATTTAGTTCTGTATACGGGAAGCTGACGTCCAGGAATAACATATAGGCCACTTTACATCCCGGAAATCCGTGTTTAACACGCGGGAAGCAGCTAGTATTATATAATAATAATTTAAAAGCTAGAGATGTCGTTTACATGACCAAATTGTCAAAAATATGTACCTATATCTTTTGATTGAAGTGACATTTATTATTTTTTTTTTATTATATTAATATCAAAAGTAAATAAAAGTTAGCTCTTCGTGCTTTTAAGCCATTTAAGGAAATCAAAACGTTGTATGTTCATTAAATCCTGTTTTGTCTAGAAGCATTTATTTTTAGTTTATCTCAGTGTGAATATCTCAAAACCTATTCACAAATTCTTTTTTAATTACAAATTTTTCGTTAAGTACATTCTAGAATCTCCTAGTTTTTTTTTTGTTGTAGTAGTAGTATATTTTCAATGCTAATTTTTTTAAGTCATTGCCTTTTTTGTTTGTCCAAACATTTTTTTAAAGATTGTATAAAGTGCAGTGTTTTAATGTCCTGTTTTGGTCTGAGTCCCTTCTGAGTGGTTGTATACTACATATTTTTCATTGGTATTGGTTCAAAGGGAATCAAAGAAACGACGACTCAGGTCTCGGTGTCTTGTCGGTGTAAGAATCCTACAAGCATTCTCCTGTATAAGTTTGTTATACCGAAATACAATCGGTTTCTGGTAGAGAAATCAAATAAAACAAAGCTCGTGTCCCTTTTCTCCATTTTATAATTTCAAGTTTATGACCAATATCACAACGGAGTATCAGAAATATAACAGAAAAAGGTTTCTTTATAAACTTATGACTAGATGTAATGAAATGAAAAAGATGAACCCCTACTAAGGAACTTTATTATAAGGTACTTCTTTATTAGATTAAAATTAATATTTAATAATAAATCTATTTTTCCGTACTTGTAATATTAATATTTAAAATAGTCATAACAATCTAGATCTTAATAAAAATATGTACATATCAATGTTTCATTTTGTATATTACTTAAACATAATATGTACGATTTTCGAGTGTATTCATTTATATGAAACTAAGGTTTTCGGATACTGCAACGTTCTTTTTTTTTATTATTTTTCAACTAAACAATTAAACGTTTCAGCTTCTTACCAGTCCAGTCATTTTCTGTATTGAAAAGCGGATGTTTTTTGAATTTCATTAGAGAAGGCTGGAATTTATTTAACACCTGGGACCCCTTAATTAAAAAATATATAAAATATTATGTCCGTAATCATACCAGAATACCTTAGGAGACATAGTGACAAATAAAAAGACTATATGTTCATGAAGAGTGAATGATTACATTAAAATAAAGATTAAAAAGACTGACGCTTATTATATTTCCCCAAAATTTAGTCCACCCTATCCATCAAGTCTCACCCTTCATCCTCCAGCTTATAGAATATGAAGGGCATGTCGTCCAAGGTTCTGTTGTTCTTCATCTTCTTCCTCACGTCAGGCAGTTCCAACTCCGTCTTCCCCGTCAGGATCGGGAACAGGGCGGCGGGCGTCCCATCGCCTACTATGTACCTTGTACCTATCATAAAATATTATTGAAATTTTCTAATATTACTAAGACTATTGGGGTCGGTATTTAGATTAGAATTCCTCAAGAGAAACATAAAGTAACGAAATGTAAAGTTGTTTACCATTTTAGATATTGTTTTCTTATAAAGTTTCTTATTAAAAAGATGCAGATAAATTTAAGAAAAGCAACAAAGAAAATTTACCCCGTAATATATCATTCAAAATATCATGTTGGTTGTTACATACCCATTCAAAATCGTAGCGCCCAATGTTTCCTCTAAAACTTTATAGCTCTTCGGCATTTTTCGTATGAATCCGTTTTTGGAGGTGGAGTCGAATCCCAGGATGAGAACGTTCAAGGAGTCACCTCTTCCTTTCTGATTGAGTTTTGCAAGAACAGTGGAACGGAAGCCAAGAGAGTGGCCCATCCATTTGGATGGGAGTATACTGGAATATCATGAATACATTAGAAACATTTTGTTCAGATTTCCATTAGTAACAATTATTCAAAATTGTAACGTGACATCTATACTAGGGAAAATAATCAAGACTGTTAAAAATATGAGTAGCAAGTAACATATCTGAAAAATTACTAATCAAAAAAAACTTGACCACAGTGAAAGATCTCAAGAAACAGCAATAATAGATTATAAAAACTAAGACTAATCGATAATCTTTCTGTTATCATGATTATTGAAAAGTATTTTTCACTACACTTTCTATTGCCTTTAACACATAATCTCACCTGTCTCTATGTTTCCCTGAACACGTAATCTTTACATGATCGCTCTTAGTGAGGACATATTCGTTATCACCTCTGACCTCTGTGGGAGGACCGATTGTATATTTTTGATCACTCTCATATATTATGTCTTGGTATGAATATACTATGTTATCGGTGGTATTTAATATTTTCGGAACTACCCTACATTTAGAATGCTGAAAAAAATTATATGAATACATAGAATATATATGTTATCTTTCGTGTTTAATATCAGGGTTTATTACAAAACCAGTATCCAAATCAAATTAACTCACATAACATTTAACCCAATCCGTTCCCAAAACACATAACCTTGGGTATGTCCTTATCAAACTGCGTGACTTCTTTAGAGAATGGATCCAATCTGGGTATCTCACACCCGGAGCCTTTGTCCTGTTTCTGAGATTGTTCTAATCGTCTTTCCATGGACCTGGATTAGAAATATCAAACGGTTTCTTCGCATTAAATCATAAATTCAAAATATTTACGAATAAAATATAGGATTTTACACTAGAAAATAATCAAGATTTATTTATATATTTAGTGTATATTATAATAAAATAAAACAGAGATATCTGTTATAGGTATAGGTGATAACCTAACCGTTATTGATAAAATTATGTTCATCGCTGCATGAAATTCCAATTTTATTAACACCTCCCCATGTATGTAAAAAGTTTTATAACTATACAATACAAATAAAAAGTATATTGAACGCTACAGAAATACGTCAAAATAAATAGGTCTACTTACTCAATAACAGGCTGCCTGAAATATATATGATTTATCAATCACCAACATAATAAAAACAAAGATTCAAATAATAGAAAATATAATACGTACAGCATCATTATTAACTTATTTAATAGAATATTGTTTGTAAAATTAAAGTAACCCATTTTTTTGTTCTAACATAATGTATCTATGACGTAGCATCAGAATCTTTTTCGTTTCTTTAATTACAAGGTGATTAAATATATATTCAGGATAGCTACAGCCGAGAAATTCTGTCACAATTGCTTGAATAACCCTTTAATAATCCACGAAGCTTCTAAAACTATGTACATACCTCCTGGTAATATCGAGTTTGTGCTCCCTTTGTAAGCTAGCAGAGAGACTTATGTAGTATATTATAGAGGCGGCTAAGAAAACTATAATAACGATTTGGTTCCTTCTCGACCGATACCATCGTTTAGGCATTGTGACAGACATCTGGAACAAATATATATACATACATTAGGCTACAGTTACACATACTTTAAACAAGCATACCTGGCAGCCGTTTATATTTGCGGGCAATAAGCAATCTTAAAACAAACTTTCCAGATACATATGATTTTTTAAAGCATACTTTTCTCGCTCTCTGTCCGTTCAAACAAAGATAAGACCATCCATTTACTGGCTATGCAATGCGGTCAGAAGCTTAAATTAAATTAAATATCGAGAAGACAGGACAGGACAGGATCAAGTGCTAATTTACTTACAGAAATACGAGGAGACGACGTTTCATCTGTTGTAATTAACTGATCGGTACTAGCATGCTTAATAAGCAAACGTGTTTAGACGTGCTTAAAGCATCCACCCATGGACCCGCGCCGCTAGTAGCATGCTTAAAAATGATACGCCTGTCGATTTTAAAGCATGCTCTAATTAAGCATGCTTATTTTAAGCAACAATGAATACACGTTTTAGCTACTTTTCAGCAACCGTGATCACGGACAGACGAGATGTGAGTGTCTGTCAGTGGGTCTTGTTATTTTATTACAATAAAATACTAGTAAAGTAATAAAATACTAGCAGAAAATCCGTAAATATTAGTTTCATTTAAATGAGTACTCGCAATAATTTTAGATCTCAGCAAATGCTCAATTAAAGCATGCTTTCGTGATTGAAATAAGCATGTGTAACAGTAGCCTCACAATGCTCACTAATTCGGACATACGATTATACTAAGTCAGTGGTGGCCTAGTGGTTAAAGGGTCCGCCTCTCGTTGTCGAGGGCGCGGGTTCAAACCTGGCAAGTACCAATGTGATTTTTCGGAGTCATATGTACTTTCTAAGAGTATTTAGACACCACTGACATACGGTGCACGAAAACATCGTGTGGAAACCTGGACTTATAGTTTCACAATTATAAGTTTGAAATCACCAACCCGTCTTGAGCAAAAGCGTGGTGATTAATGCTCAAACCTTCTCCATGTGAGAAAGAGGCCTTTTGCTCAGCTGTGGGCTCTGATAGGCTGATATTTCGATATATGAGCCGCACATATTATGCTAAAATAGCATTTTTTCTAAAACCTACCTGTTTGTTTCGCTTATTCTCAGAAACGGCTTGATTTATTTTGAAGTGAGTGAAGTAATTTGCAATTTATAATATCTGTTAACGAAAACTGCACCATCATATTTAAATTATCCTAAAAGTAACTTAAGTTACCTAGAGAGAATAAATATATTTTTCAATTATTTCGTTTTACAACGAGCTAACAGAATCTTTTACAAATGTAGTACATACATTCTTGTTTTAGATATTTTTTATTGTTATTGCAAATTAATATTCCTTCAAGCACAAATAACAACATGTTTTAACATTTTACATAGAACCGATATGTAATGGTCTTAGTGATATTTTTAGTTGACTACTCTATTGAACTGTATTTATAAAATACTTAAAGACTTGGGCCTGTCCAGAACTCACATTAATTCATTCTTGAAACGTCCTTCGACTTCAGCCCTAGTACGAACTTTTCCAATTTGGTTAGGTATAGAGAGAAGCTTGGCTAGTGGAGGTGAACGTTTAATGCGTTAAGAGTGTTCTGTAGAAAACACATTTTTGTGCTTCTTAAGAACTAATACTCGAAAATCTGATTAATTATTTAAGTTACATTAGATGTAACCTGTGGCAATATTTATTGTAATGGATATATAATAATAATAATGAAACAAGAATTATATGAAAATATTATGAATACTACTAAAAATAAATAAAGGGAAAGCAACCGTAATAATTGTTAATATTGAGTATGATAAAAAATAACTGAAATTCTTGCAGATAATTCCATTTATAAAAAAGTTAATAAAGACCCGACTAGTAAAGTACTTATAGAAACCAATATCTTAATAAATAAAGATGTTAAAAATATATATTTAGATATCAAATCATTCATACTGTCGTGTATAAAACCATTAACATTGTATTAGTTACCCAAAGTCCATGTAAAATTTAGAAACAATAACATAATGGTAAGTTTTGATTTAAAGTCATTATTTCCTTGTTTCTCTGTTCTTGACTGCATTGAGATTGTAGGAGGTAAGTTAAAGGATAACAATATGCCTGTAAAATATATTGAGCTCATTAAAAATATAAAATCCCATGTCCGTGAAGACCTTGAGAAACAGTTTGCGCGCTCTGCAGGCATTCAGACACATATGCATCTCGTCTGCTTGTGATCACGGTTGCTGCAAAGTAACCAAAAGTCGAGATTAAGTATGTCGTTAAAAATAATTATAAACGCCTAGTAAATCCCAAAAATATTTGATTATTTCAATAAATACTCGCGAAAGTCCTAGATTTCATTATAACATATAAGTTAACAACGTTTGGACTGGTTAAAAATATTTACTGTCGACTTTTAACGGAAAAGAAAAAAGAATTTTGACGTCACCATTTTTTTTATTTTTGATCATATATATTTCTGAATATTCAAACATATTTGCGCAAGAGTATTGTTTATTTTACAGTATCCGTTGTTAATATGTGATATGATCCGTGACCAATAATTTATAGTAAATGATTTCCAGCGAGATATTTCTGTCTTAAATATAATTTACATCGAACATTTCCTTGTACTTGACTATATTTTAATTCAATAATACCTATTTATTCAGTATTAATGAGTCCGTCTCGAACATTATGTTTGGAGTGAAGTTGTTATTATATCATATTATTCCAGATTAAAGACATTTGGAGCTAAATTGAAATGCTTGAATATAATATGTTCTATTAATAATAAGAATACTTTTTTTTAATTTATTTATATACGGTCGCTTTTTAACAACAAGGTCATTAACGATGACAGTTATACAATTTAAATTAATTTATACAATTTTATCATTTTAAGAAACTTTAAACCACTACCACTACCATTTCCATGTATACTATTAAGACAATCTTTTAAATTAGTGGGTACATCACAAATTTGTTTTTCATTATTATAAGCGGTACAACTTTCGAAAAGATGAAGCACTGTTAAGTTTAAGCCACATTTACATTTAGTTCTATTATTTTTTGTAATTAAATGAATATGAGTCATATTTGAAGTCATCTTCATACAAGTTTTCAATTCGCTACATTTGTGCCATTAAATTATTTTAACCTATATGGCAGCTGTTTAAAGCTCTTTTAAGTATTTAGATTGCATTATTTTTAATTAATGTTAGAAAACTGAATAACAGAGACAAATTAATAGGAATATATTTGGACACCTTATTGATTAAGGGCAGTATTGTATTCATAAATCTTCCATAATTATTTGTAATGACTAAGTTTATTAAAAAAAGTACAAGGAAACTCTTCGTATATTACATGATGATGGAAAATTGAAATACGATGTATGAATATTGATGAGGTGAATGTATATAAGTCGATGGTGGCCTAGTGGTTAAAGGGTCTCCGCCTCTCGTTGCCCAGGGGGCGCCAGTTCAAGCCTGGCAAGTACCAATGTGACTTTTCGGAGTCTTATGTACGTTCTGAGAGTATTTAGACACCACTGACATACGGTGCACGAAAACATCGTGAGGAAACCTGGACTTATAGTTTCACAATTATAAGTTTGAAATCACCAACCCGTCTTGAGCAAGCGTGGTGATTAATGCTCAAACCTTCTCCATGTGAGTTTATTATATATTGTATATTGTGAGTTTATAAAAAAGAGGCCTTGCTCAGCAGTGGGCTCTGATAGGCTGATGATGATGATGATGATGATGAATGTGAATTTGAAGCGTCAACGTATTTTTGCGGCATTTATAACGGACGAAAAATAGGCAGGGGCTCCTCCCCTGCCTATTTTACTTAATATATGAGGGACAAAAACTGATATTTTATTTTAATAGAAAATTAAAGTAATTTGAGAGTTTTTTTTACATATTCATTATTGTTAATTATACTGTTTTTTGTAATAAATAACGCTTAGATTTTAAATGAATTAGTAATATGTTAAATTTGGAAGAGTTTGTTACAGAATAGTAAAGAGACAGGCCAGGGATCTACCCTGGCCTGTCTCTTTTTTGGCTTTGGCCTGGACTTTTTTCTAGGTCAACATGAAATTATAGCTAAACTAAATTAATTCAGATACTGTAATTCATTGGTGAAAAAGTATGCTTTATTTATTTAATAACTAGCTGACCCGGCAGACTTCGTACTGCCTCAATCAAGAAATAAATTATGTCTTATTTATTTTTTTGGTGTTTACCTTTAAGCCATAAATCTCGGTGTTCTGAAGTGCGACAAAATGATTGACATTATAGTTAGTTGTCAGATCTAATGTTATAAATCGTTTGTATGGGAAATAAAAAAGCGCTGTTTTAGGGTTCTCCCGGAAATTAATAAAAAAATTTCAGCTTTTAAACCTTTCCTGAACCTCCACGAACATTTCAAGACTAAGATAAGATAAATCCGTTCAGCTGTTCTCGAGTTTTAGCGAGACTAAGGAACAGCAATCCATTTTTATATATATAGAAGATAACTATGACTATATGACTGAGGATTTCCGCGAATTTTCAAATTATGTATGATTTTTTCATGTAGCCGTCGATAGTACCTCTTAACGTAGAACTATCCGTATATAAAACGCTCAGTGAATCCGGAAACTGTCGTTTAAAAAAATACCAATCTATACATATAATAAGATTGTAGAAAAGTGCTGTCTGTACATTGAAAATAAAAATAAAAAAAAAACAGCAAGGGGTTATTGATATGTATTTTTTTTTGTCTGTTTGTCTGTTCGCGCTAATCTCAGAAACGGCTGATCCGAGTTGGATGTGTTTTTCACGAATATATTGTGGTATGCTTCAGTTATGCTTTAGTGTCTGTTTCATGTCAATCGGTTCATAAATAAAAAAGTTATGTCAAAATAAAGAATTACGTAATTTAATATGTATTACGTTTAATATTGTATATAGAGAAGCATTACAGTAAAGTAGGTTTTTTATCTACCCAAAATGACTGTGATTATGATCCAAAATAAAAATAAGTATATATTTTAAAAAAAACGCTGCTCATAGAATAAAAAAATATTAGTTTCATTTAAATGAAGACTCGCGAAAATCTTTGATCTCATTAATACTAATATTACCTGCACGGATTTTATTTTATATGTGAATTAAATATATTTTGCAATCGATAATAGTAAATGTATCATTGAATGGAGACTAAATTATAATCACATTATTTTATCGTAATACAAATAATACTGTGCAATACTATATAAAAAAATGCATTTTGTCACAAAGTCCATTCGTTAATTTTATTACTCTTCAAACTGTACAATTTATGTATATCAAATTAGTTATTTTGAAGAATATTGAATTATAGGTTGAATAATTAATCCTAGTGACAGTTATATCCCATTGGTTACTAAAAATATGGCCAAAAATATACATATATTCGGCATGAAATTACTTTGATCTCATTGATTACATTGGTTCATATCTTCAATCTTTTAATCAATATTTTATGTTCCTTCCTTTACTTCCAAATAATTTATTATTATTTAGAGTAAACCTCCAGACGAAAATCTTTTCTCTACATTAACTGCGTGTCTCATCTATTCGCATTCAATATTACTAAGAGATTTTAAAAATGCTATAAAAAACGAATACTTTACAGTGATTCTTATTTATGAATTCACATTTGTAAATAGTAGTTGTAGGTACAACAGTGTTTATATATACAGTATGTTATGTAACACAGGTTCCGTTGAACTCGTTAATATATCACTAATAGATTAAAATAAATATATCAGCATAGAAAAATAAGCATAAAATAATCTGAATTAAAAAAATAATTAATTCACAATAAATTTTAAAGCTGTGCAAAAACAAAATAATGGCGTGGAATAGTAGGTAGGAATCTAGCGTAGTAACATTGCCCAAACTGGCAACTTCTCAATACGCACGACTTTTATTATGGCGGCATATTGAATTATAAAGACACGTAGTCGGATTGTTATCAGTAAAAATAAACATTTTAAATGTACCTATGTTTAGTTTTGTTTTTTTAATTGATTAATTATTATATTTTAACAATTTATGTATTATTAATTTTTTATTAACAATCTATGTATTATTTTTTAAATGAGTCATTGTTACTAAATAATAATAATAATAATAATATTTATTTGCTCCGAATGCAGGTATAGAATATAGGTGTATATAATAGAATCTAGTAAAGTTCCAGTACATTCTACCTTAAGGCATGCAAATGTTAGGCTTAAATTATAAATTCAAATTAACCATTAAATTAAAATTAGAAATTAAAATTAAACAATGCAATTAATTATAAATTCATATTAATCAAAATTAACAATGATAGATAGATACATGATTAAGTTGTATATTTTATTTATTTTTTATTCATCAATTTATTACAATATTATGTTTCGTCCATTAGGTAATCATTAATTGAGTAATAACGTTTAACATTAACTTGAAAATAGAAATAAATAAATAAGTTAGCAATAACACTTAACCCGTCTCAAATGTATCGCTTACAAAGAAACGTGTCCCTGAGGTACCTATTCGCAAACAGTAATTTTAAAAAAAACTAAATTCATGTAACTACATATCTAAGCCACGTTTCAATAACATTTCAATTAAAATACAGAGAATTTGACAGAGGCCAAGTATTGAATGCGTGGTGGTGGGGCGGCAGCGCCTTTGAGTTCTGCCGACATGTCGCGACACTATGGCGACGCATCGCCGTTTTCGCGCGCTCGTGATCACAAAATAAACAAATACTAGTTAATACAGAAGTTCTACTCACGGAAACCTGGGCTCCTCCTCAAAATGCCTTAGCACGTTCTCTTCCTGCCGCACTGAAATCACGGGTCGCGGGCCACCAGAACGACGCGGCTCTACCGGCTCATTGTTACTCATACGCACCAGGGCCCTCACAATTACATTAGAATTCCGCGGTTGGTGTGCATCTGAGAGGTATCTCAGCATACATCCTGAGAGCACGTGCGCCGTCATAATTACACTCAGCAGAAATAAACATTTACATACTCCTGCGCACTAAACTGATAACGCGGCATCTTTCACACGAGGAGGACGCAATATGTAGTAATGCGAAAATAATGGCCGTCAAATCCCGGTCAGCGCGTGAGATTACTACCGAATATAATAATTACCTATGAGGACGTTCGGGGGAAGGGGGGGGGGGGGCGACACTTTAATATTGTAGATCAATCGATCAATCGTCATTCATAAATAAATTGCGACGATGCTGTTCGTCAACTATGCGTGTACGGAGTCTTCCTTTTACGTGTCAATTTAACATTTATATTGTTTTCTTTTAATTAAAAAAATAAAAAACATTTTGTTTTCGATTGGAAATATATTTTTTAGCATGTATGGATGTTATATTATTGCGGATTAACGGAAACGCACTCTGTTAGTTAACATACTCTGTAATCTGTATATATATATTAAAGTGTATTAATTTCATGCGTATTGGTATTATGAATAGTATTATATAAATGTATTTCTATTCTGATGAAGTAAGTATATCCCAAAAGAGAATAGATGTATATTTCTTAAAAGTATATTCTACAAGGTCAGAAATCAGTGCGAACCTTTATATTACAATGATACAGATGAAAAAATATGTTTTAATATTATTAACAACCAAACCTTTTTATTTTTTTGAACAATTTAAAGCATTACCTTACGATACGACCTCAAGAATAACTTCGTAAAAGCTAAAAAAGTTGTCTTTCAAATATAATTTTATCATGCAACTTAAATAAATGCATGTTCTTATAATAGTTATAATTTAATAAATTATATGTCACGAAAACAAAGTAATATAAATAAAAATAACTAAAAAATATTCTAATTTAGAAGGAAAGGAGATCAAAAGTATTTCATACAATTCTGGGCCCTAAATGTAAAGACATGAAAAAAGTATCAATTAAAGGTTTAAAATTAAGAGTTACTTCATTGAAAATTCTATAGAAATTGACAATCAAATCGCTGAGTTATTGGAGGTTTAGTAAAAGTGAGGTTATATTGCATTATCTTTAAGAGTTAGATGAATACACGTAAAAGTATGTGAAAAATAATAATTTTATTTAGAAGAGAATATCTGATAAGTTATAACAAGGCAAGAAAGACTCAAAGACAACACAAATATCGGTAACAAGTACAGAATTCTACGAGGAACAGGAGTAGTGAACTATGTGATAAAAGTCATAAAATAAAACAATTTTAATGGAATATGTATTTTATTCCCTTCAATAATAATTACAATATCGTCTAGGAACTATGCAGGGGGTACAATGTTACTAGTTGCTATCCCACAATTCACACAGCGACCAATCGTTTCAGTAATATCCAATCCATAAGCCGGCGAAATAATCCAAATGAACAATTCCAAGTCAAACGTGCAGGCGATCGTCGGTGTCCAATGTGAAAGCAAGGGTCGTAAAACGTTAGGCGGGTTCGGAGTCAGTAAAAAACAAAGCAGTGGTCGTTGAAAACGTAAAACGATAGGGAAAGCACTCGAAACGCATCAAAAAACACGAAACAAGTCGGACAGCGGACTCAGATCACTTAGATAACAATGCATCTTGCATGGTAATTGTTAAGTGTCAATGTCATGTTGCCAAAGACTATATACTGAATGATTTCGATCGATATGGAATCGATAATCGAAAAGAATCTTTTAAAATAATATTTAATATTATTATTATATTAATACACGTTATTAAAAGTTATTTTTATTGAATTATAGACATATATGGTGTAGTTTAAATGAAGTTACTATAAGTTTAAAACTAGGAGTAAAGTTTTTATTTTGTAGTTAAACAATCGAATAATCGTTTTTATTTAATTAATCGTTAATCGATTGCTTCATTCGTGCATCCTAAAAACAGTTATTTGCATATTTCTCCGCTTGCAGATTCAGAATTTATTCAGATTTTTGGAATTTCATACAAAAAAAAAAATTAAATCAATTTTGAACTCATTACATTTTGGGCCCACCAGTTTCCATCTCCTTTAATTATATTTGTTTAATTATTGCTTAAAATTTATTTAATATTTTTATTTCTTGTAAGTTGCGACGGACAAACTTCTTATTAAATTGCATACATCGAGTATGCGCGCTGCGTCTATTGTTTGCGTCGTCCCCGCACCTGTAGCCCCGCTGCACCCCGCTAGTCGCCGCTGGTCAGCTGAGCGGACACTGCGCCTCAGTGTTGCCAGATGAGGCTATTTAGCGCCAATGGGGTTTCCCTTACCGAGCTGCGATATGATTATATTCGCTAATATTTTATTAAAAAATAATTTTTATGCAGAAAATAAAAGAATTTCAACACTCAGTTTCAATCAGTTTTATGTATATGGGATAGCATTTATTTTAAAACGTTAACTGTCTCGCAATATATATGTATATGTATATATAGGTACATAATTTTATATTAAATCCTAGTGGCTTCACTACTAATGTGGGTTCGATGGTATGTTATTGTGTACTGTAAAAGGACCGGCTTACCTTTGTTCCTGTTGATTGTAATTTTTAATTTAATTTTGATTGTAATTACCTTATCGTATTCTTACAAAATAAGAAAATGGGTACTTATTACTTCTAAATTAAGTACTTTAACCTATTTTAGTATGTTAATTTTTTTTTAACTCAGTTCTATCAAAGGTTTATTTATTTAAAAATATGTATTAAAGAATATTTAAATACTCTTATTTTATAGTACTTATAACGATAATATTTTTTATTACTTAATTATTTAATAATACTTTTTAAAACAAAATGCAATCAATAAAAAGAAAAAAATCTTGATTCGAAAAAAAATAATTCTGGTAACACTGCTACGCCGTGCACTTCAGTGACTGACGAGTGACGGTCAGTCCGCATAAACTTTAGCTGTGTAACGGTTGTCCGTCATCGTTACGGCGACACTCGTACGCGCACTCTCACTTACGAAAATTAATCTCCTTCTGTATTAATAGCTTGTAAGTAGTTTAAATTGTTAAACCGTAATTCGCTAAACACATAATACCATTTGTGTTATATATTGTATATCTTTAATAGTGATAAGTATATTATAATTAGTCTGCCGACTTTATTAGTTTAATATCTCCGAAAAAGACTTACTGACTTGACGAAGGTAAAATTTACAATAACATAATTATTTATTATTCGTTTGTAAAATGAGGTATATCTAATTAATATATAATATTTATTAGTAAGTATACATTCGTATTAAAAAAATAAGATAGTAATATAAATAATTATTACTTAAAATAATGAATTCCAAAGATTTTTATATATATGTATATAGATAGATATAAAAGTTATGTCCGTTTTATTGTCAATAGGAAATATTTTATTGCATTTCATTTGTTATTTTCTATAATATAATAAATTGTCTAGTGGTTCGACATGGAAATCGAGCAAGACGTAATACGTCAACGACGATCTGGCGGCAGGCTGCGCACACACGGCAAGGAAGTAGACGACCGGCCTAACAAGGGGGTGAAATAGAGATTTGAGGTAAAGAAGAAGTCATTGTTAAGTGATACTTTACAGAAGACACAAGCTGGAATTGAAATTTTGCAATGGATAGAAATAATAAAGATGAAAAACAATACTTGGAGAAGGTCAGTGTCTAAAATCTAAATTATTAAATGTTTAAGAGACCAATTCATACTTATTTCTTTTCAGTTTAAGAATTAGCGATTGTTAATTAGCTATAAGTTTTACTCTAGAATAAATGTCTTGTATTCTTCACAGGAGCTTCTTGCCCCTTCAACACACTTTACAGAATTTAACGAAGTACTCCTTCGTGGCAGAATATCATGGTCTTTCAATTACCGGTATAGAGTTCCCGATGATTTATTTAAAAAACTACAAGACGCTTGAGTGAAAATTATCACTGAAATTTGTTTGTCCGTTCCTACCTAATTTTCGTGGCTGTTAAGTTATTATTTAAGCATATATTTAAATTTTAATACTTGTTTTCTTCACTTAAAGGATCGATGATATCCAGGACAACTCTTTAGTTCGTCGAGGAAAACCAACAGCACATTTGGTCTACGGTGTTCCCTTGACCATAAACTCCGCTGTTCAAGTAATGGTGGAGTCAATGAAAATAGACCTCGAGCTAGCACCAGATGCTTCGGTCTGATTATAACTATTTATTGATGTAACGTGAATTAACAGAAGAAACTTAAAATACAAATTGTAGAACGAAATCCTTTCATAAAGTGTAGTTGAAAACTGTAGAAATTTTTGATGATACAATAAAGTAGACTAAGTACGTATAATAATTATATGAATAAGATATATTTTTTTTACAGAAAGTCAAGGGATTCGCGGATCAAATACACGAAATGTGGCAGGGACAAGGCACTGAGATTTATTGGGAACAATACTTTGCCCCACTGAGATCAATACAAAAAGGTGACACGTATGAGTAATCTAAGACTTATTTATACATCTTTCTAACCTCTACGTTTTTACAAATCTGTTCTATATAAATATCGTTACTATCAGATGAACGAACATCTCACTCACAATATAATACATTAAACAGACTTTATATTTCCATTAAATTTTAAATTTATCATAACAGTTTTAGAGAAATTTAATTTAAATGTGAATGTTTTTCCAATTAACGATCATTATATTTTTTACTTTGTTTTTAATAATTGTTTATTATATGAATTTAGTCAAACCTTAAACGGTAATCGGTAGAAACGAGAATATACATAAAAAATATTGAAAAAAACCTTTTTCCTTAGAAACCGCTACAATTATAATACTTGGAGTCAGATTACTACAAGTGGCCAGTGATATGACGATCTAGTGCGACTTCTGGGACACTAAGCTTCGAGATGACTATTGTAATCTTCATGTGAAGGAGGTTGGTTTTGTATTCCTAATATAATTATTTTATATGATCTTCGAAAAAAATATTATATCATATTCATTATGTGTATTCCAGTTAAACAGCAATGGCAGTTTCTGTGAAGATTTATCAGAAGGAAAGTTCAAGTTACCCATCATACATGCATCCAAAACATCAGTGGGAAGCGAAGTTTTACGTGAGTACACTAAACCTCAGTTACTATTTGTATACATACGAGAACGTATTTGTGTGGGTCAAACATAGTAGTTTTTACTGTAACCCTTCGATAAATACGGAATCATTATCCATACTAATATTATAAATGCGAAAGTAACTCTGTCTGTCTGTTACACTTTCACGCCTAAACCACTGAACTGATTTTAATGAAATTTGGTAAAGACATAGAGTTGACCTTGAGAAAGAACATAGAATAGTTTTTATCCCGGACTTTTGAAAGCTTCTCTAGGAAACGCGATATAACCGAACACCACGCGGGCGAAGCTGCGGGGGAAAGCTAGTTCTTCATAATTGTATCAGGTTATTTCATTAACTTGATGAGTTACATATCAATTTAAAGTTAAGAGTTTTGATTTTTTTTACTCGTATCACGAAATCAGGTCCGCTTAGGAAGTTTGTTCCTTGATCCTCTATTTCTAATACTTTATTGATGTTAATTTTTGTCATTATTTTTGGTGTTTTGTAAATGAAAAATGAAAAAAAACATTACTAAATTCTAATTCAGTGATAGTAAAGTATTTCATGACCATTTATTATTACTATCAGGTATCTTACGGCAGCGTACCCGTGATATTGACTTGAAGAAATACTGTATGTGTTTGTTGTAGAAGGCGGGCAGCATACAGTACACGAGAAACAGACTCAGTGAACTTGATCGAGAAGCTCGGGCTGAGGTGAATCAAGTTTATACACACAGTATACATTGAAGCATGGTTGTTTTAAATTGAAGTATACAACCTAGGTTACAGGTTTCCCGTTTAGGCGGAAACCCACTACTGGAAAAATGTTTGGATGATCTCAGTAGCTGGAAGGAAGATGTAATGATCAAATAATTGTTACACTATTTTGTTACACTGTTAGCCAATAATATTTAAAAGGTGTGGGGTACAAAGACTCGCAAGTCTTTAAAATATATTTTTGTTACATTGTTTATCTGATATTATAAGACATGAATATATAAGCATTTTTTGTGTTTTTACTATTTCCACAAATTATTTTAATTTATTCAAGCTTTATAAATGTACAAGATTACAATTCTCCATAAATTTCCTATATAACAAGATCCTTCCCAATTTATAAAATGTAATTTATGAACGTTCTTGTCACAATAATCAAAGTGGACTAAATATTATAGGTATATTCTTTCCTTTTATTTACAGAAAAAAATAATGTAAGTAATTGTGCGATGATTCTTACAGTCATTAAAATCTAATGAGAAAAACAACCACATGAATGAGTGATCAAGTTGTTAAAGTTTTATTAATATACTAGTTTTTGCCCGCGACTTCGTCCGCGTTAATTTCATCATTAGTAATATAGCTGACCGGGTGAACTCTATTTCGTCCTAGAGGTCATAAATAATCAGGTTTTTCCTGTTTCAATCGAACAGAATGATTGACATATTAGTTAGTTGTCAAATCTAATGTCAAAGAAAACATTTGTATGGGAAATAGAAAAGGGCTGTTTTTAGGATTTTCCCGGAAATGAATCAATTTTTCTCACCTTTTACACTTTCCCTGAACCTCCACGAACATTTCAAGACTAAGATAAGATAAACCCGTTCAGCTGTTCTCGAGTTTTAGCGAGACTAAGGAACAGCAATCCATTTTTATATATATAGAAGATATAGAAGATAATATATGAGCTGAGACATGATTTGACTCGTTTTATTAAGAATTTTTTCAGTTAATATTTATACGTTCCTTTTAATGTTGTACAAATAATTGTTTAGTGTCATTCCGGAGTGTGTTGTGTCATATAATATAACCATAACCCTCCTTCTTCAGCCGCAGTCAGTCAGCTACTCTTGGCTCTGTTCCATGTGATACAGTAATGCACTTTAATCCGTACGTTAATGTTGACGTCATGTTTGTTTGTGGCCCGCTTCGTGTTTTTATATTCTCTAATTATTTTAGTCTTTGACCTTGATATGTTTTTTTCCCTATACCTACATGTGTACGGACGGTCAGACACTGTTACTATGTATGTATGTTGATAGAACATGTCAACAATCTGTTACTATGTATGTTTTTGTTTGTCTTCTTCAGTATATCTATGAAACAAAAATATTGCGAAATATTCGACCATTTGATTGGTGCCGGCTGAGACGGTAGGGGTTAAATGTAAACTCCTCGGCAGAGCAGCCAGAACTGTTTTCATCAACGGATCGGTAACATTTATGTATCATGTAATATTCAGGTTGAAAACAAAATTAATGTGTTGTCCACACTCAAATGATTTTCCATATTTATAAAAATTACAAATTGTATAACTTAAATATGGTTTTGTAGTTTTCCTTGAGCCTCTGGTTGCCACCCTTAATTAATTTGCTAATGATATCAAGCTGACCGCCATTATTAGTTTACAACTTTCTGATTTATTATTTTCATTGTTCCTTATTTTACGTATCTCTTTTATTTACGCCCACGTTCATAAAATTTGTATCATTTTTTAACATAATAACAGAATAAAATAAAATTAATCATTGTAAAAACATAATTGGATATATATTTTTCAGCCTAACTCAATTTTTCTAAATTCAAACACAAAAAATAATTAAAACATAGTAAATAGATCAAAAAATATTGCTAGGTTCTGTAAATGAATTTTATCTTTCTTTCTTTCTGGGGACCTGAACTTTTCTTAATATTAAATGAGCAGTAAATATAGTGTAATACCAATTTTACTTCAAGATCTGAAAAAGGGAACTCTGTTACTCAGTTACTTATCTTAAGCTATTTTGCAGTTTCCCCAGCTTATGACTCAAATCTATTTATACAATGACAATTAAAAGAAAACTATTCCACATCTAATACCTAAATTAATGTTAGCTTAATATATTTTTTGTTTCTATTACTTTCATAAAGTATTTTGTTATACTGAAATCCCACATAATATTGAGAACTGTACATATATTTATAACAATCTTTTATTTTTATTCTATACTAGTTTTTGCCCGCGACTTCGTCCGCGTTAGTTTCGTCATTAGTAATATATGTATAGCTGACCAGGCGAACTCTATTCCGTCTTAGAGATTGACATATTAGGTAGTTGTCAAATCTAATGTCAAAAAAAGTGTTTGTATGGGAAATAGAAAAGGGCTGTTTTTAGGGTTTTCCCGGCAATTATTCCAATTTTTCTCACCTTTTATACCTTCCCTGAACCTCCACGAACATTTCAAGACTAAGATAAGACAAATCCGTTCAGCTGTTCTCGAGTTTTAGCGAGACTAAGGAACAGCAATCCATTTTTATATATATATATAAGATAAAGGTAGACATCTGACTTTTTACATTGAGTATTTTTATACACCGGGTCATGTTGCCTCAATAACAACGTAGACATAGAGAAAAACACATTTTTTCATAAAGAACACTGACATCGAAGGACAGACAGATATTCCTTTTAGGCTCCTTTGACATGTTTTTTATTCAAATGTACATATAAATGTACATTTTCACACTTTTTTATGAACCAACATTATTTTACTTCAAGAAGAAATAAATTTTAAGGTATCGTTCTAAAAAATATCAAAAACCAGATTAACGAGTCAAAACATTCGTCACTATTAATGGTGTAAAATTTCGGCGTTTCTTTTATAATATCTATAATGTATAATGATACAATTTATATTTTTAAGTACTATAAAGTATGATAAGGTTTTCTTAGATTTATTTATATGCAATTGTTAAATAGAAATCGGTGACATACAAAACGGATACTTTCAACAACAATTATTAATAATACTAAGTATATTTTGTTTCCATGAATTTATATTTGTTAGTGAATTCGATATACATATGTACATAGCTTGCTCAAGACGGGTTGGTGATTTAAAACTTATAATAGTGAAGTTATAAGTCTACGTTTCCTCACGATGTTTTCCTTCACCTTATGTCGGTGGTGTCTGAATACTCTTAGAAAGTACCTATGACTCGGAAAAATCACATTGGTACTTGACTGGATCGAACTGCATGAGAGGCGGGCCTTTAACCACTAGGCCATCACTGACATTTTACTGACTCATATGACTACATTGATATACTTTTTTTAACTTGAATATATACCTTTAGAAAAAATATCAATGCACATAACAATATCTATTAAGTGCTAGAATAGACCAAAACACAAAAATAAACTATGAACAAGATAAATTATTCAAATTCAAAAATTCTTAATAAAACTTGAGATAAACATTTCTTCATGATATATTATTAATCATCAAATATTAATTATTTATCTATGTATGTGATGCTTTCATTTATGGTATCAATTATTGCCAATTATAGTTTTATAAAAGAACAATATAATACCAATTACATGAATTTTATTTTTAAAACACGATGCCTAGAGAAAGCTGTTACGAGACTTTTTTATAAAAAGCGGTTTATAAGTAAAATACAACTTTAATAATTTTTACTTAAATACAAAACTTGACTTTTATGAAAATACAAAGAAATATTTTGTAACATAGATACATATTAATAAAGACAATGTGATATCGGTTCTTAACAGTTTAGTTACCGCTCGAACTGAAAGATAAAAATTAGACTAGACTTTTTAATGTGCTTAATTATGTTTATATAAAATAATAGGTCTCAGTAAGTCATTTCTTTATATAAGTCCCAGGAATCTAATATCTAGTTTGATCCTGTTCCCGCGACAGTTTGTATATTGTGATCAGCGAACTAGATAATGTAATTTAAAGTTGGTCGACTGCGCGTGATGCTGTCAGCTGTGATGGACACTGAGACATGATGTGTTACCGGTGTTATATGTAGTATATATTAAATACTATTTGTATAAAATACAATAATATAAAAGTGTATTTTTACGAAAAAACTCTATTGTCTAATATATTAAAAATATTTGAAATAGAAATTTAATAACATATACAATACAAGTAGTCACATCAAAAGGGTCTAAATAGGAAAATGAGTTTTTTATTGAGGTCATTGTTTTACAAATATATTTTCTGTTAAAAAAGAATTAAAGAAAAGGAAAAATTAAAAACAATCAATCATTCACAAAAATCTTACGTCAGGATTTTTTCATGTAACGAAAAAAGAAGAGTATTTTAGTATTACAGATTTACTATAAAAAACGCTAACTATATGTTCTGAGACGGTCGGCTGCTAATAGCACCGTTATTATAAAATAAAATTTACATAGATAAGACATTTTATAACAAAAGAAGCTATTATTCGTTTGAATGACACTGAGTATCAGGAGTCATTAAAGTTTAATAAAAATATGACATTCAAATTTATTCATCGCATGCATCAACAAAATATTATGAGAAGAATGTACAAAAGAAAATAATTTCTGATAAAATTAAAATCCTAGAGAAGGTTATTTTCTGATCAAGTAAAGCCAGCCTGCACTGAAACAGAACCGTGTGAGTAATGACTGCACAATGTAACTACATACTACTACATACTACACTTTAAATCGTTAACAATATTAATGAAAATGTAAATTTTTAATATAATGCAGTCCACGAGGGTGAAACCCCGGCTAACAACTTATTAACTGTTTATTATTGTAATGGTTGAAACAAAACTGTTTATTTTACATTATAATTAATATTCAAGTCAATATTAACAGAGAACTCATCTGAATAAATTATATAATATTGTATCGTCACTAATACTGTAGGACCTCGGTGAAGGAGACACTAAATATTAAATGTTCTTTGTTCAACGTCTTGCAAAGGCTTTAACGTTGCGAAGCTCATAATTTACGACGTTTGTTTGAAGTTCTTTTATAAATATACATTTCTCTTTAATTTGTAACTTTTTTATAATGCAGTTTATAGAAATTGAATATTTAGAATGGTGATGATTAATTTTCTATTTTCAATAGTTTACAATTTCGTATGAATTCCAACTTCACTCACAACAATTTGTCTGTTTCTTACGTTTGAGTTTCTTTTGTTACAAATTTCTAAAAAGGTGTTTTAAAATATCATTTATAAAACGAAAAGTACTAATACTTATAGTTAGTCTGTTGCATGAAATGTATGCCCCATAGTACATATGTATATCAAAGCCCTTACTGTGAAAGTTGCAATCCTCGACGCATCGCTATTAATTAAATTGAAATAGAATCAGAATTCTGCCTTCGTATTATTTGCCTGCTACTTACCTTTTTCTGAATACTAAGAATATAAATCAACAAACACTAAAACTAAGGTGTTGAATGGCAAAGCGTTCACAAATTACATATAAGAAAGGTATGGTTTTTAATAAAATGTTGAAAATATGCTATTTTAATAACACATCTAACTAAAATCTACTTCTATAACATATATTAAGTGTCTAAGACCCAATGTCCAAGATCTTCTCAAACACTTAGCCACTTACCGAGTTGCAATATATCAATTCATATTATTTTTTTTACTGCTTAGTACGTACATTCCGCTCGTCTGGACGTTGTCTGTTTAAACCGATATACTCTGCCCCACAATGTAGATAACTTTTCTCAGTGATTAATTCCTCGTGTAACCAATCATGATTTTCAAAATAACATAATGTACCGTATATTATGTTATATTAATAATCGAAATTAGAGAATTTATTTGATATAATAACATGTCAGATCTGAATATATTTTAAAACATGACATCCTTCAGTTATATTAAAATAAATAGAAAACATCTGAGCCAAAAAACTATTCTTGAGCATTCGGAATAATTCTTACCTTTGGTACTGATTATAATAAGAAGTACAGTTACTTTAAAACGGTACCTCAGTATGTACTCGTAATCATGTAATATACATATTTTTATTGTTGTGTGAAATACATACAACACAACAAAATATATCTCTATTCATTACTGTTTAAATATGAGAGGAACTGAAAAATTTTATAAAAAGTAATTAACACGAAATTTTAAACAGTCATATGTATATTCTCTCTCTTCACAAAGTCAGCCCGATGTTAGACCCATCACTATCATTATCATTTCATTTTATGAATTGTAATTTACGATTATGCATAATATGAATGTTGATGGTAGGTTTCAAAACGAATATGAAATGTAATAAAATAGTTGCAATTTCCAAATATCCGTATGAAAATGAATGTAATTAATAGACTTTTCTTAATTTATTGTCTATTAATTTAATGCCTACAAAGAAGAAAGTACCAAATTATAATATCAATTATATCAGGGTAACTTACTATAAATTTTTCAATGCTTTAGGAGGTAAGAATTAAACTAAACTTAAATAACGATTAAATTGACTTTCAAAGCTTAGAAGACATAAAAATTATTGATTTACAATTTGTACGGAGACGTCAAACTTAAGAATGCAAAGTACCTATCTAGCTTTCTCTCAGAATATCAGAATTTAATTTAAACAGCCCAACAAATTAAGACTAGGCTACCTTGATATCATAATATATCACTATTTCCTGGCTTATTTCGGACTATATTATATAATATGTCGACTATTGTTTACTGTTTCGTTAAGAGTTTCGATTGTGATATACATATTTACAAAACAAAACATTTAAAAATCAGTGTGTCAATATACAGAACAAATAATATTTAACCACATATGTACATGATGTTTTCAATGTTTTTCTTTATTTATTCATTGATAACTAGTCGCAGGACTTCTAATTAAAACGGCTCGGATTTTGACTCTCTCATACGAATAATTTTCAGAAACATATTTTGTTAAACTTCTGTGATATAATGAAAAGTTTCATTTGGATTGAGATTTAAAATCATAAAACAGTTTTTTAATTATCTTCTCTATCAAATATTTTAAATTTTAAATATTATTTTAAAACTTTTCGTTACAAGTCGTTAATACATTTTTCTTTAACGATCAAACTGTGATTCAACTTTTAAAAGGAGTCCTTTTATCTGTCAGTTCACTTTTAGAAACTTAATTCAAGAATTACCTTTCATTAAAGTTACGCGGTTTCAACTTCACAACTGACTATTAACATTGTTTGAATGAAATATTAAATTGCTCTGATTGACTTATCAACTTTGAATATCTTTGACTCACGATCACTGACTATGTTTGCGATTAGTACTATATTCCATTTCTTTGAATTTAATGTGATTATAAACCGATTATGTAAATAATATTTATTTTAATAGTTTAAATGACTCCTAAATATAACGTGTTAAGTATCGAAGCAAAAGAATATTTCTTGTAGATCCCACAAACGACATGTTTGCACGTACTTTGGCACGTACTTTTTCATGTTTACACGTTTGGAATTCAAATTCGAAAGTAATAAAAAAAAATCTCGGTACAAGTGCAAGATTATAATTGCAATGCAATCTGAATTTTAATTTTTACCCAATTTTAAACATGTTTATTAAGACAATAATACACAAAGAACTGATTTAAATACAATATTTATAATTTACTTTTCCCTCTTGATACTTAAACCAGATTCAAAAGTTGACATCGAAACGTTTTATCATTTTAAAAGTATCTTAATAAACACTTACAAAACACCTCGGTATTGATATTTTATTGATTATTATAATTAATAATTATTATGTACATATATCGACATTTGAAATAGGGCTACAGCTAAGTTTTCTACAGGGGATGAGAGTGACGGAAGCCTTGTCTCATAATTTTCTTTAAGTAAAAGAGAGAGAGACGAAAGACGAAACCTCTAAGCATTCAATGGATTCACCGTGCGGGTGCCGGGTTCATCGCGTTGCAGGGAGAGGAGCTTCAATAGTACCTGGGACTTACGACGCAGGGGTGTAGGTTTAAGGGCCCCCTATCCAACGCATGTTAAACGCTCACCTCCACTGTCCAAGCTCCTCTCTCTACCTAACCAAATTTGAAAAGACTCACTAGGGTTGCCTTCGACGTACGCTCTAAGAATGAATTAATGTGAGTTCTGGACAAACCCAAGTCTTTTAGTAGATTATAGAGAGATTTAGCTGTTATACCTCTCGCTCCCACTTCTACCAAATCATAATCATCAAATCAAAGACGAACCTATTTCGAGTTAGTTCGTTAGTGAGCTCGTAATACTTATTGACCTTGATGGCATGCTCTTTGGGTATGTTAGTTTCCCAAGGCACCGTAAGCTCTATCATCACAACGCGCTTTAAAATACGCGAATATAAAAATATGTTTGGTCTGGCGGCCGACGCACAAATATCCTCGGGGTTTTGTATTGTTTATTATACGTATAAGAAGTAAAGAAATTGTTTGTTTACACGTAAACACAAAATCTAAAATGAATGTTTCTTTTTAACTCTTAGTAAATACGTTAAAGAGAATAAATATATAGGTTAGTAAATAAGATTATTTGTTTCTTGTTTTAAAGATTACTTTGTAACTTTAAATTCAAAAATTTCACATTTAACCTAGTAAATTTATAAAATTTCAGATCTCTGATATCAAAGATTATTTGCGTTATTTCTTAAGGGAACATTTATAAACACTGTCCCCTGAACAGTCAACAAAATACATACTTTGTGTTACTCGATAGCAATTAAGTTCACATCCAATGACTTATTGCTTTAAACAATTCTTTCGATATTTACGTTCAATATACAGACTTAACAAATTTAATATTCACACACTACATTAAACACTTTAAGAATAAAATAATAATTCATTTCAATTGCAGTCTCCTATTATTTTAAACGTTATCAATCCAGTGATTTGATTTAAATAGAAATATATTCTATATAAACATTGAGTATCAGTGAAATTGTATTTGATAATTAAATTTTTATTAAAAAACTAGTTTTTGCCCGTGACTTTGTCTACGTTAGTTTCAGAATTAGAAATGTATAGCTGACAGGTCGAAATCAGCTACTTAAACACTGAAAAAAAATTTTAAATGCACACATTTAAACTGCTGCCATCTAGACAGCTATGTTTATATTTGTATTGTATTTTAACAGTACATAGTAAGCTGTTGACGATGAACAGACAGACTACTGAATGTAATCTAAACTTGGTTGAACGAACTTGTTGGAGACTACAACACTGTTTATACAAGTATTACTAGTATCGTTGAAAACATAGTATAACACTTTCTATATGAAATATTTAAATCATTAGATTCCAAAATTGTTATAACTTTATATGTCTTTTGTAGTCATTATACATTATATCCTATTATCCTACTTATATTATAACTGCGAAAGTTTGTTTTGAGTGTGTGTATATGTTTGTTACTTCTTCACGCTCAAACGGCTGAACGGATTTTGATAAAATTTTGTATACAAAAAGCTGACGTCCAGGAATAACGTATAGGCTACTTTACATCCCGGAAATCCCGAAAATATCGGAAATCCGCGGGTGACACCGCGGGGCACAGCTAGTGTAACATAAATATTTGTCTCTTAACTTTCATTGTGTTACATTTCTTTAAAGGAATTTTAGTAATTTCTTAATTATTATTTAATATGTAGATAATATTAAAAAGTATTCAGTCTGCTTTTGTATTGATAATATTGCTTAAATAAAACTTTATTTTCATATAACTATTACTTGTTTCTTATACCATTGATACTAAAAGGTAACTAAAACCGAAAAAATATTATTTATATACAAATTTATACGTACGTCGTATGACAGTTTAATTTTATTTATTTGTATACCAATGGAAATGTTACAAATTATCCTAATAATAATATTTTTTGTACAATGAAATGATTTGTGACTGAAGGTAAGGAGGTCATATACCCGTTTAAGTATTGTCATTGTCCTTCTTGTACAATCTATAACGTCGACCACAAATCTTGTTTCAGGAGTTGTATTTTCATGCTTGTAAAGCAATCGTCCCCTATCACAACAATGAAAAGCATATGTTATGTTGCTTACGAAGTGGCCAGGTGGAGTTTAACGTATTGAATGTGTGTCTTTCATCAGACATAAAGATAAGTATTAAATACTAGTAAACCTGGCGAACTCCGTTTCGCCACCAGAAAGCTTTTATATAACATTTCGTTTGGTGATTAAAAGATGAATAATTTTTTGTTTTATATTTGAAAAGGAAAATTTTGATTTCATTTCACAACAGTAATGAATTCATTTCGATTACAAAAATGAAGTGTTATTTAGCTGAACTCCTGTAAGTAAATGAAAGTGAATCCAAAGTAGATACCGAATCGAAGCGTTATACGTGTCCGAAAATTATCCGTTTCATTGAAGTGCTCCTTTGTAAACCACATTTTTTGTTTTTTGGTCTAACTTTAACAGAAATAAAGCGTATGGTTTCCAAACTCGTGAACACGCAAAATATAACTGCCCATGTGAAAAACAATGATTTTCTAAATTTATCCCACAAATACTAAATGGTTTTAAGAGTTCAAACTACAAACACAATACCTAAATATTTTTATTTTTATATAGTAGATTTCTTACAAATATCTAATTGTCATCATTACATATCTGTCATTATACGTCAATTGCATAGCTGTCAATTGTGTTATTCCACGTTTTATAATGTCTGACGTTTCATGTCAAGTCCCACGGGAATGCTGTCGAACGGGATAAAAAGCCTATTGCAATTTCCTGGTTCTAAACTACCTCCCTGCCAATTTTCAGCTAAATCGGTTCAACCGTTCTTGGGTTATAAGAACTACATATTAATATCACTAACACGACTTTCTTTTATATATATAGATTATATAAATATATATATATATATATATATATATATATATTTAACAGAAACGATAAAATAACATCTATTTATCGTTAATATTTATTTGTTAATTATTATATTTAGATTAATGTTTGTACTTGGTTTGTAATCTCTTTTAAATAAAGTCACTTATAACAAATAGTATACTACATATAACACCGGTAACACATCATGTCTCAGTGTCCATCACAGCTGACAGCATCACGCGCAGTCGACCAACTTTAAATTACATTCACTAGTTCACTGATCACAATATACAAACTGTCGCGGGAACAGAATCAAACTAGATATTAGATTCTTTAGACTTATATAAAGAATAACTTTTTGAATCCTACCTTGGTGTGTACACTAACCTTACACATATCTGCTAGCTTATACCTATGACCAATCCTAAGGTACCAGGAGCCATGTACATAAATAAAAGTTCTCCTCACTTTATTCATAGTCTAAGGTCTGATTTTACGTATGTTGTAGAGAGAACATTGTAAATAATTGCTAATGAATACTGTCATACATAAGATGTTATTAAATTAGCTAATAATAATTGGTATGGTATTACATAGACCTCACAACTTTTTACGGCAGAACAACTGTGTAGCGAGACTCGGTTTTTTTTTACAACTTTTGTTTTTGATGCCATTTCTTATACCGTTAGCAGACATAAAGTCAAAAAATTAGCTATACTCCTGTTGTTATTTGTTGTTACAATATTTTTATTACAATTTCAATCTGATTAATGTTTAAAATTACTTGAGAGATATTAAAAGCCTCTTAGTAGTTTTATTTTTATTATTGAAGTTAAACTAACTTACAGAATTTATAAATTAAAAGATTTAACTACACAATTTTTGTTCCCATTTAAATAAAGAAAAACAAGAAGTAAAATGATTTGTTACTATAAAAAGTTATGTAAAAGAAAAGTATCACAGAAATATTCACTCAATAAGAAACACGTCAAAATAGCTCAAAGAGAATATCTGTCCTTCGATGTCATTCTTCTTTTATATAATAATTGAAACTTTTCTCTTGTCAGCGTCAGTATGCAGCGGACGTGACCAGACTTATAAGAATTTGGAGGAGATGGACTACAGTTTAATACATACATATAACTATAAATTATATACTAGTACATATAAAATATTATTTTAATTATAAATTGATATTATATAATCTTAAAACTGTACAAAGTATTACAATTGACAGCAATGATGCATAAAGCAATCATAAATATTACAAAATATTTCATGATTACCCAAACATTCACTCATGATATTAAAATATCTTGTGATATTCAATTCATTCAGCTAATAAACAAGTTGGCTCCAAAGAAACTTGGTGTACTAAACAGAACAAAGCAGTCCGCCACCCCGGGGAAAACTTTACTGTTACAAGTTCGATCTCACGTGGATTACTACTCATGTCCTTATTCTAACTTATACTTTCTGACTCCTTTCATATACCTAAAGCTTACAAGCGGTATTAAACCATTATCTCTCAGGAGTGCTGCAAAGAATTATTTGACACTATGGTATGAACTCTCTACATTTTTTTTCCCAAAGTTAACGGTAAGGGAGTATTTTTCAAGATCGCACTAAAAAGGAATTTCAAGGGTTGGAAACGCACAAGTCATTCCTCTGCTGTTGCATTCATAAAGTAAGATGACCACTTAACACAAGGTGGTAACTGGTCAGTGCATCTGTTTTCCAGCGACGAGAAAAAAATTACTTTAAGATTACACACAATTACTTTTGATACGTCTCACTACATAACACTGAAATTATAATAATTTTGTCAAAAACAAAAAATCGTGGCTTAGTTCATAGTGAAGACATATTTTTTATAAAAACCTACAGAAGAGATCATACTTCTTGTGATCGGAGATGTCATCTTATATATAAAAAATGTATTTTCCGATCGATTGAACCAATATTCTAAATGCATTCTTCTGACAATAGCTCAGCTTTACAATCTAAGCCCCTTCGAAATACTTTCTCTGCATTATATAGCTAGAGATAAAAAGAGAATGGAATACGTTACAAAATATCGAGGATAGCTACTCAAGGACAATCAAATACCAAGTGGCAACCTCTTATGTTACGTTATTCATTAACTATTAATAAATAATAACTTATAACATTGTATCAACACTTCTATTATCTGGCTTTATTTTGGAAATTAACTTTATACGAAGTGACTAAAACCTAGAGGTCCACCACCACGCAAATCCTATTAACAATTTGTAAAACCTAACTAATATTTGCAAAGGTGTTACAGAAGTAAGTTTTAACTACTTTCGATTCGGCTATAAATTTTAAAGTCATATCAATGTGAATACGAGTATGTATGACTTCTTAATACAATCAGTCTCGCGAGCACTCTTATTTGCACTAATAATGATCGGAAATTCATTTACTAAATAACTAAAGGATTGTTCTATTTTGTTTGATTGGACTGACTGTCATTTGATGAACAACAGTGGGAAGCACAATGAGATCTAATACTTTCACGAATATTCATTTAAATCAAACTTATATTTTTCAGTTTATAATACGCGTATTTTTTAGAAACTACTTATTCCCAAAGTTTCATTTACTTTTCAATAACCCTGAGCACAGGCAGACGAGATGTGAATGTCTGTCAGTTATCAAATCTTGTTACTTATCATCGACCATCAACGATTTCTTAATTTTGGCGTCTCAAATACGTCGTTATTACAATAAAAAATGTGTGAAGCACGTCATAAAGCAGTAGATGTTGACCGCAATTTTTCAATAACATCTTATTCAATCGTACCTTAAAGACACCCAAATAATAAATGGAAAAAATATAAATACAGGTACTTTGTTTGCTTAATTATTATGTCCATTAGAAAAATATTTTTCTTTGACTTTTTAGTGTCAGGAATAAATATATACATAACATTGACAAAATTTTCGTAGCGTATTTCAAATTAAAAGTGATTGAATTTCAATAAAGTTGTTGAAAATCGTTAAAGTTTTTAATAAAAGCGAATGAATTTAATATAATTTAAGTTGAGTTTATGTAGCCTTACGCAGACTTAATTCTAATTAATTATTAAATGGGCATATTTTATATTTCACATTTTTTCAATATTAAGGCTAATTAAAAACATTATTGAAAATAATCACGCTTATTATAAAATTTGTCGATAGGAATTTCATTGAAATAAAATAAGTAATTTGATCCATACGGATTTATGATATTTGTGAGTTGGAAATCATGAAAGCAATTTCCTTAAATTAACTTTGAATCTATGTCTTGTTACGTATCAAGATATGCAAATCAATCGAGTCTAGTTTCAAATTATGAATAACATTATACGATACTAGCATTAGAAGTACTACGAAATGTTGAGAAACCAGACAGAGACGCTGATCTTAGTTCCTAATTATTACACTAATGACAGTAGGACCACAATTATTGACACATCAAGTATGTTTCAAAGAATAGTAAAAATAAATGAAATATAAGTATATTTTACAGAGTACTTGTGTATGGATTGAGTTTTATAGAAAAAAAAACTGCTGGTTAATTGTCAATAATATCAATAATAATAATTTGTCTCCTAATTACTTATAAATTATATTTATATTATCGAACTATCTGTGTAAAAATATGTATCATTTAAGTACTTTTACGGATTAGAAAAACTGGGAACTGTATAGTTTTTAACGGTTATCATAATATAAGACATATAAATAGGTGTCTAAAAAAATCTATCCCTTCTTATATTCATCTTGATATCTAACTAGTGAGGACTATGAGTATGATGCTCACTTTATTAGTGTGTTAATATACGACACATTTAATTGTTTATTGTAATATTTAAGTCAGTTGCTTCGCTTTGTATGAATGCTTCTTATAATTGTTTATTAATGTTAAATGGTGTCCATGACACCGTAAACATTGATATTCAATTTTACACCAAAAGGATAAAATTAAATATCAATGTTTATGGTGTCGAGAGAGCCGGTTGCCCTTTCCCTATTTCCCACCCTTTCCTTCCATTTCCTTATTCCTACCCCTCCTTTTCCCTAAAAACAAGGTTGACAACATCCGCAACAAAGATGTTGCGGATGTCAATGGGCGACGGTGACCACTTTCCATCTAGTGGGCCGTCTGCTCGTTTGTCACCTTTCACATAAAAAAAAGGATTAAAAGAAACAGTTTATAGATTTTCGTTTATCCTTCTAGAGGGAAAGAATAGAGACCTAGTTGGAAATATCTTTCTTTTTTACTGATATACTTAACGTTACTTTTAAAAATCGCTGAATATATAGTAATTATAAATTATATAAATAAGGAAATAAGCTATTGTATAATTTTACTCTGTTAAATTATTATCTGGTTAATGGCGATGGCAGTTTGAGTTACTACAAGATTTTTGGGTATTATATATTTTTTTAGGTATTTAATTTCTATTTATGTCTATAAACATATTAAACTTCATTTGTTCGCTCCGGAATTGAACCTGTCATAAGCAGTTAGATTAATTGAAAAAGTATCAAACGATTTTGAACAGCTTTTAAACACTGAAAGGGGCTTGATTGAAATTAAATCACTTTCTTTGATTATAAAAACATTGTAAGTATAAATGGCAATGTAATTTTCTTTATAGACGAGTAGCAAAATATTTATTACATTTCATTAATGATAATTTGTTGGTGATTCATAATGAATTGAAACCAAACATCATGATTTTTAATGATTTTTATTAAAATCCTATTTAAAATTACCATTTCATTTAATTAACTTATTCGAAATTTATAGAATGAAGACTCAATTAGAAACACAATCTATGATAGTACCTGCAACATTTAAGCCAATAACAATTTCAATTTTTTCTTTTTGTCTGGTTATTGAAAAAAGATCGAATTACTTTTATTTTAATACAATGTATTCTATATTTTCAATATATTCATATGATACGTTCATATGATTTTAATTAACAGTAAACATTTTATAACTCAGAATTAAGTTGTTGTTGCTTTACGCGTCATAAAATGAGGAGGTGACAAGGAACCCTTGATATGATTAAGTCGACTGGAGGTAGGGCTCCAGATTGAATCAATGTTTATTGAACAGGTTTAAAGAAATATATTGTTCATCATAATGATAATAACCACAATCATCTATTGTGGGCCTTTAAAATTTTTGAAGCCTAAAACACTTCCACATATTTTAACAAAATATATTCTACTAGTTTTCCGCCCGCAGCTTCGCCCACATGGAGTTCGGTTATATCGCGTTTCTAAGAGAACCTTTCGAAAGTCTGGGATAAAAACTATCCTATGTTCCTTGTCAAGGTCAACTCAATATCTGTACCAAATTTTATTAAAATCAGTTTAGTGGTTTAGGCGTGAAAGCGTAACAGACAGAGTTACTTTCGCATTTATAATATTAGTAAGGATAAATAAAATTAAATTGTGTACGTCAATAAAAATAATAACGTTCTTGACGTATTTTAAGGTAAATGTTATGGAATAATTATACAAAATAAATGCGCAACATCATTTTAAATTATTTAAATACTTGAGGCTTACATATAAGAAAAATAAATAATTTTCATCACATGTTTAGTTGTTTTATATGACATTCAAAGTCTTGTATAAAATAATGTTAATTGAAGGCAACGACAGATAAATAAACGAAAGTCAAAGTGAAACATGTTTCAATCAAAAACTCTCAATGTTTTAATCACATCACGGTAATGTGTAATATGTATGTACAAACTTGTTGGTATAAACCTGACTGTGTAACTTAATCCACAGCCACAATATCAGAAAAACACTTTGGCCATGTTATCATTAAAACATAACAATTATTTCAATTGCTGTAATAAATTTCATATCTAAATGTCACGACTTCAAAAAATAAAATACCATTCTTTACACTAAACGTATGTATATAAACATATTTTTTTTAAGTTACAACTTTAACAATTGCCTAGTTAAATCTGTTTAAAGCATATTTTTCATAATTAAACCTATAATTGAGGAATAAAAAGATATTTATTTATACGCAAATGGTACTATTTAAAACATAACATCCAACATACAAAAGTAAAATTCTAAACATTTTTATAATATATATTTTTTAAATAAGGTGTAATTCATTTTATGACACGTAATTGTTTCGTATTTTCACTCCGCTCTTTGTGTGAGATGCTTGAACTCATTAAATATGAACCAAATGTCTGTACAGGCAGATGACTTTATAACTAATTTAGTTTAAATATTCACAAATTGAGTGACAATAAAATAAACTCAATTATGTTTATAGATTAAAGGTATTTCTTTAGCTATAGCGAAGATCTTCAAACTACAGCTTCCCTAAAGTATATCTGTACGTATTATACATAAAGTTTCTTTTGTTAATAGAGTTGTAAACCAAATTTTTGTCACCCTTGAAGTCTTAGTCGAGCGTACATAATATACGATCTTCACAAACTTGCTAACGACATGAAGCTGACCGCCACTGTTTGTATAGAACTTCCTGATTTATTAATGAGACCGGCTTTTGTTTACGACTGCGCTTGTACAAATTGATTCTTGTTTAAAATTATATTGTTAATACATACCATAATATACAACGTTTGTATAAAATTATCAATAAATTAACAGATTTATAACAAAGTGTGTTCTAAAATGAACTGATTTGAACACAAGTAATATCAAACCAAAAATAGTCAATTTGGGGTTCTTTTAAAAGTTTCTTATGGAGGAAAATGGTTTCTTTGTTCCTATTTCGTTATATCCACCTGTTTTTTTACTTCATGTCACAGTAACTTTTCTAACTTTTAATGGGGTGCACACACATATGTAGTTACAGACTGTTAAACCTTCTCAATGATGGACACATGTGTAATATGCTTGAGTTACTACACTGTAATGATAAATACATCTTCTTAAAAGGACTATCCTGTAAAAAAATATTTTTTAAAGATCCACAGGTAACACCAATGTGTAAATCATCAGCCCTTTCTCTATCGTTAGTTATTTAAATAATTATGAAATTAAAAACATATTTTTATCTATTGATTTCCTATAAAGTCGTATTTATTACTGCATCCATACAAAACTATGTTCAAGAATATCTACAATAAGATAAAATTATGTTTAATTGAATTTAAGATATTTTTTATTTTAAGTATTCAAAACTGGGGTTTCAACTACGCGATTTATTACATTCCCTATTACTTAAAACTTTCAATAACAATACAGTCACTTTAACCACAGACACACGAGATGAAGAAACATCTTCAATTCGGTAGACGAAACGGTTTGTAATAATCTAATCCCTAAGATCAACTTATCCCTAATATAAAATCCCGTATCCATGACCACGCTGCCAGACCTCAAGATAGAATTAGCGTCTATTGGGTACATCCAGAGCTGTACGACTGAAAAATAATAAACCACTAGCAGTGAAATATAATGAATTTTGCGAAAACGTTCAATTTATATACAGAAAAGTTATTTTAAAATCATCATCCTTTGACATAACTCTATAAAGAAACACAGCGTTTTTATTCATTCTTTATCTTTAATAAAATGGAAATATTTTTGAACAATCCATTTGTATAAAGAGATCTAAGATTTTTGCGAATTATATTACTAACATACTACGCGAATTTATTTTTGTAAAAAACTACATACTCCTGATGTTTCTGCTACTTTTCAGCAACCGTGATCATGGGATATAAATTTATCAAAATTGATTTGACTATTTCAAGTGGTGAGCCTAGGTATTAGGTGGTAAAGCCTAGCTGTGGTCAAGTTACTACAGCTCGAACATGGGCTGGCTCGACCGGGGAAGTACCACCCTCTCATAGAAAATCGGCGTGAAGTAGCCTTTAATGGCTGCGTTTCGTCCGATGAGTGAGAGAGCCGGTTGCCCTTTTCCTATTTCCCACCCTTTTCTACCATTTCCTTATTCCCACCAATTCCTATTCCTAAAAAAACAAGGTTGGCAACGCATCCATAACAAACATGTTGCGGATGTCCATGGGCGACGGTACTACCTTACACCATGTAGGAAGTCTGCTCGTTTGCCACCTTTGACATAAAAAAAGGATTTATATGTAGATAAGATTTTTATGGCTCTTTGTAAGCAACAGGAGCTTATTTCCAAAAATATACACACAATTCTATCTATATATCACACTATCTCACACTTATATCCAACAATAATAAGCTGTTGTATAATTTTCTTTGTAATATCTGAGTTTTGTTGTATTAAAGAAATCAAAGCGACGTGAGCCGACTCACGACTGAGGTTAAAGATCGTTCAATGTCTCACAAAACAATCTTTAATATTAACATATAAATGGAGTTCGAATCTTTTAATCCTCTTCTCTTTAATATAAATATTACGACTTGTAACTACATATTTATAGTTCACTTCGCTTTAAGGTATTAAGATATAATACATTTTTATAAAAGTCTCCCTTATACAGGATAATGGGTTCACAAAACTAAATATATTAGGAATTATTTAAATAATATATGTATGGAAAAACAAAGGCGTAAATTGAAGTTAATAAAAGTCATATAAATAAATTAATACATATATAAATAAATGAATACCAATACTTATAAACTGTTGAAATGATATAGATTACTTCTTGAAAAATGATTTAAAATATACTAAGGTTTTTTTTACTTTTAAATTGTCATTGAATACATTTACTTTGTCATTGTTAGAGCAACTTGTATATTGAATATTCTATAATGACTTAATACTGTACATGAAGAAAATGTGATGAAAGTTAAAAAAATGTCATCTTTATATCTCCAGCCTCCAGTTTAGGTATTCAAATTCTTCACTTTAGAAGAGAATTCTTTTAACAATAGTTTTTGATTAGTAACGATAAATTTACAACTTTTAATTACCTGTTCAAGTTTGCACATAGGTACTAACATTTCATTAATTGAATTCACATTTTATTTGTAATCAAAGACGAATGTGAAATAGAAATTTCAGATACTAATTCAATACCCTATGCTACAATCTTTTACCAAGTCTATTTTTTATTAATTTATGTTTAAATAGGATAATTTTTATAAATCTATTTTAATTTTTAGTCCAATTCTCAAAATTTTCGTGACGTGAAAAATAGATTAGAATTGACTTTTAATCTAGCCTTATTTTAATTTTGGCACATAGAGTTAAAATTTATAAGCACAATAAAAATATTTTTTATTAAGATCAATGAATCCGTTGCCCACGTTATATACCAATAGTTTGAAAAGTTGACTAATCACCAACTTGATAATATTCATTTGGTTCTCCGTAGTCGAGTAAACGAGAATTGAAACCGCTTGTGAACCGAACTGAACTGAACCGAATAGAATCGGTTGTTGATGTACCTTTTAAATAAATAAATAAACGAATTTGCATCGAAGAGTGCCGTGTGCAAAACAACGCCTGGTCATTACCTAATGGTAGATAACGCCGCTTTTATCGGAATGTCTTTTGTCTTCGCTAATGACTGGGCAGAGACTCACGCGTGAGACTCAATCAAGTGCAACACTTAGTTGTTGTTAATTTTTTTTATTATAAATAAATGACCATATATTTTTGTAAATATATTAATTACCTCATACACTTGCTGCCTAATACAACGTTTTGAGTTTCGTGGTTCGTTTTCATTTCTTACTAGTCCAGTCATTTAATATTGATATTAATTTACAAGAAACATATAATGACAAAATAATGTACTTGATATGAAATAGTTAATTCATAAAGTATGTAATAATATAAATGAGAAAAATTCCAATATCTTTTGAATATAATAAGCGCTTTCTTTAAAAAGTGATTGGTTTGTATCAAGTTGATTGCCATGTTCATTTTTAATAAGAATATAAATACCATTTTGTTTATATTTGTTCTACATAACTAGCAATATTGATGTACAAACATAAAAATTTTGTATTGTATCTAATCTCTTCGTACGATGCATGTCTTATTTAATTTAATTTCGTTGCTGCTCTTAAGCAAGTTGTCAAGATATTCACAACATTTCTGTTCAACAAACTGACGGTTTACCGCGAACATGTATTAATATTCAGCGTTATTTTAATTCAAACTAAATCTAAATCTTTTACACATATTTTACTTTCCATATCAGAAATAATCACAATAGTTTAACAATACGATTACGCATTGTCCGATTTGGTTATTAATATTTTTTCTCTTACATTTTTTATTTACATATTAATAGAATATTAACTTGTGATAAATACCCAAAATCACATAGTATGGAGTCTTGAGTTAAAAAAAACCATCAATAGTATGACATAAAACTTTCATTTTACTTTAAAATAACAAATTGAAAACCTTCAAATATGAAATTCATTTGATTAGAATAACTGCTAATTACTTTATATACCTATATCATATACCAATATCTTTACAGGCTCTACTGAAAAACCGTAATATTTGTTGAGAGTTATAAGAACTGTAAAGGTTGTTAGAATGGATGTAATTTATATTAACATTTATTTAAAACTTTTTATGATATATTTCCTGACATATCATGTACTATATATTATAGTCTAACGGCATGAGTGAATATTTGCAATTGTATTTGTTTTCCTTATTTTATGAATAATTTAATTTGGTAAATAAATAGGCATGAGTCTTGTTACTTAAAGTTTCGTTTAAGACTCAGATAAAACATTGAATAAGACACATTTGTGAAAAGGGAACTTTACATCATAGAACGGCAACTTTCCAGACTATTATAAATTTTCCTCCTCGTAGTAATAGACTTCTTTTAAACCTCACCATTAGCCAGATCCATTATTTTTATTATTTAAACTGTTGATATTATAGAAAAACGTGGAAAAAGTCACAACGATTCATAAAATATATTGTTATAATAAATAAAATATATTGTTATAATAACACATATATGTAGGTTTAACTTGAGTTAAAATAAAATCCTTACTATTGAGAACAGGAAGACCTTATTGTTAAGATACCTAACAACTTTTATGAATTACTTAAAAATCGAAATCAATACTCATACATTTTATATGACTCAATGTATAAAAATATTTTTTGAAGTCTTTTTATTATTCTTCTTTGTATGAATCATTGGAAAGATATATATATATACATCGGCGCTACCAGCTTTAATAACGGATGCGACTTGAAAATAATTTGAGGCTGTCATCAATTCTTATTAAACCTTATTAGTATTTATGATTAATGTTAAAAGTAAAACGAAATCAAAGGTTGCTTAAAAGGAGAACAGAACTATGTTTAAATCTTGGTATAAATATGACGTCTGGACGCACGACGGCAGACTTCAGAATTGAGAATTCAGAGTTCAGTGAGTGCGTATCATCGAAGTAAGTATGTGATGATGAAGAACCTTCTAGAAATACAGGAGCATTGAGAACAATTGAACTTTCATTTTAAAATATCATGGAACGTACTAGAAGAAGTGACATTTGTAACGTCAGCGAGGCTGGCGTCCCTCTTTTTAAAAACAACAAATGTGTAATAAATCCGATATATATATTATATTATAAAATACTATTACCCCTAAATATTTGTTGCTAAGAACGTTACTGAAACATCTGTTTCTAAAACAATAAGAGCAAAAAATCACTTCTTCAGTAGCGGGTCAATTACTAAACTGTCAGCACTGACTCTTGGCCAGATGAAGTGTACTCAACAACACACTTCTATACATTCTGATATAAGCTCAATTTTATATTTCCATATTGTGTTTATTTTCAACTTATTTTAAAATTTACATCTTTTTACTTATAAATTTGAAGCATGTGACATAAAAAACATACGTTGTAGGCTTCAAAAATTTGTATTCATAATAAAAAGGAATTATTTTCCAATATTGTAATTTCATACTTTACTAAATATATACAATTTTTTAGTATCTAATCACCTAACAAATTTTATTACTATACACATACTTTTTCATTTTATAAATAAGCAAATGTTTTTGAAATTTTCTGTTAACTAAATTATTAATAAGACCCATGCAACAACTGATTTATGTTCCTTTAATGTTGATTATATAAAAGATTTTATACAGGTGAAATAAATTCCAATTGTGATTTTTATATTGATGCTCGGAAAAAATGTGTTCTTATTTATGTTGACTTTAAGCATTTAAAGCTAAATTATGATTTAAATATGTAATTGATTCGAAACTGGTCACATTAATATTAAGAATAGAATGTGACACATATTAAAATCATAAACATAATATATTGTAATACTAAAAGAATTTATGAATATATAAACTAAAAAAAACGATGCTTGTATACACTAGATGTTTCAAAAGTTTACGATTTTCAGTTTATTAGATCTAAGATGTACGCCGGTGGTAGAAATTATATTTATTATCTTATATGCTATTATTCTGTTATAAACAGTAAAAAATTATTTTAAAAATCTTTATACACAACTAGAAGGAAATATCATTTCATTTTCATATTGTCTGCCCGTGACCACGGTTGCTGCAAAGTAACCGAAACGTTGGGAATATGTATGTATGTAGTTTAAAAATAAAAAAAATAACATCTAGTATTCCGAAAGTAGTAGTTTTATTTAAACAAATATTTAGTTCTAAAGCCTTAGATCTCATCAAATATGTTTTGCTTAGTTTATTCAGACAAGCAAAAATAAAATTTACGTAGTTATAAAAGAAAACTGTTGCTATAACTTTATAAATTAGTTCTATTTAATATACAATCCTCGTTGATACTAACATAAAACACATCAGAATAGTAAGAGAATTAATTCTTATTTGAAACAAAAGATTACCTTCTTGTTGATGAAATACTATGCCATTACATTATATAAATTTCTGTCACTAAATGGTAATATTATCTCTATTCTTAATATAATAATACATATTTAAAAATGATGGACTTTGTTAACAAAAGTTAAATGTTTGAAAAAATTGTTTAAAAAATTATGTATTTTTTGTATTGGATTAAATTCTTATCTATATGATAGCCCTTGTATATTAATAAAACTTTCCTAACTTAACCACTTACCTATTCATGTGGTTGTTTTTCTCATTAGATTTTAATGACTGTAAGAATCATCGCACAATTACTTACATTATTTTTTTCTGTAAATAAAATGAAGGTTATGCGTTTAGTTCACTTTGATAATTATGACAAGAACCTTTATAAATAATATTTAATAAATTGGGAAGGGTCTTGTTATATAGGAAATTTAGGATGAATTATAATCTTGTACATCTCTATAAAGCGTGAATAAATTAAAATAATTTGTTGAAATAAAAAAAACACAATAAATGCTTAAATATTCATTTTTAATAATATCGGATAAACGTTGTAACAAACATATATTTTGAAGACTTGCTAGACTTTTTAAATACAAACAGTGTCCCGTGTAACAAAATAGTGTAATAATTATTTAATCACTAGAAGACCTGGCAAACTTCGTATCGCCCGATAATCAAGAAATATCTATTACGTTTTTTTTATTTATATTTTTGGAGTTTACCTGTAAGCCATAAATCTCCGTGTTTTGAAGTGCGACAGAATGATTTACATATTCGTTAGTTGTCAAATCTAATGTCAAAAAAAACGTTTGTATGGGAAATAGAAAAGGGCTGTTTTTATGGTTTTCCCAGTAATGAATAAATTTTTTTCAGCTTTTATACCTTCCCTGAATCTCCACGAATATTTCAATACAAAGATAAGATAAACCCGTTCAGCTGTTCTCGAGTTTTAGCGAGACTATGGAACAGCAATCCATTTTTATATATATAGATAGAAGATAGAAGAAGAAGATTACGTCATCCTTCCAGCTAACATTTTTCCAGTAGTGGGTTTCCTCCTAAACGGGCGACCTGTAAGAAACCTAGATTGTATACTTCAATTTAAAACAACCGTACTTAAATGAATACTATGTGTATAAACTTGATTCACCTCAGCCCGAGCTTCTCGATCAAGTTCACTGAGTCTGTTTCTCGTGTACTATATGCTGCCCGCCTTCTACAACAAACACATACAGTACTTCTTCCAGTCAACATCACGGGTGCGCTGTGGTAAGATACCTGATAAGTGATAAAAATTTACTGTAACTGAATTATCAGATAGTTATGTTTATACTTATTTACCAAACACAAAAAATAATGACAAAAATGAACATCAATAAAGTATAAAAAACAGAGGATCAAGGAAGAAACTTCCTAAGCGGGCCTGATCTCATGAAACTATTAAAAAATACACGAAGTTCTCAAAACTCTAAATTGTACATTGATATGTAACTCATCAAGTTTATGAAATAACCTGATGAAATTATTGAGAATAATGATTCCGTATTTATCGAAGGGTTACAGTAAAAACTACTATGTTTGACCAACACAAATACGTTCTCGTATGTATACAAATAGTAACTGAGGTTTAGTGTACTCACGTAAAACTTCGCTTCCCACTGATGTTTTGGATGCATGTATGATGGGTAACGTGAACTTTCCGTCTGATAAATCTTCACAGAAACTGCCATTGCTGTTTAACTGGAATAGTAATACACATAATGAATCCCTACTAATATTATAAATGCGAAAGTAACTCTGTCTGTCTGTCGATCTGTTACGCTTTCACGCCTTAACCACTGAACTGATTTTCATGAAATTTGGTACAGATACAGAGTTGTCCTTGAGAAAGAACAAAGGATACTTTTTATCCTAGACTTTTGAAAGGTTCTCTTATAAACGTGATTTAACCGAACTCCACGCGAGCGAAGCTGCGGGGGGAAAGCTAGTATGATATAATTTTTTTTCGAAAATGATATATATAAATCAATTATATTAGGAACACAAAAACAACCTCCTCTGCACGAAGATTACAATAGTCATGTCGAAGCTGAATAAAAAATATAATGATCATCGTTAATTAAAAAAACATTCACATTTCAATTAAATTTCTCTAAAACTGTTATGATAAATTTAAATTTGTTGGAAATATAAAGTCTGTTTAATGTAAAATATTATCAGTGAGATATTTGTTCATTTCATAGTAACGATATTTATTTATATAGGACAGATTTGTAAAAACGTAGAGGTTAGAAAAATGTATAAGTTATAGATTACTCATATGTGTCGCTATTAGGTGTAACTCTTTTAGTATTGATCCTCAGTGGGGCAAATGAAGTTTTGCTCCCAATAAATCTCAGTGCCTTGTTCCTGCCAAATGTCGATCCGCAAATCCCTTGACTTTCTGTAAAAATATATATTATTCACATAATTATTATACGCAGTCTACATTATTGTATCATAAAAAATTTCTACAGTTTTCAACTACACTTTATGAAAGGATTTCGTTCTACCATATATATTTTAAGTTACTTCTGTTAATTCTACGTTACATCAATAAATAGTTATAATCAGACCGAAGCATCTGGTACTAACTCGAGGTCTATTTTCATTGACTCCACCATTACTTGAACAGCAGAGTTGATGGTCAAGGGAACACCGTAGACCAAATGTGCTGCTGGTTTTCCTCGACAAACTAAAGAGTTGTCCTGGATATCATCGATCCTTTAAGTGAAGAAAAATGGTATTATAACTTATATCCAATTAACAATCGCTAATTATTAAACTGAAAAGAAATAGGTATAAGATCTTTCTCCGCGATTTCCATTTCATAGATTAGTCTAAAGACAATTTATTATATTATAGAAAATAACAAATGTAATGCAATAAAATTAGAAAGGGACACAACCATTATATGACTACAAAAGCGTATCCTTGCAAGAAAAATCTTTGGAATTCATTATTTTAAGTAATTATTATTATTATCTTCTTTTCTTAATAAGAATGTATACTAACTAAGAAATATTATAACTATACCTCATTTTAGCAACGAATCATTTATTTATTTATTTATTTATTTACTCTTTAATGTACACCAATATAGACAGAAATAACAAGAGAGAAACAAAGAAAGGAAAAAGTACAAATAGGCGGCCTTATCGCTAAAACAGCGATCTCTTCCAGGCAACCTTTATTTTATTGTATTATGTGTTTAGCGAATTAAGCAAGATTTAACAATTTAAACTACTTGCAAGCTATTAATACAGAAGGAGATTAATTTTCGTAAGCGAGAGTGCGCGTGCGAGTGTCGCCGTAGCGATAAACGACAAGCGTTACACAACTACAGTCTAAGCGGACTGACCGTCAGTCACTGACGAGTGACGAGCAGTGTTTCCACTAGAACGATTTCTTTTTCCCACACTTCAATTCAGATTTCCCCTTCTACGGACTTTTTCCCCCTCAAAAATTATTTTGCTGTAGTTTTGACACCACACGCCACATCTAAAATTTATCGCATTTGTGTTTTATTTACAGACTGACCAGAAATATAATAAAAACAAAAAATGGAGTTGTATACTCATTTTTTATTCCAAATCAGTTAACGCTGTCAGCGCATACATTTTTGCACAAAATAATATTTTACGTCTCCTCCTCCAAACCCTCATTTATCTTTGATTTCTCCAATTTCCCCTTTTATAGTCTTTCCCCTTTTCTTTTCCCTCTTGACCCTAATTTCCCCTAAATTTCCTTCTTTCCCCTCAATGTGGAAACACTGGTGACGAGTGACGTGCCCGGCGTAGCAGTGTTACCAGAATAATTTTTTTTCGAATCAAGATTTTTTCTTTTTATTGATTGCATTTTGTTTTAAAAAGTATTATTAAATAATTAAGTTTTATAAAATATTATCTTAATAAGTACTATAAAATAAGAATTTAAATATTTTTTTTAATATGTATTTCTAAAAATATTTTGAGTATCTGCCTGACGTTGGTTGCTAAGCAACGCTTTGTTATTAAACATTCCACATCGAATTTGGCTGGAGTATAATTATAATTACTCACGCCGCACCGTGCACCACACCATGTGGTGCAGAGCAGCCTCCATTGCCCCAACTAGGTCAAGGCGCTGCTCCGCCCTTGCTGGGCACACCTCCGAGGTGTGCTGCGCCGTGTCCTCGGGGCAATCCGCACAATGGTGGCATGCCGGAGATTCCTCCCGCCCTATTCGACACAGGTACTTCCTAAAGCAACTAAAATAGGATAAAGTACTTAATTTAGAAGTAATAAGTACCCATTTTCTTATTTTGTAAGAATACGATAAGGTAATTACAATCAAAATTAAATTAAAAATTACAATCAACACGAACAAAGGTAAGCCGGTCCTTTTCCAACAGACAGTAAGATACCATCGAACCCACATTAGTAGTGAAGCCACTAGGAATTGACATAAAATTATGTACCTATATATACATATATATATTGCCAGACAGTTTACGTTTTAAAATCCATGCTATACACTATACATAAAACTTATTGAATTTGAGTGTTGAATGTTGATAATCTTTTTTTTTCTGCATAAAAATGATTTGTTAATTAAATATTTCAAAAAAATATACATATATAGCCAATTCGGCTACCTTTAGCCAGCGAATAAAATAATATCGCAGCTCGGTAAGGGAGATAGCCCGTCTAGCAAAACTGAGGCTCAGTGTCCGCTCAGCTGGCTAGCGGCGACATTGCACATCCTCGATATATACAATTTAATAAGAAGTTTGTCCGTCGCAAGAAAGAAAAATATTAAATAAATTTTAAACAATAATTAAACAAATATAATTAAAGGAGATGGAAACTGGTTTGCCCAAAATGTTATGAGTTCAAAATTGATTTATTTTATTTTTGTATGAAATACCAAAAATCTGCATAAATTCTCAATCTACAAGCGGAGAAATATGCAAATAACTATTTTTATGAAGCATTCGATTAACGATTAATTAAATAAAAATAATTATTCGATTGTTTAACTACAAAATAAAAACTTTACTCCTAGTTTTAAACTTATAGTAACTTCATTTAAACTACACCATATATGTCTATAATTCAATAAAAATAACTTTTAATAACGTGTATTAATATAATAATAATATTAAATATTATTTTAAAAGATTCTTTTCGATTATCGATTCCATATCGATCGAAATCATTTAGTATATAGTCTATGGCAACATGACATTGACACTTAACAATTACCATGCCAGATGCATTGTTATCCGAGTCTCACTTGTTTCGTGGTTTTTGATACATTTCGAGTGCTTTCCCGATCATTTTACGTTTCCAACGACCACTGCTTTGTTTTTTACGGACTCCGAACCCGGCTACGCTTTACGACCCTTGCTTTCACATTTGACACCGACGATCGCCTGCACGTTTAACTTGGAATTGTTAATTTGGATTATTTCGCCGGCTTATGGATTGGATATTACTGAAACGATTGGTCGCTGTGTGAATTGTGGGATAGCAACTAGTAACATTGTACCCCCTGCATAGTTCCTAGTCGATATTTTAATTATTACTGAAGAGGAATAAAATACATATTCCATTAAAATTATTTGTTTTATTTTATGACTTTTATCACATAGTTCTTTGAGTCTTTCTTGCCTTGTTATATATTCTCTTCTAAATAAAATTATTATTTTTCACATACTTTTAAGTGTATTCATCTAACTCTTAAAGATAATGCAATATAACCTCACTTTTACTAAACCTCCAATAACTCAGCTATCTGATTGCCAATTTCTATACAATTTTCAATGAAGAAACTCTTAATTTTGAACCTTTTAAATAATATTATTTTCATGTTTTTACATTGTGGGCCCAGAATCGTATGCAATACTTTCGATCTCCTTCGTGTGACACCAAGAAGACACGTATCTGAGAAAGAACATTTATTCCATAGAAATTTTCTACTTTTAGTGATTTGAATTTTAAAAGCTATCGAGATTCAATGAACTCTTTTAAACATTCTAGTTAACTTGATGTTAAATTTAAATATACTAAAATATAATATTAAATAATAACTAATAATTAATAAAACAGAAGTCATTGATTGATCACATCAAAGTGAAGTATAGAGATCAAAGACATTAGTTATTATGCTTCACTAAGTCGACAGATATATTGTCTTATACATTCACCTTGTAAAGGCGATAGTCCGTAAGTTCAAATGGTTGCCATCGGATGATTCCACATCTACGTGTCACTTGCTATGAAACCCTTTTCAAATAAAGTTGTTATCAAATTGATGTACAAGATATTAAGGTGTAGTTATAATGGGAAAATGCCAAATACATTTTATAAAATACAATCATTGTAAAATAGGATATACCTATATATACATACACGTAGTGCCTTACATACCTTTTCTTAAACAAAAAAAAGAATGTTTTTCATAAAATCATTATTTAATTTATTACATATTTCCAACAAAATATATCTCATGGTGCATTAACAACAACACTGAAAATTCTGAAAAAAATAAAAAAGAATTCATTTATATTTCATAATATATCAAGTAATTGCGAAACACATATTAATATTTTAAGAGTTCCGGGTTAGCATTACTATATAGATAAAGTATCATATAGAGTGCTGCTTACTCTACGAAACAAACGCGTGTTCGTGTGTATCAAACATTAATAAAATAAAACAAAAAACGTGATATTTTTAGGAAACTTCGGGAAAATTATGTACTCATAGATATAGGATCTAAGTTTAGTTCTGCATTTTTTATTCCATGTCTTTGTAAGTTTCGTAATTTTTCTTCAACTTCTGTTACGACGTGAACCGCACTTCGTATAATATGACACTTTTAACGTTATAAACAAACAAAAATATTTTTTAATGTATTTTATAATTATATAATAAGGCTCGATTTCTTTTTTTTGTGCAAAACCCGTAGTTAAACACTATTTATACTGACTATTATCACAAGAGGGAATAGGAACTTAATTTTTGTTTGATATTGTTGCGGATTTTGATAGTATTTAACGAGGAGATATTAAAAGGCGTAGATTAGTTGCAATGATAATTTTATTGTGTTACATATTTTTATGACAGGGTAAGTAAAAAATTAAAATTACAATAAACAAAGCGCCTTACATTTAAATCGTTCCGTAACCTCCATATACTAAATTGCTTCACAATTTTAACAGGCGCTTGCGCCAACAGATATACTTACTATTATATGTAGTATTAATTTAAACATATAATATATAAGAAGAAGACAGATAATTGTCTTTCGAGTCAGATGTACATAATTATTAAGAAATTAACTTCATTGAGGTAAAAATTAACAGATATTTCTTGATTATAGGGCGGTACGAAGTCCACCGGGTCATAGGTATACGGTTTAAGATATCTCGGATAGTTTTTGAGAAAAGTTTTAAATTAAAAAATATTTATTTAAATAGAAGGTAACTATCAAGAGAACAATATACGGTAATATTAATTGAAATAATAATAAGCAGTTCTAATATTTTTGAAGCTTTTATTTTACTATAAATATACCTATAACACACAGCATTTCTATTCTGCGTTAATTATTTAAAAACTATTCTATTTATAAAAAGTTGAACTAGAAATTTATTGTATAGGATATAAAAAATATTCAAGTTTCATTATAGTTATTATAATACAAATTTAGTTTAATAATGGTTAAATCTTTTTTCACATTATGGATTAAATTAATATTCAACAATTATTCACGTACATGCTTTATTATGAGCTAAATAATAGTATCTTAATCTGCTAATTGAGTTAAGCGATTATTCTATCAATATTAAAATAGTCTTTTTTCTTATATTTCTTTGCTGTATAAATTTATATTTTTAGCGAATTAAACAAAGTTTAGCAATTTAAACTACTTAAAAGCCATTAACATAGAAGGAGATTATTTTTCGAAAGCGAGGGTGCGCGTGCGAGTGTCGCCGTAGCGATGACGGACAAGCATTACACATCTAAAGTCTATGTGGACTGAGTAATGAATACTGACGAGTGACGACTGACGAGTGACAAGTACGGCGCAGTGCCCCAGTGTTGCCAACTTTATTTTTTAGAAGATCGTACTAAACACTAAAAAAATAGTATTTTGTCTTGAAATTCAAGGAAATAATCGTACGCCATGAAATTTCAATAGAACTGCGTAATTCTATCAAATAAAAACTGAATTTAATTCTAATTTTCAATTAACATTAATCATCAATTAATATGTGGAATTAAGATATTCATTAATACCCTAATACATATATTTTGAAAACATAAAAAAAATGAATTGCTTTAGTCACTATCTGAATTACTAGGCACAGCAGATGCGGGAAAAGCATTATATTTTTTGTACATACTTAAATTTAATTTGCTCAGCATATCGTCACATGGCTTGAAGTTTATACACGCTCCTTTTTCTTTAATATGTTGTGCAGCTAACAAATTCTTATGTACCGTTTCTGGAATACAGTTTAGTTTAACATATTCCTCATAGTTACAGTATAGTACTAAATATAGTTAGTTATAGTTATAGTACTAAAGTTTAGTTTTACACATTCCTTATAGTTTTATTGGAGATTTATTTTTTTGTAAGACTTCATATAAAAAATCGTATATAATCTTACGCAAAAGATTTCGATAACTCGATCGTACATCGTACAAGAGTCAAAAAGGTAGTATAAATACAATTTAAATCGTACGGTTGCCAACACTGCAGTGCCCGCTCAGCTGGCCAGCGGCCGCTAGCGGGGCCAGCGGGGGCCAGCGGGGCTACAGGTGCGCGGGCCCGGACGACGCGAACAATAAACGCTGCGTGCATCCTCGCTATATAAATATGTACAATTTAATAAGAAGTTTGTGCGTCGCAAGAATTGAAAATATTAAATTAATTTTAATCAATTTATAAACAAAATGTATAGAAATGGATATAAATATAAATTTAAATTTACAATACAACACATAATCTAAGTTGCTCCGCTACACTCTGTTTGTGTTCATGTTAAAGTAAACATATGAAACCTTTTCAAAATATAATTTATTTATCACTTTTACTTTTAACTTTATTCATATCTTCCTTTTGGTTTATACATTTTCTAGGTATACATCAATACCGCTTTTTTTCTTTTTGATAATCTTTCAAAAATTTATGAAAGCTCGGAGGACTCAGTACAAACATGTGAAAAGAGTGATGATGCGCTTTATTTATTCATTCTCTCAACTTGATTGAGGTGAGTGAAATAGATTTGTGATGACATTAAATTAAGTAATTTATCCTATTTTAGTATGTTAAAAAAAATTAGCTCAGTTCTGTCAAAGGTTTATCTATAAAAAATGTCTAATATTTAAAATTTATTTAAATACTGTTATTTTATAGTACTTATTAAGATAAGATTTCATAGTACTTAATTATTTAATAATACTTTTTAAAACAAAGTGCAATCAATAAACATTAAAAAAATCTTGACCATTTGTACTTCAATAATTGAATTTCATTTCTATTTAAACTAAATTATTGTTAAATAATAGTACAAATTTAATGAATATAAAACCAATAATAAGGTCATGAATTTATTTCAACTTTCCCGCCTTAACTACACTCGCAAAAAAATATTCTGGTAACACTGGAAGCACTGATTATTTTGTATTGTTTAATGTCCGTTAATTGTCAAATGAAATGGAGCTCTCTGATTGGTCGGAAAACTGTTCATATATTTTTTCGCCATTTTATTATTGTTGAATATTGTTACATTGTCATTTGTTTTTCTAAGCACAAGTGAATAAGTTTTTATTAGCGAACAGTGAATTAATTTATTAACTAATTATGGAAAATTATGGCTGTGAGTTCTGTGCTTGTGATATGTGTTTAATGAAATTAGTTAGGTACGAGTAGATTTTCAATATTGTAGTTTGGTAATAAAATTAAAATAAGTGTAAAGTGAAGGCGTGTGAGTTGTGACTTGTGACCAGTTAAGATTGAACTAAAAGAAAGGTAATGTTATTCATTTTAATAAAAAGTATTATGATAGTTTTAATTAGTTAGCAGGTTGTGTACACAAAAATAAGTTACTTTGTTTGCCTTGTTTGTTTTTTTTTCAAATGATAATAATAAGAATGTTTGAATCTCCACTGGATATTCCTATTTAAATAACTTTTATAAAGTTGTGAGGAACAGATCGTAATCGTTTTAAGGTACTTTCGTGGCTCAGAGGTACCTAGTTGAGAGATTCATAAAGTATATAGATGTTCGTTCTGATCGGCCTGCTGTAAGTTGTAACATTATGCGCGAATTTTATCAATATTTAAATGAAATTAATATTTTCTGATTTCTTCGCGTACATATTTTATTATGTTTAAAAACTACATATAATATCCGGGACGAATCTTGACCCTGCGCAGTAACAAATATTAGATGTCATTTGATGTGCGGTCTGCGGCGAGGAGCTCATTACTACAGCAAACATGAAACAAGGCCGCCATTACTAGTAAGTAGTAACCATTGCAACGGGTGGATGCGTGGCCCCGCGCAGTGACACAATTTTACTAAAATGCCAAGAAAAAATAATATAGTTCTAAAAAGACAAGCTCGAAAAATGATTTAAGATGTTTACTGTTTTTTAATAATGCTAAAGATAAAATAATTAACCAGTTGTGTTTTTTACGTTCCTTCCCTTTAATATATTAAATATTTATTTTTAGATAGTACCTACGTGATTTTCGCAACGACTATACCTGCGCAGAGGACGCCATGTTAGGTCAGGTTTCGTGCCGGGTAGTATACTTCCGACGTTTCGATTACTTTGCAGCAACCGTTATCACTACAGACATCTCGTCTGCCCGTTAAAAACAATAAAATATTAGTTTCATTTCTAAATTCAAATCAATACTTGCGAAAGATATCATTATTATAAATGATTAGAGGAACAAATTATGAAAATTGTTATTTTATTTTTCAAACATATTCTGTTTACCGTACCTTAAATCTGTACTAGGCACGCCACTGAACTGTCGTTCCTTACCTGGTAGAGATATCAAGCTCCGCTTGATCCCAGAGCAGTTTTTACATCAAGTACTTTTTAGATATGAAATATTTAAAAGAGTGTCTAGTTTTGAATTTTCGTAATCACTAAAATCTCTCATTATATATTTATTTTTTCTATCTAATACCAACGCGGATTTCATGAACATTAAAAAGGTTAAGGATATCTATACTAATATTATAAAGCTTCCGGCGTCGGGACGTGACGACCCCATCGCCCACTGGTGTATTCCGGTGCAATCAGTCACGGGGGGGAGGGCTGGGGGTACAGCCCTGGGAGTAAGACGGTCACGGATCTGGCAGGAGGCCGTCCGTGGCTGTCTTGGGGGGGAGGGGATACTCGGGTCTCTCCGGAGGCCTGAGTTCGCTTGTGGTCGGTCGGATTCCTCTCTGTCTGCCGTCGGGCGCTTGCGCTCGTCGGTGGGTGGTTGGAGACTGGCCGCGTGGGCTTGGGTGGGAGGGGTAAGGGGTTAACCCTCTCGCGATTAAGCAAGCCCGCCAGGCGGGGGGACACTCCTGGTCACTTGGAGTGAGCCCTCGGGGGGGGAGGTGGCCGTTCGCGGCCCGCCGCCGGATCGTCGCGGATGCATGCTTCGGCGTTTCCCGTGGCGATCCACTTGGCGGCAACGGAGAGTGACCGCTGGTGTTTTAGTGGGTAACATGGGCCCTTCTGGCCGTGAATCCCACATAACCGCCTCTGTCTCCCCTAGACGGAGGGGTAGGTATAAAACCTTTCACCGCGATAACAAAAAAAAAAAAAAAAAATATTATAAAGCTGAAGAGTTTGTTTGTTTGAAAGCGCTAATCTCCGAAACTACTGGTTCGAATTGAATAATTCTTTTTGTGTTGGATAGTCCAGTTATCGAGGAAGGCTTTGGGCTATATAACATCACGCTACGACCAATAGGAGCAAAGATATAGTGGTAAATGTGTAAAAAACGGGAGAAATTATTTCATCTTTGAAGCCTTCCGTTGCGTGCGCCGTGAAAACGGTTCAAGATACACAAATATATGTATTAAAGAATAATAGCTCTTTTAATGATCTAAAAAACAGTCCGCGACAGTATATGTCTATCTTTTAAGATTAACTCACAAAAACCGTTTTTATGGTACCTAATTTGGTCAAAATAATTTGTTTAAGTTGTATCCACATAATAATATTTATCTTTATTCAAATAAACAAATAAATATGTTGTTGGTTAAGAGTACTTCATTATGAATTAAATAAAAACATAGGTTTTATCTTGAAAACTCGACCATTCTGAAAACTCTCTTCCGAGACCATGTCTCACTCGCTCTGGAACGCATGTATAGTGCTCTCGCGCTCATACTCATAGTTGAGTCATGTTTGTGTTTAGGGGATGTTTGGTCATTACCATTTGTCTGACTGATTAAATATAACTTTGTAATATTTATGTGAAATATAAAAATCAGACATTTAAAAATAAATTAAGTTCATTTATTTTTTGTAGAGCTTTAAAGCATCTGACAAAAGTTCTGGCCCATGGAAAGCGTCAGATTTTTTTGATATTACTTCAGAGTATTATTCTACAAAATATATATGTATAAAAATCAGTAATTTAAAATTAACTTAAGTAATTCTGATTTTTAGTTACCTTTCTCACCTGGTACCTGCGCAGGTGTCACCGAGCCAACTCCACAAGCGTACGGTATTAAAAAGTACATGAGAGACTACTTAGAACCAAAAGTTCTATGCTTTAGAAAATAAGTTGTGTCTTATCGCTCTGGGATCTTACTCTAAATGTTTTGCCTGTAATTTAACTAACCGATGTAGCCATTAATGCCTTCAATTTTATGTGTTTTGTTGCTTCTTTTTTTTAAATTTGTTTCGTTTAATTATATTTATGTTAGATTTTATTCATAACTGCCGAAGAAAGTCGTCAGTATACGTTTTTAATGTTAATTAGTCTTTTTTTAATTTTAATAATATGTGTCTAATTACCAGTGGAAACTTAGCTGATATATGTAATTTTGTATAATTATATCCCATAAGTTTATCTTATTGTTTGTTTCCCTAAAATAACATACATACATTGCAAGTGAAATAATAACCTGTAAAAGTTTTTGCATTCATTGTATATATAAAAAACAGTCATGACGGGCAGACGAGAAGTGTATGATATAAAATATATTTAGGCACATATTGATAATAAATTTCTGAATTTAATTTCGTAGCAACCCAAGTGCGAACTTGCACTAAATACCTTATGATCTCTCAGTAAAACATAAAATCTGGACCGCGTTATGTACAGATTGTAAGTTCTAATCTTGTTAAATGTATGTAATACATCTATCACCCTTAGCGTGGTTATACATTCAATAATATCATATAATAAGTTTGACATCACCAACCCGTCTTGAGCGAGCGTGGTGATTAATGTTCTAACCTTCTCCATGTGAGAAGAGGCTCAGCAGTGGGCTCTGATAGGCTGATGATGATGGAAACATCTCATATAATCTATATTATGAATATGCATTGAATATATTCATATAATTATGATTTCCCAGGTCGGTGGAAGACACCAAAGCGAGGTTGGTGGAGATGGAGCGAGCTCTGAACAGCACCGAGCTGGGTTCAGACTTGAGATCCTGCAAGAGACTGCTGCTACTACACCAGGTGGTTACATCACATACTAGCTGTTTACTGCGACTTCATGCGTGTTTTAGGAATTACTCAGATGGTGATTAATGTGTATCTAATATAATGGATGTCATTATGAGGTCTAAATTGCTTTATAGAAGAGTTTTATCAAAATCAGTTAGGATAATTTACTTGTAAGACCAACATATATCCATACATACCTACTAGATATACTATATACATATATATATATATATACATACTAGCCTTTGCCGGGACTTCGTCCGCGTGGAATAGTGACTTCCGGCAGATTTTTGGTTCTTCCCACATTGTTCCCGTTCTTGCGGGGTTTTCGGAATGGTCGAGTTCCCGTAGAATTTTCAGGATAAAACCTATGTTTTTTTTATTCACAATGAAGTACTCTTAACCATCAACATATTTATTTGTTTATTTGAATAAAGATTGATATTATTGATGTTGATACAACTTAAACTAATTATTTCGACCAAATTAGGTACCATAAAAACGGTTTTTGTGAGTTAATCTTAAAAGATAGACATACTGTCGCGGACTGTTTTTTGATCATTAAAAGAGCTTTTATTCTTTAATACATATTTTTTGTGTATCTTGAACCGTTTTCACGGAGCACGCAACGGAAGGCTTCAAAGATGAAATAATTTCACCCGTTTTTTACACATTTACCACTATATCTTTGCTCCTATTGGTCGTAGCGTGATGTTATATAGCCCACAGCCTTCCTCGATAACTGGACTATCCAACACAAAAGAATTATTCAATTCGAACCAGTAGTTTCGGAGATTAGCGCTTTCAAACAAACAAACAAACAAAAAAACTCTTCAGCTTTATAATATTAGTATAGATATATAGTATTGCTTTTCAAATTATTATCTGTCGTAGTTATGCCAGCTAACTGATATAATTTGAGATAACTGTCAGTGTGGGAGTGATGATGTGGTTTTAAAGATTTCTTTTTTTGCTGAGATTATTTTTATAAAATCAAAGTGTAAAGAGCTAATTGCTGGTGCTTTAATAACTAGATTTAAACTAAGGGCTCCTCAGGCGAGAAAACAATTTGTTTTAAAGTAAAACAAGTAGAATTATATTGTTTAGGAATGTGTATTGATAAAAATTAAAAACAATTATTGTTTACAGAAAAATGCGATTTCGTCCTTGTTGTATTTACTAGAATTTATTTGTATCTATATTTATATAATATTCAATAGTAACATAAATGTCTACAGGCTCTGGAACAAGAGTTGAGTCAATGCGAACAACGAGCGGAGTCCCTTGCAGCCCAGGGCTCCGGCCTGGTCTCCAGTGGTCTCTTCGACGGCGCGGCCATCGAGAGAGACTCCGCTGCGCTGCTACAGGCCGCCCGGGCGCTCCGCCCTCGAGCGGCCGAGAGGAGACAGGCGCTGGAAACTAGTCTACAGTCAGTATACGATATAACTAAAACAAAATATGATTCAATTCAACATTATACAGGGTGACTGGTGAATTACTATCGATACTTGAGGACGTGATATTTGACGATCATATATGACAAAATAAAAATTAATATAACATAAATATTAATAAACTTCTGAGTAAAGTTAACCAAAAGTTATGTAATTAATTACGCATCGTGTGAACACCCTACAGATTAGGTATACACTCACACTCACACATACGCGTTTGGCGGCGTAGTGTTGTATCAGCACGCCGCCGCACGCGTCCACACTAGGAACACTTGGAACGTGTCAACACTTTATTTATTTATACGGAAATTTTGTCAAAAATTAAGTGCCTATTTTTTTTACATAATTCGAATGAGAATCATGTACCGAGTATTCTCCTTAAATATTGATAGTAATTCACCAGTCACCCTGTATAAGAAATGATTAACGGTTGATGGAACAATATACAGGCTGACTGGTGAATTACTATCAATATTTAAGGAACATACTCGGTACATGATTCTCATTCGAATTATGTAAAAAAAATAGGTACTTAATTTTTGACCAAATTTCCGTATAAATAAATAAAGTGTGGACCCGTTCCAAGTGTTCCAAGTGTGGACGCGTGCGGCGGCGTGCTGATACAACACCACGCCGCCGCACGCGTTTGTGTGTGTGTGTATACCTAATCTGTAGGGTGTTCACACGATGCGTAATTAATTACATAACTTTTGGTTAACTTTACTTAGAAGTTTATTAATATTTATGTTATATTAATTTTTATTTTGTCATATATGATCGTCAAATATCACGTCCTCAAGTATCGATAGTAATTCACCAGTCACCCTATATATATAACTCACATTCTCATGTATTACATAGTAATGTTATATAGTTATATGTCCCATTGTATTTGTAGTGATTATATGTAGGTATTTATTTCTAAGAGAGAAACACGCGTCCGTTCGATAGTGCAGAACTGACGCATAGTAAAAAATGTCCATCCTACCAAAGTCATAGTATTATACTTAAATTCATTCTGGATCTCCACACCATACCTTGGTTCATCTGAAATATTATATACAGCATGCATAATTAAATTATTCTTGGACAAAGTTCGGCTAATAATTGATTTTTTTAAATATTTTATGAGTGAATTCTTGAAGTGAAACTTCTTATCCGACTACCAACAAGGTTGCGTTAAACGTTTAACTTAGGGAAAGAAAGATATACAAATGTAGAAAGTAGGAGAGACATTGAGAGTAGATTCCAAGCACATGTGCATAGTACTGTTGCTTACAGCGAAGTAAACAGTGTGAACGCGACATTAACTCAAACACCAATTTGTATTATATTAATTTATGTATATACATTTAATTCATTTCCTCAGTTAGTTGTGGCCTAGTGGTTAAAAGTCCCGCCTCTCATGCATGAGGGCGCGGGTTCGGTCCTGGCAAATACCAATGTGATTTTTCCGAGTCATATGTACTTTATAAGAGTATTTAGACATCACTGATTAATGCATTCCAAAAGAGGGTTGATGTCAGTCAGGCGTCCGGTCGTAAAAACAATGAGGCAAAACTATTCACACATCTTAGGCAGACCCTGGCTAAAAGCTGGGAAATTGCCAGGAGGAAGAAGATTAGTTTATGCATATACATATAATTTATTTCCCTACTCCACCCACTAAACTATAACGATCACATTCCAGATCAAGCAGCTGTGCCTGGAGCTTGAAGAGGCGTACTCCTCAGTGTCATCAGCGGCGGAGGAGCGCGCGGCCCGGCGGGAGGCGGCGCTCAAGGCCCAGTAGTTCCAGCATGATGCAGCGGAAGTCGACTCCTGTCTGGCTGACAAGGCCGCCGCACTGGCTTCCGGTGACGTCGGCAATGATAGGCATAGAGCGACGCAACTACTCACACGGCAAAAGGTAATATACACATATATACATAGCTAAGAATTACATTTTCGTCATATCACACAATTTTTGAGCTACAAGAAATGTATCATACATTATCATACATTATTACAAATCACTATATATATGTAAGTCATCAAGTGACTTATGAAGTGAAAATTTATCAGTTATTGAGTATGATCAAATATTTATAAAACATGTATTAAAAATAGGGGTTGGTGATAGAAGAGTGATAATTTAGGGTTGTATGTATTTTATAATGCCACATTATGAAAGGTTGTCCAAAAAAAATTAAATAAGGTGTTAAAAGTGGACCGCCCTTATACTTAGGGGTATGAAATGTAGATAGTAGCCAATTGTTAAAATTATTGAATATGCATATAAAGTTTCATAAAAATCGGTTAAGCCGTTTGGCAGGAGTATGACATCTAACATATATATATGGACTTAAATTAGAAGAAGTTGTCATTATTTAAATTTCTAACACTTTCAATTAACAGAAATATAATAATACAGAGTATATTCAGCATTATCTTACAATTCCTCTTTAACCTACCAACAGGCCGTAGAACTCGAGTTGGACATATACGCGGCGATCATAGCGGAAATGGGTCACGTGGCGCAATCCATGGCTTCCGGTGGTCATCCTGAGGGCGCCGCGCTGGTCACCAGACATGACCAGCTGGCTGGCAGTCTGGCTAGGCTGCAGAGACTGGCAGCGAGCAGGCAGGCCGCGCTCGTGGAGAGTGTGTGCAGGTGAGAGATACTATATATAAGATCTAATTTACATAATCCACAACTCAAATACAATTCATATATTCCAGCAAGACCTGGCAGCGTCTGGTAGAAAAGATCCAGTCCCGCAACCAGCGCCTGGCTGCTGCTGGCGAGATCCATCGCGACGCCGGGGACCTGCTGGCGCGGGCCGGGGAGCGACGGACGGACTCGCCCCGCCCCCCGCGCCCCGCGACCTGCGCGCCGTCACCGCCCTCTTGAGGGACCACAGCGCAGCCGAGAACGATATGGTCGCTATAGACGCGCAGACTTGAGAAAATTATGACTTTAAACATATTATGTGTTTTAAATTAAAACTTCGACAATCATAATAAATGTATCACTAGGTAGTTTAACATATTCTTACAATAAATTTTGCTTTAAATATGAAATTTAAAATATACACCCTCGAAGCAACAATAATTGTGTACAAAATAGTGATAAGAAATGCAAACTAATAGACACAGAGTAACAATTAAGATTGACTTATAATGAAATCTGAGATTTTCGCGAGTATTCATTGAAATCAGGGGTTCCCAACCTTTTTTTAGTTCTGGACCACTTTTATATTATTCTTGTTAGCAGGGACCACTATGTAAGTATAATAAAAATAAACTGTAATAATCAAACTGAAACTTTAATTAACAAATCAATAGGATATTACAAAACAACAAATAATAATATTTTTAGGATAAACTTCTGCAATTTTGTATTAATGTGATTTCTGAGCTTGCATTTTCTTCATGAGTTCGGCTATCCTAGGACTAATATTGTTACTCAAAGCTTACTTCACTTACTTTTAAACGAATCCTCGCTTTGTTTTTAATTACCAATAAAGCAGAAAATCCTTGTTCACATAAATAAGTTGTTGAAAAAATCATAAAATAGCGGAAGGCCATTTCTCGAAGTTTAACATAAGAAATTGCTTTTTTACACCAAAACGACTCAAGACCCACCGCCCGCTAAATTTAAAATCATTCGCGGACCATATTTTGGCTTCTGTGGACCATTGGTGGTCCACGGACCACTGGTTGGGAACCATTGATTTAAATGAAACTAATATTTCTTGGATGAACGTTGTGATAAAAAAATACATATTTCCGACGTTTCGTTTACTTTACAGAATCATGATCACGGGCAGACGCTATGATAAATATTAGTTTCATTTAAATGAATACTTGTCAAAATCTATTTCATAATATCATAGCTCCTCATTTAATGTAGCCTAATTCTGCCTAAATAAGATTTTATCTGATTTTTGCAGTATTTTATAGTTGTAGTAATATACTTCCTGGCCCAGGCAAGTACCAATGTGATTTTTCCGAGTCATATGTACTTTCTGAAAATATTTAGACATCACTGATTAATGCATTCCCAAAGAGGGTTGATGTCAGGCAGGCGGCCGGTCGTAAAAACAATTACCCAAAACTATTCACAACATGTAAGGTAGACCCTGGCTAAAGCTGCTAAGTTGCCAGGTAGAAGAGGGAGTGGTAGTGATATTAAATCTATTTCCAGGTGCTCCAGGAGGAAGGATCTCGCCTCCAGCGGTTACGCCCCGGCGGTAACTCCCAGCAGATAGCGCTGAGCTGTAGATCTTAGGAGGAAACTGCTGCACCAACTCCTGGAATTACAGACCTTCCTATCCGAGGTATTACTGTGGGATTTCACTATTATACAAAACCTTTATGATCTGATAGTGTTTTAATATATTGCTACATTTGATTAATCTATCTAATTTATATATATTTTCTTTATATACTAATTAATTATTAACGATTTTACGCCTATAAGTAACGTATCCTTTATGATATTTTATTTAAAACATTTATGAATATACAGTTCGACATCGCACTTATAACAAAAATTAAATGAAATAACGTTTAATTAAGAGATATTTTTCTATATTAAGTACTAATTTAATGGTTGTCTTAGTTTTGATTATTTATTATTTAATATATACTATCTGCCCCGCAAACGTTGTTTTGTCATATCAAAAGTAGGGGTTGGTGATAAAAAAAATAATATTTAGGATTTTATGTATTTTCTTATGCCACTTGATAAAAAAATAAAAACAAAACCTTTCATCCAAATCAAAACAAAAATTAGGGGTGAACAGCCCCTATCACTTAGGGGAAGGTAAAATACATGTTGGCCATTGAACGAACATTGTGACACGAGAATGTTATTTATAAGTTATATATATATCATGAATATCGTTCCCCAGCTCCGTGACGTCATCTCGTGGTCGTCATCCCCAGCTGCCGCACGCTCAGCAGCAGCGGCACGGGTTCAAGGACGTACTGGCCAGGGGGCAGAGGTTACTACACCCTGGAACAATATTATACTATAAAAAACATGTTAGCAATACTATATGGGATTAAAAGTTATATTTTTTGTATTTAATAAGTGTTTATAGTAATTTTTTATAACTTAAAATTTTCAGTTAAAGTTTGACATTTTCTTTCAATACTAATGTATATTCGTTTTTTTGAATCATTCGAATATAACTTATAGCATGGCTTAAGTGTTTTTCATAATGAATATAAAACAAATTTAAAAGAATGCTTTAATCACAATTCAAATAAATAAATTAAAGATTAACTCTTAAAGATACCAAATATGTATGATATATCCGTTCTATGTATATTAACAAAAATGTGATGATAACTTTGTCTTAGCTAATTGGCTGTATTTTTGTCCAATGGAACTGCAAAACCTATTTTTATGAAATAGCTTACGTTAGATATCACTTGAACCTGTGTGTTTTTAGTGTGACTTCTGACCTCACGATATATTTGTATATTAATCTTTGTATTAAGTATTCTCACTTTTGTCTTTGATTGATGTCTCAGTTTGATCAGTAAATAAAAATCATTTAATCTTAAGTATTGTTGTTTGTTATTCCTCTTCCAAGGATCTCCATGACGACCGGTCTTGTGAAATCCGCATCCAGAAGATTCCCGCGACGTAAATTTTATAAAGAAGTTTAAAAAAAAGGTTATAGAAGTTTTAATATAAAAACTATTTATTAATTATCCATTTTAGTGCATTAAAACAATAGGATTCTCTTTAAAGAGGTCTTTTACTTTTAATTTATTTTCAATTTCTTAGGTTAATGCTGCATATGGACGCGTGTCTCAGTGTAGTCGTTCTACTAAACACATTCCTCTACACGTTAATTTGAAACAGTCTATTCCTTGACCAGTAGCAAAGAGCTCTGACCCTAAGAATACATTCGCCTGGTGGCCGTTACTACTGTGTATTTTATGTTTCACGTATTCTGTAAGCTCAACACAATATAATTGTAAGCATTCTTCGTTTTGCAGCGAAATGATATTTTGTGAAAATTAAACACAGCTTATCTTAATTGAAATAAACACCTTCTTTATAACTTCTATACGGATGGATGGTATGTCGTATGCACATTTGTGCTGTCCGTCATCTGTGCCTTGTCATTTTGACACTTAGTCTTATTCTCAGTAAACTCTTTCATTCCAAACTCATACTTTAGTCTCACATTATTCTTGGTTTCTTCTTTGCAAGTATTTTCCTTTCATACACATGCTTTCGGAATGTATTAAACATTACGCCTCACATGTTGATCCGTGTCGTATTAAAAATAAAACCTTAACATTACCTCACTATGCGTTGACATCTAAACTGAATTTCTACATACATACTGATAAGAGACATTGCATCTTTAATAAAAGCTTGAATAACGTTTTTTAAACTACTGGAACGTAGCCAATATAATTGTTGTAAATTATAATATAACGTCAACACGAACATTCTGTACTACATACATAATATACATATACAGGGTGACTGGTGAATTACTATCAATATTTAAGGAGAATACTCGGTACATGATTCTCATTCGAATTATGTAAAAAAAATAGGCACTTAATTTTTGACAAAATTTCCGTATAAATAAATAAAGTGTTGACACGTTCCAAGTGTTCCAAGTGTGGACGCGTGCGGCGGTGTGCTGATACAACAACACGCCGCCAAACGCGTATGTGTGTGTGTGTTTATACCTAATCTGTAGGGTGTTCACTCGATGTGTAATTAATTACATAACTTTTGGTTAACTTTACTTAGAAGTTTATTAATATTTATGTTATATTAATTTTTATTTTGTCATATATGATCGTCAAATATCACGTCCTCAAGTATCGATAGTAATTCACCAGTCACCCTGTATATTACAAAATACATTCAAAGTTTTATCTTTTCATTTAATAAACAATAAACAGAGTCCGGAGTCAGGTCTTCACACGCTGTGTCATCAAACGTTTGTTCGTTTGTTCTTTAGTATGTTCATTGTTTCTTTAGCTTCTTGAAAAGAAACACAATGGCCATCATTAAACAGAAGTTTCTCTCATTTTGTACGAAACTGCTTTTGTTATGTTGAAAATAGCTCAAATTATAAGAGTATTTAAACATTCTGTTTTTGAAAAGAATTTCTTTTTCTCAGAAATAGTTTGTAATTTTTTTTTTATTTACAAATGTTGTTATACGTTTCAAGCTACTATTTATTCGAATATCTCTCATTAAATTATAAATATGCATATTAAAGTGTTCTATTCCAATGGACATGTGGATATTTAAACTGAATTTAAACTACGCTACTTAACTATCTCCTGTAATGTATACGTGAATGTACCGTCAGATGTATTCAGAGCTGATAGTGATAACTGATAGTAGTTTGTCTCGACCTCTCTGACAGGAGATCAGAACACTGTACTTCCACAAGGTTACACTACACAAGAGAGTTTCAGCCATGTTATATATTGATTAGTAGCCGTAGTAGTTTAAACGAATTTAATATATTTATTATTGTTACTCTCAAAAATAATACACTATTTTTAGCAATTCATATAAATTAATGAATCAATATTGTATTTATAAGTAATTTATGTCTGTTTTGAGGATGTTTAAATTCTTTTAATTATATTTTATATCATGAATCATCCGACTTCTATCACTGGAACCATTCCAAGCTAAGCTTAGCTAAAAATTTGGTTGCGAGACAAAATTATATACTTAGATAAAATATTTATTTTTATCAACTGACAGCGCCATCTTGAATCTGTAACACGTGACTTGACACAAAATACGACTCTCATCACAATACATTCAATAGTTATTGGGAGCAACAAACATACTTATAAACTCTAATATGTTTTTACTTATATTTTCAATGGCTCTAATACTAAACAAACATATAATTTTTTATGATATTTCTGTTACACTGTACTATATTCTTAAAAAATACGTACTTAATACTTGCTTCTTTATTTCCATTTTATAAATGAAGAGAAAAAATTCATGTAAACATTTTTTTCCTGTGAAAATTTATTAAAACCTTTACATATTTAAATCCTCCCAAGTATAAAACAAATAGATCAATAATTTTTATATCATTTTTGTAAAAGTTAAAGTCCTCCAGTAAGGGCTTAGACTCGGGCATTAATCCTTCCTCTTTTCTTTGTTTTACAAAGAACTGACATATTTTATTCAGTGTATCCACTTAACTCTTTTGAAGTTCACTTTTTGAGAACGGTTTATAAATTCATTTAGAAGTAAGGCCTCGGCCTCGAATCTCGCGGGTAGCGGGGCGGCAGCGGGAGCGGCAAGATCATACGCGTATAATCAAATGGACCGACCCTCGAATACAGCGGTGCAGGAGCAGGGCGGGGGCGGGCAACGAGCGGTGCACGGGTGCACTCCAGTGAAGCGGTGACCGACCGCGTTGCGCGTCTGCATTGTAGTGTTGTAATTTTTTTTTGTGACGTATCAAAATGTATTCGGACGTGCAAGAGCAAATTATTTCGGCAATCTTTGAGAGGACACCCTTATGGAACAGCAAAGATGTGAACCATAAAAATAGAAGATGAATTAACCAATTACGGGAAGAAATAAAAAACGAATTGAATATTGAAGGTAAATATAATAATGATTTATTATGTCAAATACAATATTTATTATCTTTTACAAATTAATTAGTAACTAATGCGATTATTTACAAAATATTCTTTGAATTTTTCACGTGTAAGCAATTTGTAATTGTAAACAAAAGAACAAATTTCTTAGAAAGTTCGGTATGACTGTCGAGTTTATTGCGGGTTAGGATAACAAAGCGACAAAAGAGCGTACACAGCTGCGCAGTTTTTACTAATTTTAGCCACTTAAAAGGTATTTTTTATTACTTAATTGTTGTCGTTATATAGAGTTTACACTGATTTACTAAATTAGTGCAACACAATTTCTAAAAGATATAGATCTAAATCGTTTTGAATTAATTCCAGACTCTAAATCACTCTTGATAGTTTCAAGAATATAGTCAAATGTTTCTACACTCATTCTGGTGTAGTCGTAGAATCTGTCGGGATTTTGTCTCTGTTCTTCATAGTTTCGATAAAACTCGCCATTTATTTTCCTTGCCCTATAGTAGGGATCCACTTCTTCTTTTGCCCACAATAAATCGAGCATTAGGAATGATTTCGAATCATAAAGATGTCGCCGTTTTTCAGACATTTTGTTCGCGAATAAAACAAATATCTCGACAACACAACCACGAACACAACACTACACCGCTATAGTGCCGCGCGATCTGCCCGCTAGTTTCGAGAACAGGTATGCGTTGCCCGCCCCCTTGGCGCGCCGCTGCCGGTGCCGCCCCGCTACCCGCGAGATTCGAGGCCGAGGCCTCAAGGGGGTTTCTGACTTCAATTAGCTCTTTGTGTTTGTATGTATAATGAAAAGAAACATATTACATATATGAAAAATTATATATTTGATGAATCTTCTTTGTGTAGTTCTTTAGCCTCTTTTAAAAAACAAATTCTTACATTGTAAATATCTAGCTAAGCAGTTTTTTTTTCCTCTAATTTTGTTGCAGTCGTATTATTATTTTTAGTTATATATTTTTACATAAATAACTAGTTTCGCTATAGATATGTAAAATTTAGATTGTACACCACATGATACTTATATACATATATTTATAAGCATGCTGTGTTCATATCCAGAAAGTTACAATCTAAGTTCATATTTATATTAAGTCCATATTTATATTACATAAGTTTAAAATTTTAAGGATTCTAACCAGTTTTATGAGCCAATAAAAAAAAAGAATCTTCACGTGTCTATATTCCTTATAATATAAAGCAGCAACTAAGTCCACGTTCTCGAACCTGAAGAAAATGTATATGGATTACAATATCTATTAAAGTATTGTAAAAAATTATAATTAACAGAAACTTATTTGAATAACCAATGTATTTTGTTTGTTTCTTTGTTGAACCAAAAGTTAATTAATAAAATATTGTACTTTATTAATTTATAAATGAGCAAAACTTTTTTTTGTATTAACGTCGATATTGTTTTTTACATTTCAGCCACTTTCGTGTTGTCGCTACCGGACTTAAAGTGTCAGTACTAGCGTTCGACACATTCGCATCCAGTCCTTTGGGGAACAGTCAGTGCTTGAATAGTGAAGGATAGTAAGCTGAGAGGAGATATAACAAACAAGGACGTGTCAAAGGATTGTTAATGTATACAAAGAAACAACTTAGTGTTTGAAAAACTAAATCATATCTTAGAAATATGATCACGTTGTATAGTGACAACAAGGTTTAATTTTAACATTTTCCAAGGATCATATTTTCAAAATGTTTGTTCTGTGATTGCACCAACAGCACCTTTAATGGCACTGCAGTCGTTAAGAAAAAACAGCTTGTGTTCAGCAACAAACTTATGATATTAATTTTCACAACAACAAATGTTAAATATTTAATAAATTCTAAGTCATGAGAACGTTATACCAACTTTAATTAAAGTCGTAAATTTCATGATTTAAATCTTTGCAGCATTAATTGATAAAGTTGAGTTATTTATATGACAAGTCAGTGGTGGCTCAGTGGTTAAAGGGCCCGCCTCTCGGCCTCTCGTCGCCGAGGGCGCGGGTTCGATCCTGACCCGGGCAAGTACCAATGTGATTTTTCTTAATCATATGTACTTTCTAAAAAGTATTTAGACATCACTGATTAATGTTGATTCCCAAAAAGAGGGTTGATGTCAGGCAGGCGGCCGGTCGTAAAAACAAATAGCCAAAAACTATTCATAACATGTAAGGCAGACCCTGGCTGTAGCTGGGAAATTGCCAGGTAGAAGAAGAAGTTATTTATATGACACTTCAGTTCACACAAGTTACAAAACATAAACTAGTTACACTAAAATCAAAATCAAAAAGTATATTAAACTTTCGTTCTGTTTCTGAACTTTATTCAACTTTACTATTTAACTGTTTACAATTTATTGTTTAAATTTATTTTTTAAATTGAAGTTTTATTCTTGATTTTGGAATTTCTTCTATTACTTTCTATATTCAGATGACCTTTTCTCTATAAAGTGTCTTAACAATTTCTAGTAAATTTATTTTTCTTAAACATTATATTGTATGTAAACATAATCATTTAGATGTCACAATTTTTGAGGTTTTTTATTTTTATTAAATTATTTGTTATCCAATTCAATGTGGTTTCAATCAAAATCAGTTGTAATTATTCTGACTACATAAAGCTTCATGTATCTAAAGTAACCAAAACAGTTGCATGTAAATATTTTTATATAAACTCAATTAATATATTTTATAAAAAATATATAGAGAATAATAATAGAAATACAGAAAAGAAGCTGTATATTGTATAATTATTACAAATGTTATTTCTGTAGATATTCTTCTGGATATAAATATTTTCTATGTCTTATAGAATTATATCAAACTACTGTAATATAAAGTACATACTAAAAAATATTTTTTTATTTATCACGTTATAAAAAAATATTCTAATTTATTTAAATGAAAGTAATTCAAAAGATAATCTAAACTTAAGTAAATATTATAATTACTCAAACCTTTTCACATTGAAGAACGAGCCCGCTGATGTAGTTGATGTTTCACCAACATTGAAAATCACTGATAAGGAAATGAATTAATTATATAAACAGTGACGATAAGGTTTTAAAAATAAAACAGGTCTTGACATATTAATGATGAAAATAAATTTGGTTCACTAATAATTATTAACTCTAGCTAGCATAACATTAACTAAAGTAAAATTTATTGTGTTCGTCTCATTGTATCATGTATACACATGATACATTAGACACTGTATACATACTTGTATATATGTACATAGATACATACATGTTATTAATGGCCTCATGTACATTGATATATATTTGAAATACATTAACAATTTGAAGAGAATATTTTTAATCCTTTATAATAATTTCCATTACAATTCTAGTGTTATGTCGATGACAACATGTTTATTACAACAAAAGAATACTATTGTGTTTATTTTAACTATTAAATTATTTTTGATATTACTTTAATGATATTTTAATGTAATTGTGTAATATTATTACTATTAATAATCAAGTTACTACAAATTCAAAAGTAACTCTGAAGCTAAAATGAAACAGCTTCAAAGTATACTCGTACATGTATGTGTGTGTGTGTGTGGTATGTGTGCGCGTTACGTACATACAGATATACTGACATTAGTAATTGTGTATGTACACGTCTGAATGTTGGGACTGTTTACTGAATCAAACAAACATCACTGAAACTATTTATGTATATGAAATATATTATGGAAACAGATATAGAGTTGGACAGACTAACAGACAGACAGACTTAAAATAAAATAGGGAGGTTTAAACAGATTTAGAGGTACATAGGAAGGTAATTTCAAAATTAATAATTTTTAAACAGATACTTACCAACAATATTAGATCATAGTCATATATGTATATTAAACCTTCCAAATTGATCTGACAAAAAGCTATCTTAAAAACAGTTGATTACATTACATAAAACCTTTCTCTTGTTGTAAAGGGACTAAAAGTTTTTTCAACTCTAATGTTACTGAATCATCACATAACATTGACTGATCTGTATAGATCTGTATACAAATACGAGTGATACTCAACCGTTGTACGAATCTCGATTACGTTGTTGATTTTCGGTAAATGACAGTACCTTAGTTAAAAAAAGTTGTTAAAAAGTATTAAAGATGTTAAAAATTAAGTAAGATTAAAAAGAACACCAAGTAACTTTTTAAAGAATACCGGAATTTGCTTATTTTTAGGGTGATTATTTTTAGTGACTTTATCAAAACGTAGTCCTTTTTTTAAAAAAGGGGTAAATCATCAAATGACCCCTCTGGTCCTGGGTGGAGCAAGAGGGAGTGTCAGACTCTTACCGACTAAAAACCCCTCGCACCTACTCCTGCTCCGAGCCTGGCCGCGGTACATCATTTCGCTTACACCAACGACCTGGCCTGGCATCGGTCTAGGGCCCCATCTGTGTTGGTCTGATGGTTCTTTGAGGCGCGCGAGGTACACTACGCGCCATACACTCGGGGCTGGATGTGATCGGGAAGCAAGCTACACTTGCTCGCCGTCCATAATACTTTTTTGAAAAATATAGTTCTAAATTATTTTGACGACAATTACTTTATTTCTTTGTGTCTTTTGTTGTGAATATAGTTTAACCAAAATAAGAAAATATGTATGTTGTAATAAAAATGAAGTCGAAGTTACTTAAAAAAAACGAAAATATGGAGTCTCGTTATGTAGCCTTTGTATTTATTTATTTATTTATTTATTTATTATAAGTACACTAACAACATACATATCAAAAAGTTTTACAAATTAAAAGTGACTATATTACAATAACAGATATGTACGTCAATAATAAAGTGTACATAACGTTTAAACCTTGTATTGTATGATTAGTAGCTAATAAATATAATATTTATGAGTCTTTTAATAATTACAACATGCCAGAAAAACTATATCAAAGAAAAAAATTTTAAAAAATTATATTGTTATTTGAAACTAAAACAAAACTAAAATTTATTTCTACTAATAAAAAAACTTTATATTATGAATATAATCTAACAAAAACTATATTTTGATACAATCAAGACTTGATACTAATATATACAAAAGTAAATTTATCTTAAACAGACAACAACCAATGTTTCAGTCTGGGTTTGAATCGAGGAAGATTAATAGTAAGATGTAATTATTGGTAACTAGAGGGAAAAGATCGCGGACTCATTGTTAAACGATCGAGGGATTACTGACAACAACTATCATGAACAACAGATATACATATATTATGACTACATGAATTAGAGTTTATATTCATTGTTTATTGTTTGCGTGTTGTATACTATAATATGTATTCAAAATATATTATGAAATGTTGGTCATTTCAGTATTAGTTATTAGTTCACTTTGAATTAAATAAAAAATATTTCGAGTTGTATGGTACACACATATGATACACTCATAAATTAATTATTAACTATAAGTTAAGTCAACTGAAATAACTTTCTATACACTGAGACATGTATATTATAACAATATTATCTTTTAATTATAAAACATGACTTTCTTAAGACAGGCAGTTATTTATAATTAAATGAGATACCTCTACAGTCAAAAACGAGAGTTTTATTCAAAATCAACTACCTAATTCTTTCGTAATAAATTGGTTTATTTAGTGGCAAGAATGATTTAATTAAAATAATTTTGATGATAGTGCAAGCAATACAATGTTAACTTTTTCTTATTTTAGGATTATTATAATTTCATATTACTAAAAAAAATGGATTACATATGAAGTAGGCGTTCCACTGGAGCTAACATGAGACACGTGGTTTATGAAAGAGAGAAAGAGACCATTATTATGTGATCTATTGAAGGCACACCTTTGTGTCCTTTCAGTCGAGTCTAACAATGAATACAATGATTAAATCATAATAAGTGCCATTTATATCGAGGACAAGGAAACTATTGAATATAGGGATGGTTATTAGTAAATATTTAGATAAATCTAATGACAAGTTTCAGATTTTTCTTGTTTTGATTTGTATTTCATGTAAGTCAAAAATCCAGGGAAACATACAAGAATGTTTTTAAGGATACTCTGAGGATACTATTTCAAAATATATATTCTTAATAAATTTATAAAGAGATAGTTAAGATTGTCCCAGTGTTAATATTGTATAAGATTGATATCACGTTATAATGAGGTTGTTTCGATCAAATATACAGAATAACTACTAAGCGTGATGGAATAAAGAAAAATAAATAATTACTTCTTGTAATGTGATAAGTTACATCCTTAATACACAGAAAATAATTTAAATTATTAAGAAACATGATATTGGACAAAATAACTGTACTTTGTATTTGAGCTGTTAATGTTTTGTGAGATGGTAGAGCCTTGCTGTGGTTAAGTAACCACCAGTGGCGTGCGCAGAGATTTGGGGTAGGGTAAGTTTTAGGGTAAGGTAGTAATTTTCATCATATCCTTACTAAGACATTGGTAATAATGATATCTTTCTCAAGAATTAATTTAAATTTTAAATGAAACTAATATTTTTATTATTTTTATCAGGCAGACGAGATTTGCCGTGATCTCGATTGCTGCAAAGTAATCGAAATGTCGGGAGTATGTAGTTTTTAAACATAATAAAATAAGCGAAGTAATCAGAACTATTAGTTTAATTTAAACATTGATAATATTCGAGCATAATGCTACAGCAGTCCCATTAGAACGAACAACTATATACTTTATGGATCTCTCAACTACCTCCGAGCCACGAAAGTACCTTAAAACGATTACGATTTTCATTTTCATCACAACTTTATAAAAGTTATTTAAATACACAGTGGAGATTCAAACATTCTTATACATAGGTGTACAACTTTGCTTCCGCCGTTTTGCAATAGATGGTTGTAGCGGAAAGTGGTAGTCGAAATAAATAGATCGTTGATGTCATACAATAAGCTTAGGCATTTGTAAACATAACGCCATCGAAATATTAGTCGATTTGCCTCTGCATCAGAAAGTTATTCTCGATTAAACATGTCAGCTTACGAGCCAAATTCTCGTCATTTGCGGGAGGTTTTAATTTTCTGCTTTAATATGAAGAAATCTGCGGCTGAGGCTCATGGAATGCTCTCAAATACCTATGGTGAGGCTGCTATTAGAGAAAGAACGTGCCGAGAGTGGTTTCAACGCTTCAAGAACGGTGATTTTGACGTCGAAGACCGGCATGGCGGTAGAAGAGAGAAGGTTTTCGAAGATGCAGAATTGGTGGCATTACTTGATCAAGACTCGTGTCAAATACAACAATAATTGGCAGGATCATTGGGAGTGATGTAACAAGCCATTTCAAAATGCCTGAAAGTCATGGGAATGATTCAGAAACATGGAAATTGGGTGCCGTACGAGTTGCAGCCGAGAGATGTTGAACGGCGTTTGTTTGCTTGTGAATAGCTGCTTGCAAGGCATAGACGCAAAGGATTTCTGCATCACATTGTGACTGGGGACGAAAAATGGGTTCATTACGATAATCCCAAGCGCAGAAAATTATGGGGATATCACGGCCATGCTTCCACGTCGACGGCCAAATCGAATATTCACGATTCCAAGGTATGCTCTGTATTTGGTGGGACCAGCTCGGCGTAGTGCATTATAAGTTGTTAAAACCGACTGAAACAACCACAGGCGATAATTATCGAGCACAATTAATGCGTTTGAGCCGAGCATTCAAAGACAAACGGCCGCAATACAACGAGATACATGATAAAGTGATTTTACAGCACGACAAAGCTCGACCCCGTGTTGCGAAAGTGGTCAAGACATACTTGGAAACGTTGAAATGGGAAGTCCTACCCCACCCGCCGTATTCTCCAGACGTTGCTCCCTCGGACTATCACTTGTTTCGATCAATGGCACACGGCCTGGCTGACCAGCACTTCCGATCTTATGAAGAAGTTAAAAATTGGATCTATTTGTGGATCGCTTCAAAAGATGACCAGTTTTTTCAACGCGGGATTCGTATGCTGCCCGAAAGATGGGAGAAAGTAGTGGCCAGCGATGGACAATACTTTGAATCATAAATGTATAACCAGTTTTTTACAATAAAGCCTCGAATTTCGGAAAAAAACGGCGGAAGCAAAGTTGTACACCTAATAGTTATCAATTGAAAACAACAAACAAGGCAAACAAAGTATCTTATTTGTGTGTACTCAACCTGCTAACTAATTAAAACTATCATAATACTTTTTTTAAAACGAATAACATTACCTTTCTTCTAGTTCAATCTCAACTGGTCACACACCTTGACTTTAAACTTATTTTAATTTTATTGTCAAACGATAATATTGAAAATCTACTCGTAACTAATTTCAATAATCACACATCAAAAGCACAGAGTTCACAGCTATAATTTTCCATAATTCGTTAATAAATTAATCCACTGTTTAATAATTAAAACTTATTCACTTGCGCTTAGAAAGACAAATGACACTATTCAATAATAAAAAAATGGTGAAAAACATATATGAACACTTTACCGACCAATCAGAGAGCCCAATTTCATTTGATTTGATTTCATCTCATCATTTCATTTCATCTATGGTGTGCACGCCACATGTCACTACAGATCGAACATGGACTATCTCGACCGGGGACGTACCATCATCTTCCTTAATTGTTCCTTTTTTCGGATGAGTGTTGGTTGCCCTTTCGCTGTTCCCACCCTCTCCTACCATTTCTTAGATTACCACCTCTCCCTCTTCCTCATTAACCAAGGTTATAACATATATAAATTGAGTTATAATATGTATATAATAATAATGGACAATTGTTTCAGACTTCATGGTTTTACCAAATATTTTGTTCCTTATAATGTATGTATGTATGTTTTATGTGTAAATATCCCAGTCAACTTTAATATCTATTCTTTTCTAAATCGTAGGGCAATATTAACCCAAGTTTGTTTACTGTTTTAATTCATCTACGAACAGACAGACACATCTATTGACCTTAATATTCATGATAAATGTTTCAATCAAAAAATATATTGAATTCATCCAAGCATGCTGGTTGATAGCTCCGACTTAGTTTAATTATATTTTGATACAAGTTTATGAAGGAAAGACGTAAATATGTAGTTTTCTCTGAAACAGAAAATATATTTTTGTTTAGAATCATTATTATTCATTAATTAACTTCATGTTCATACTAAACCTTCTAAACTGAATTCAATTCCCCTAGCGCGATGGACCAAACTAAGAAAAGAAAATATCTAGAACATGCATTACTATATATGATATTACCCGGGATATACATTTTACAAGAAGATTTAAACTTTTGAAACATTACCTTACTAACTATGAAGTGAGGAGTCAGTATTCATCAATTATTTTGAAATGACGTCACCCTCTTTGGATATTTCAATAGGAAGTTGTTCAATAGATGTAAGAGATACGAGTTTTAACATGAAGTTCTCTAGATCTTGACAATACATCTGATTTATTATGTCAGTGTCTGTTGCATCTGATAATGAAATAATAACAAGAAAAGAAGAAACTCTTAAAAACTTATCTATTGGATAAAACCTTTGAATCCGAATTATCAAAACAGTTTATATCTTAATGCTAAGGTTACACGAAGCGTTTCGGTATGTTTATTTTCTGATTGTGGTGACTGCCACGTCTAGCAACAATTATAATATAATGATTCCATATAACTATTATATACACCCAGTCGTTTATTTGACCCTAAACAGTCTTTAATGTCACATTTAATAATAACACATCGCTGTAACATACAACGCACTACTTTCTTTTATTTTTTTAACTCAAGTAACTTTTTTCAACGTTAAATATTTTTCCCATTGTAGCGAGCTTAAACTAGTTATAACTAAAAGTAATTAAAGTTTTCCATGTTACATCATTTAATTTACCCGTTTCTCTTCAAAACCCAAATTAATCCCTGTGTAGTAAGGGCTGGTCACGACTACCACAAATACATATTTCCTGTAACTCATCGACCTGAGAGTTTCATCGATCTGTTATAATGACTCCAAAGACATCCCTCATAGATGAACAATCCAAGTACCTACTCATTGTAGAAGTTTTATTCAACTTACGGTCATTGGCTAACAATCATCATCTAGTCCAGTTATTATAGTAAGTTCACCTCGGAATTCGAGATACCCAGCTGTAAGACTGTAAATAGTTGTATATTGACACCCTAAAAGTTGTCTCAAAACCTACATATGGTAGGGTGTAAGCAACTATTAAATTTCAAGGTCAAAGATCACAAAAATCGGATTTTGCGCTTTTTTTGGAAATATCTCATTTCCTATGGGTTTTTTGCTATTTGTATTTATTACCAATATTGTAGAATACTAAATTCTCTACAAATTTTGTTTCAATTTTTTTTTATACGGTGTACCGTTTTCGAGATAGAGGGCGGAGAGCGCGCGGTGACCGCTTCACTTCAGGTCAACCGGTGCCTCCGGTCGATAACGCGCCATATATAGTTGATGAACTATCAATAAATCAATAATTATAAATATTTGTCAATTTTTATTAACTATTATATTATATTTTATCATTTTCTTCATGCATTAAATCTATATCTATTCAATAATACTGATAACCGTTTACTAAATAAAGTTACTAAATAACTTAAAATAATTAAGACAATTTTACCTGCTCCAGAAAATTTGCTAAATAAAATTTTCTGCAACTGCAAAAGTGGTTGCGGTTCGCGATGCGGATGCAGGAAAGCGGGCTTGCAATGCTCTTTAGCTTGTGCCCAATGTAATGGGCAAGCTTGTCTCAATGCTCAACCATATCAGAGCGACATTAACGAAGATGGAACCTTTGATCCCGAAATCATGGAAGAACTTGAGACAAATGTCGTTGAAGACGATAAGGGGCTGTCCATTAATCACGTGAGGCTTGAAAGGGGGGGGAGGGGTTTGATAAAAATCACGAAAATAACACAAGGGGGAGGGGGGGTGTAGTAAGATATCTCGTGTATTTATTTTTTCGTCTAACGCGCGATTTTTAAACAAATATTAAGCGGCACGGCGCGGCGTGTAGTGACCTCGACTCGCCGACATGGTGTAGACATTTTTATTATGGTCCTTAATTTCAGAATAAAATAAGATTATAGTTTATACCTGTATTTAAATTAAGATAATATTCAGAAAATTTTAAGATTCGTTATAGGTACTAAAAATACACGTGATGTTGAGAAGGGGGAGGGGGGGTGGTCTTAAACCTCACTACGTATCACCAATGGGGGCGGGGGGGTTAAAAAATGCTAAAAAAAGATCACGTGATTAATGGACAACCCCTAATGAAGACCAGTTTGAAATTTACCAGCAGCCAGAAGACGACGATGAAGAGGAAGAAGATGTTTAAAATTATAATTAATTGTAGTTTTTGTACCCTTTATTAAATTTTTTTACTTTCAATAAAAAATAATTTATTCAATGATATTTTTTAATAAAAAGATTAATTCATAATTTATTTGGTTTTTTTTTCATCATGTAAGAAGTTATTAAGATTAATTAGGTTAAAATTCAAATATAATTCTTATATTTTCATTAACAATTCTGCAATTACATGGACAGGTAAGTGTTGTGAAATAAATTAATACTGAATAAAAAGTGGATAAGTTAGGAAAAAATGATAAAATATAATATAATAGTTAATAAAAATTTACAAATATTTATAATCATTGATTTATTGATAGTTCATCAACTATATATGGCGCGTTATCGACCGGAGGCACCGGTTGACCTAGTGATGCGGTGACCGCGCGCTCTCCGCCCTCTATCTCGGAAACGGTACACCGTATAAAAATTTTTTTGAAACAAAATTTGTAGAGAATTTAGTATTCTACAATATTGATAATAAATACAAATAGCAAAAAACCCGTAGGAAATGAGATATTTCCAAAAAAAGCACAAAAAACCGATTTTTGTGACCTTTAACCTTGAAATTTAATAGTTGCTTACACCCTACCATATGTAGGTTTTGAGACAACTTTTAGGGTGTCAATATACAACTATTTACAGACTTACAGCTGGGTATCTCGAATTCCGAGATTCCTACCTTATTTAAGCTTAAATGACTGGACTAATCTGCCTGGTGTTTTTATTTATTTATTTGAGGATCCCCAACAAAAGATACACAGTATACAATTTTATACTAATCAATACTAAATATTACACAAATTTGGACTCTTTCAATTACTGGAGACCACAGCTTGCTAATTAAATATGATTAAGCAAAACAATATGAACTTATATGTAGTTAAAGTTAAAAATATTTAAAAAACAAAAAATATTAAAAACAATTATATATCCAGAATTTGTTTAAAAATAAGAATACAGTAAGTAAGAACAGTAAGTTATAAAAATAAAATAAAACAAAGAACGTATATATCGGCGCTACCAGCTTTAATAACGGATGCGACTTGAAAATAATTTGAGGCCGTCAATTCTTATTAAACCTCATTAGTATTTATGATTATTGTTAAAAGTTAAACGAAATAAAAGGAGAATAAAACTATGTTTAAATCTTGTTATAAATATGACGTCTGGACGCACGACGGGCGGACTCTAGATTTGAGAATTCAGAGTTCAGTGAGTGCGTATCATTGAAGTACGTTATTATGAAAAACCTTCTAGAAATACAGGAGCATTAAGAACAATTGAACTTTCATTTTAAAATATCATGGAACGCTCTAGAAGAAGTGACATTTCTAACGTCAGCGAGGCTGTTTTAAAACAACGAATCTGTAATAAATCCGATATATACAACAACAATTAATATTTAAAAAAATGTCAACAGAGTGCTTTTGTGATTCATTTCTTGTATTGATTTATTATAGGGTTGAATATATCTAGCTCGGGATGTTGTTTTGATAGGAGGTTGTATAGCCTACAGACCCTTGGCATAGCAGCATAATGCCCTAGATTCGTTTCAGGTGAGGGAATGTTAAACAATGCATATTTATTTTTCCGAGGCACACGAGAAGGTATGTTAAATTGGAGTAGTTGTATCAGTTCGCGAAAATCTATTTTCGAATGGACTATTATATACAGTACTGTTAAATCAATCATTTTCCTACGGCAACTCAAAGAGGCCGTCTGATAATGTTTTAGTCGTTCATTATAGTTTGGAAACTTCTTGGCCAAATTGTCGCCGTAAGAAAAGTGATAAAGGAAACGTTTTTGAACGCTTTCTAGTCGTTTGATATAATCGTTTAATATAATATCATAATGAGGGTTCTATATTATGCTATTATATTCTAGGATTGGACGGACAAGTGCATTGAATAATATTATTTTAATTGATGGTTTTTAAATTCTTAGCTATTTCTTAGTATGAAACCCAATAATTTAAATGCTTTGGATACAATATTTAAAATATGAGCGTTGTATCTAAGCCCTGAATCTAGAGTGACACCTAGATCTCGTACGTTATTTAACTGTTCGATCTGTTCGGATTTAAATAGGTTTATTTTTTATAAGTTACAATTAAGTGCTTATTTTATTAGGATCCATTAATTAAACTACAGAAATAGGTCAACAGGATTCATATAATATAAGAGTTTAATAATATGAAGGTTCTGTTATCATCACTTGAGTCTTGACACGTTACTCATAACATGTCGTTATGGTGTACTCCGAGAGTGTTCAGGATTTTTTTGTTAATTTCGTTTCAATCCTAATATTGCTATATGAAGACTTAAAAAGTACATATATTTAATATTAACAAGTATTATAGTGAATATTAAAAATTCGTTTGATTTCTAACAAGTTCTTATTAAAATTATTTGTAATTAGTATATTTTTGCATGTTATAACTATTATTTTTCAGCAAAACACAATGCGCTTTTTGAGAAATGTTCAACTTTTTGAGTGATGTTATCATAACGTTAATTCTGACTCTTGAAAAATATATTTCTAGTAATGAAAATAAGAAAAAAGAAATTAATATCTTTTTAAAAGGGTTGTTTGTTTCCAGACAATAATACAGTCTTCAGCATTATGTTATATTTGTAATCAATACATTATAAGTATACTCACAAACATTCAACAAATACATATCCTCGTAGATAAGATATAAATAAATTTTACATGTGGTGAAAGTTTTCATATCATTATTAATGAATATGTATAATATAATAATTATAAATATATATTAGTTACAGTTTTGTTTATTTGCGTAGCTTAAACTTAACGAAAAATATAACAAAATGAATAAAACTCTTACGAGACTATTCACCAAATCATTGTTAGCTGAATTAGACTTTTCAAACGAAAACTTTTTGACACAAAACAGAGAAGAACATATGAGAATGAATACATACACTTCAAGTATTTACAAACTCGCTTACTGTGTATTATTTGAGTTGTATGTTATTAACTCAAAGATGAATGTTAGTATGTTATCAGACATAAAGCTTCACTTTATATATTGTGTACAAAAATGACTCGCTCAAGGTTCCGATTAAAATGAAATTGCTTTTCAAGGCATCCGACAAATTCTTGTTGAAAAATTTAGAAAATATTATATCGTAACCTTTCAAAGAAAACATTTTAATATATTGTTAAAGTAAAAGAATTATTGTTACTTAAGCAATAGTAACAAAGTTATTAAAAGTTTTATCGACAAAAACTTAGACCTGATGTGAGATTAACAGAATCTATAGTAAAAGTTATAACTTTAAATAAAACTCAAAATATAAGTATTAGTTCACAATTTATTAGCTCAGCTATTAAAGAAACCATCCAAGACAAAAATAGCAAATCGTCACATTCAACCACCAACTATAATGATCATAATGGCGTAGCAATATTAATTAAAAATGGTATACATTTCTCTAAACTAGATACTTTTTATGATGATTCGTTACAAAATGTAGTAATTGTTATTAAACTAAAACATAATTGGTTAGTTTTTACAATCCTGGTAATAATTTTCCTGCTTTTGAAAAGGCGAAGTTCGATCATTTATTGTACAGTATTCCAAAACTGTTGATAATTGTAGGCGATTTTAACGCCCATCATACTTTTTGGGGTTGCAGTCGCATCGATTCTCGGGGCAGAGCTATTATGGAGTCCATGGATGACCATGACTTAATACTTTTAAATAATGGTCAACCAACAACTATAGGCTCTCATATTTGGAAACCAAACAGTTTAGATTTAACTATGGTGTCTTCTTCTTTATTTCTCGCTTGTGACAGGCAAGTTCATCAGAACCCTTTAGGCCGTTATCATCTGCCAACTATCACAAAATTTACTCTCATAAGAGATCAACATGAACTCTCTATTCCCTTGAACAACATTCCTTTTCACAGCAATCTGAAATTAGTAAATTGGGATAGTTATGCACAAATTGTTAATAAAATGTTAATGAACTTTAAAGTTGACAATAGTGATCTCCTTGACTCATACAGAAAGTCTTGTGCAGTTATTCTATTGGCAATCAAATTCTCCGGGCCCAGCTTAAACCATAATACAACTGATAGTAATAATAACCGTCCTAGAAAAAGGTGCCAAGTACCTTGGTGGAATGATAAATGTTCAAAAGTAGTAGAAAATTGCAAGAACGCCTACATTAATTCCTCTAAGTCTTAATAGTAAAAATTACGTTAATTTCAAACGCGCACAAGCCTTTAAAAAACACACTTTAAAAGAAGATATTGTAAAAGTTGGTCTGGATTCTGCTCATCAATAAATCGTTTGACATCTATAAATCGCATTTGGACTAAAATAAGAAAATTCAAAAGAAGCTTTCCGAGTTATAACTTATTTTCTGACCTCTATTGGGTTCAAACATTTTTATATAAACTGACTGTTTGGTACCAATATTTTTTCACATAGAAAGTAATAATCTTTTACCTTACAATCAGTTTTTCTTTCGTTGTGGCCGTTCTGCTTGTGAGAGTCTACGTCATTTCTGTCTGGATATCCACGATGCTCATTCCGAGAATAAAGTACTAGTTGGTGTTTTTCTTGACATTGTAGGGGCTTCAATAATGTAGATCTGAACAAATTATCCTCAATATTATTACTACTGCGGGTACCTGGAAAAGTTGTAAATTGGATTTTTAAGTTTTTGAACTACAGAAAGGTGTTTGTTAAGGTTAACAATCAGTTATTTGGTCCAAGATATTCTTGTAAGTGTGTATCACAGGGTGGTGTATTGAGCCCATTGCTTTTTATCCTATTCACACATCAGCTAAATTTAACTCTGGGGTGTGAAGTTTCTAATCTGCAGTTTGCAGATGATTTAGTTGTTTATTGCTCTGATACTAGTTTTTTAAGTGTATAATCAGTCCTCAATGTTGCTCTCCAAAGACTAAAGAACTATTTTGATAACCTTGAACTGGAGGTCAGCAATGAAAAAAGTAAAGTTGTTGTCTTTTCAAAAAATGGAATTAGAAATAGGAATGTAAATATTTTGTTCAATAATAATTTAATGTCTGTGGAGAGCTCTGTAAAGTTTTTAGGTGTTATTTTTACAAACAATTCTAGATGGAATAAGTATGCTGAAACTCTAGAATTTCGAGCTTTAAATGCTTGTAATGTTTTAAAATCTTTAACAAGCACATATGGGGGTGCTGATCCTAGGATTCTATTAACATTATATAAATCATTAGTAAGGAGTCATTTTGAATATGCTTTTTTTTGATTTGCAGGGGTATGAACTGTAGTAGATAAATTAGAAAAGATACAAAATAAATGTTTGCATATTATAATGGGTGCCATGCGAACTACTCGGATAGTGTCAATGCAGGTGGAATGTAATATACCTCCATTAGCACTTAGGTTTAAATACTTACAATCAAACTTTATTGCAAGGTTGCTCTCCATCAGTACCCATCCACTTCTTGTTATACTGCGGGACACTATTAACAGGACTGCCAATATTAATTCATATGTGTTTCACGGTTTTTCTGAAACAGAACAAATTTTTAATAAACAATATTTTTTCTAGCATGGTATGGCCTTGTTACTCTGTGTTATATGAATCAAAATATATGCAGATTAAAATTGTAGTCAAAAGTCTTGTAAAATATAAGGAAGACATTTATAGGGAACTTGATAGGTGGCAGGGATATCATCAGATATATACAGATGGGCAGTGGCGGCTGTACCTTAAGTGCACTCGTGCGCTGAACCACCAATTCAAAAGATTTAAAAATTACAAAATATTACTTCATCTTTATTTTTAAATTACCATGTTATTATTTATTTTTTAAACATATAAAAACGTATAAAAAATTAAATTTCCTAATTATGATCAAAAAGCTTGAGCGCTTTACTAAATTCATATCGTGCGCTTCGGCGAGTGCACGAGGACTGCTTATACATCTTGTATGAGATACTCATTAATACGCCTGACGCGTGAAACAAAAGATAGTTCATAGAAATGTACCGAGTAATGAGTCGGTTCTCGAGCGCCGCACGAGCGGCCGAAGATTACCGAGAGCACCCGATGTATGACGAAATGAGCCGCGATTGACATCTCGTTATGTTTTGTTGCATTTTCTAATTTTAATATTTTAGTAAAGTGCACCACCAGTTCGATTACCCACCGGCCGCCACTGCAGATGGGTCTAGGAACAATGAAGCAGTCTCTATAACTGTCTATGAGAGTCAGGTCAAAAGTGGATTTGGTCATAGGCTGAATCCACTCACAAGCATATACTCCGCTGAATCCATAGCTGTGTATACAGCTATTCAAACACAGCACATTCAAACACAGACTCATCTAAAGTGGATTATAATAACGGATAGTTTAAGTTTATTAACTGCACTACAAAATCCATAATTAAATTCAAAAACTAACTATATTATATATAAAATAAGAAAGTTGTATCACCTGCTGTCTCAAAACAAGCAAATAGTCCTATTCTAGAGCAAGCAGACTATTTAGCTAAATTTATTACAAATCCAACCCACAATCAATTAAGTTACAGCTTTTTAAATTTCCAAATTACAGCTTTTTAAATTTCCTTATTCAGAAGCTCTATCCCTCTTCAAACTCAAGTTACAGAAAGAATTTTACAACTTATGGCATTAGGTGGTAAAGGTAAAAGGAAAATGGTTCGCTACAATAAAGAAAAAGGTCTCTTCTCCCTGGTTTACCCGGGGTAGTGACTATAGCCATAGAAAGTATTATACCACACTCTGTCGTTTGCGTCTGGGACATTGTCGTTTTGGTGCTCACCTTTTAAGGATTGGTGTTTTTGACTCTTCAATTTGTAGATATTGCAATAGTGCTGATGAAACCTTCGAACATATATTTTTTGATTGTCCACAGTTTAGTATTCAAAGGATGGTCCTTGTAGACCAACTTTTAAGTATTTTTAAAACTGCTGAAGATATCCCACGCTCCCTTCAGCAAATACTAAGCATTCAAGAATGCTTCTTGCCAGTTTATGGTTTTATTGTTTCTACTATACTATACTATATGTACATATAACAATTAGATTTCATTTATACTAATAACTTTTTCGTTTTATTTAAGATATTTGTTTTTCAGCTATTTTCAGAATTTGACCGTTTTATCGATTGTGACAAATTAATTGTACTAAAAATGACATTACAAGGACTTGACATTGAAAAATGACGGAATGAAAAAAAAACAAGAATTTGACAAAAAAAACTATTTTAAATAAAGACATGGCTTCGGCCTTATAATTAAAAAATGATTCAAGAAAAAAAATTAAAAGATGATATGGCTTATGACTGATATAAAAAGTTAAGTCAAGAATAAAAAAGGAGATTAAGACTAGGGTTGCCAACCGTACTAAAATATATAGTATTGTAGTATATTTCGGGTCTGCGTACTATATACTGTTGAAAAAATATATAGTATGTAAAAATACTATATTTTCAACACCGACAAAGCTAACAAAATCCTTAATTAAAAAAAAATAAGAATTCGCCTTTATAGTACCCGATAGGCGATAACGTCCGAACGCTTGCGTGACGAACTTGTCAATGTCAAATTGACAACGTCAATTTTGACGTCGTCAAACGAGATTTTGGTCTGCTTTATTTATTTATCGGCAGAATTGTTTTCAATTAGATGTTGTTATTTCATTCGAAAAGTGGAAATCCTAAATAAATTAGGTATGGAGAGTGGTAGTGATAAAGAATGTGCGTCAAATTCTAGTGCGCCGCTAACGCCCACTAAAAAACGAAAAATAATAAAAAGACTCAATATAAACAGAAAGAAAATTTTCCGTTATCGGGTTCGGTTCGAAGTGGCGAGAAGAAAGAAACAGAAGTTGTATATCATTAATAAAAAATGAGCTTTTGATTTATATTAATTTAAAAATTAAATGTGACCAAGCACATGACACTTATTTGAAACAAAAACTGTACACTGTGCAAGAAGTGCAAAAAAATATATAGTTTTTGTAAAAATAAATAATTAACAAATAAATATTTGTCTCTTTTATTGCTTATCCCATAAAATACTATATATCTTTTAAATGTACTATATTTTCTTACAAATTATTTTGGAAAATACTATATTTCGATGATGAAATGTTGGCAACCCTAATTAGGACATTTAAAAATAATTAAATATACAAAATACAAAAGACATGGCTGTATGGGCTTTGTTTTCTTTGCAGTTTGCCTGTTCTGAACTAAATAAGATTATTTACGTGCTCCTCTATGACAGGACCAATATTATCGAAGCGAATCAATATTCGAACCTTCCAATGAAGGTAATGCATTTTTAGATGGTCTGCCGGCATTTTTAATGTTTCATTATTTTAAAAATGGGTTGTAATTTAGCAATTTTATCTTTTATCCAGGTCAGCATTATAACATAGATGAATATTTTCCTTTATAGAGTAAAAATTTGTTACTCGTTCTATTTCTTACAATTGATACATATTTGTCTTCATCTTTTGACCAGTATAATTTCGTAGCAGGGAAAGAATGATATCAAGACAATAATAATATACCAATAAATCTTTTGAGTTCTGCTACCGAGAGAATCATAAATGACGGCTATGATCACATGCATATTTTTCAGAAAAACTTACAATCTTTTCCTAAACTTCATCACTTAAAAATAGAGAAAATACTTCAAAAGGTTTTCTTCCACCTACAAGTAAGTCGGATGTTGTTTTTTCCAATATTGGCTTCTTCGAAGTTGAAGGACCGGGCTCTCCTTGCGTATGTTCAGGCTCTGGTACATCGGTGTGGATTTCATACGTTCCAGCGATATCAGTGGGCACAATATTGTCGTAATCACCTAGCGCGTCATCATCTAGATTCTAGACCTTCCTTGCCTGTAAGATTGTCAACCGTCGGGGGGATATACACGGCGTCGATTTGATTGGCATCTTCTAAAGCTCCTTCCTCTTCTAATATACTTAGAATTTCTTGAGAATATAGTGCTGGCTACACAGCCATAATGATTCAGTTTTTTACTTTTTATTCACTGTTTTCTGTACATTCACTCATCGATTTTAAGGAATTAGGTACTATTCGACCGAAACGGTTAGCTCGACGTTTTATTATCGATTAACTAATAAAATAAAGAGCTTCTACTCTTTGTTTACAATCAATTTCTAACATCAATGGCAAGTGCGTATACGCAACGTTTCCTGGAGTTCTCAGATAAACAACATGAGTAATTACTTTTGTCCAACGAAAGTGTTTATATCATAAATAAGATATTGCTAAAGCTTTACACAGTGTAAAAAGTATAGCTTTATTTCTATTAGGTAATATTTTTTATGATTGGATGAATATATCGATCTTGAGATGACACAATTAGAAGTTTTTGATAGATAAAAATAATATTTATTTCAATTAAAAAACCTATAAAAAAATATTTATCGATCTCTTAGCTCTTCTTTCGAGACTGGTTTACATTTCATAAATTTATTTCCTTATTTTTAAAATAAAAAATCAAAAGCAAAATTTGAAATGTTGCGCTTACGCAACGATGGGTTAATGTTATTCGAATTTAATAGGGAAAATGTAAATTTCAATTTTATTATTAACTTTAATCTTTGGTTGATTAAAGTTAATAATAAAATTAAAATAAGAATAAATAATGTGCATAGGTTCAAAAATCCAATTTCTGGTGTTTTTGCCTCTATTTACATTATTTACTTAGCACACTTAAAAAAATAAGTAAAATTAAAAGCAGAAAATATGTATATTCAAATATTTATTTTTTTCTTTTTGTGAGTATTATAATATGTAATTTCTTGGACTTTAACATTATCCTCATTATTCGGACAATTTGTAAACTTTCCTGTAAGCAGCCTGTTAACATTTGGTGCACCAACTATGAATTAAATGTATGATATAATTAAATAAAACTCCTTTAAGGTTTTTATTAGTTTCGCAAGAAAGAAATGAAAAATCACAATATAAATCAACTTTTTGAATATTTTTTTCTTTTATATTTTTTGTTTGTGGTTCTTCACCTAATAGTGTTTGTATGACTGCACAAACATCATCAACCTATGATGGATACTTACAGGATTTTGTTGTGTAATCTGTAAATAAAATATTATTATTCACGCATCTTATACAGTAATAGTCTACATGAACATAATTGTAAAAAATAGGAAAAAAAAAATATAAATGTAATAATGTTATATTTAAGAACATCTCAATTTATGGGAATATTCTACACGATACTAAACATCACACAACGAGTGTAACATATATATATATATATATATATATATATGTATATATTAAAGAGAGGTCGCAGGTTCGAGTCGTATCGAGACATCAGGTACGCGGAGCCGCCCGTGGGGGAGTTACGGTTCCAGGTTGGATTCTTACGTATTCCAAATTAAGCGTCTCTATTAACGAATGTTAACAAAGAGTCAAACGCCTTAATCTCTGTAGCCTCCAGTAGCTATCACTCAGTACGGACCCGCATGTCCTCACAGGACCCGCGCCGGGTCATACGTCAGTGAGGCTTGTCTCAGGATCAACGTGTACACTCCGCTTAGAGAGGACAGGTGTGTACATATACGTGAGAGGTGACGGGGTAATGTTATAAACATGTGTTCTTATATAGATACCTGCTGTAGGATCCCTGGTCCTACATGTAAGTATAACTAGTCACTGGCTCACTACTACTACACTCCGCGCTAGTCATTAGACAGCCGAGCGCATGCCACCTCCTCCAGTGTGGTACGTGAGACAGTGTATTACAGATACATAAATCGTTTCATAGAAGCGGGCCCCTGGCCGTGGTGGTGTACATTCACGCGGGAGGTCTGTACTCCATGACCTCACGTGTTGTTGGACAGAGACCTGCCGCTCGTCACCTTTAACTACCGATTTTGATCATTAGGTAACGAAAACGGCATCAACCACATTTATTTATTTATTTTTCATTACATTTACTGAGATCTTGTGGAAAATCAATACATCTCAGTCGCTCATTACAATCTTTTAGATAAGCCTGTGCTTGACTATGCCCTCTTTCTGTTATATTTGACACGTACATTATTTTAATATACGGCGCATTAATTAAAGCGACTTATTGTAAAGTGAACAGATAGAAAAATTTAGAGAATTAACTGACAGGCAGTCAGTTAGTTCTAACTAACTTTATTTATATGTGTGTCTGATTCTCAATTTTTATTGAGTAAACCGATCAATACATACTCATCATGTAAATATTATTGAAATGTCAATTCGAGTGTACAAAAAAAAACATTCAAATCTCCTTTTCAACAAATATTTCTTGTTGAAAATCCAGTCAAATTGCAATATCCAGTCGAAATTTTAAGTTACAATTAAAAAAAAAAGCAAGTGTATATTAAAAAAAAACCAAATAGGTATATATTCTATAACGTGTCAATATAAATATACTAAGACTAAGAATCCGATTCGGAGATGAGGACGTGCAGTCAAACAATGTTATTAATAAACTCGTCAGGACTACAACGCCAAATAAACATAATGAAAACCAATGATTGGAGTTTAAAGGGCAAATGAAACGCAGGAAATTCGACTCTTTTAAAGAGTTTATTTATTTATTTTGTTCTTGGAACTGGGAAACATTAGTCATTCATTTAAACGCACCATACCTTTATAGTTATATTTTTAAACATTATCCTTTTAGTATTTTAAAATATTATTTTATAGTACATTAATAATAAGTAATAACTCTTTTATAGGTACTGTAGTAGAATCACAAGAAAGAATACGCGAACTCATCCACGTGGAGCCTGTCATCACTTTAAGTCTGCCTCCTGGTCTAATATTCTTGAACATTGGAACAGAGTCAGAACAGGCTCGCGTGTGAACGTCGGCAATACAAACACGGCGAGTTCTCACAATGAATCGTATTATTATATAGGTAGATATTTACATTCTAAGTTGTACTCATTTATCTAAAAATAAATAAAGTGATATTAAAAACTCTACAACTATCACTAGTAACTTTTGAAGTAGTCGTATTATAAGCAATTTCAACAATAAATGTTATTGATAAAATAAGTACTTCGTAATTATTATATAATATTCTAAAATTTATTTTCTATCATCACAACGATACGTAGAGGACACTGTCTGCTCTGAAATTAATATAATTTATACAAAAATAAATCTATGCGCAATGTATGTGTGTAGAAAATAGTCATCTAAAGCTTCTCTTCATCACTCTGCTCATTAATACTGACAAAACGAGCGAGGCCCGTTTGAATCACACATAAACTTTTAGTAAAATAGGGATATATGGATTTATGTAGCATAACATTTATATAGCAAGGACTCTGATGACCCATTCGCCACGTTTTCACAACAAATCATAGAATTTCGATCTCTTTCAAGCTATTGGCGCTGGCGTTGCATACATAAGTATATATTTAAACTCATCTTTATACAATCTTTATACCAAAATATCACACTCTGTGCATCTCTCCGTCAAAGTAAACTAAGAACAAACTACAGTAATATCACAAGGCTAGGCGTGCAGCGGGGGCGGCTTACGAGGTGCGAGCCGTTCGTCGGCGGCCAGGAGGCGGTCCAGCTCGTCGTCCTCGTAGAACACCACGAAGTGCTCGGGCTTCGTGACCGCTTCGAAAATGGAGCAGACGGAAGGTTTGACGTTGTAGAAGTAGAGGGGCTGCTGGCGGGCGTGGAAGTCGCCCGTGAGCTGCTCGATACTCTTGGCAGCTGTGTAGTCGGCGCTGTAGATGTGCGTGCACTCGATCACGACGGGCACCGAGCTACTGGCGGCGCACTTAGTGACGAGCCGCCGCACGTAGTCCACGGACGGGAACATGAGGCAGCGGTCCGGGGTGATCATCAGATACTCCACGCCCTGCTCCGTCTACGACGAAAATGACATCACTCACTAACGTTCCGATGTTACAACACAATGTAACTGGAAGTAATTTACTCGAATCATTTTACCTTTAACATTTCAACAGAGAATTTAGGGCGTGCTGCGTGGTACAGGATGAAAATAATGTTGACGACGACTCCAGTCAGAATACCCAACTCGATAGGAAGAGTTAAGCAGAGAATGAATGTGCCTACGCCAGGTATCAGGTCCAATTCTAAAAAAAAACTTTTACTAGTTACAGCTCTCTCGAACTTCTTGATATTTTATAAAACGTTAACTCACTTTTAGCTCGCCACATTGGTTTGATAACATCGTATTCAACCATGAATAGAATCGCTGAAATAATAACAGCAGCAAGTGCAGCTTTGGGTATAAACTCGAAATATTGAGTAAAAAATTGTAGAGCCAAGATCACCATGACACCTGAAACGTTTTAATGATAAATATAATATGAATTAAATATATAGATGGTCATAAATAGTCATCCGCCGAGTTAGTTACCAGTATAAAGTCCATTGAAGGTCGTCCTGACTCCGGAGCCGTTGGACACGACGGACCGTGCCAGTGAGCCGCCCCCCGGGTATGCTTGCATAAAGGAGTTAGCGATGTTGGCCACCCCGAGTGCGATCATCTCCTGCGTGGCGTCTATGGTCCGTCCGTCTGAGAACGCCTTGCAGATAGCGATGTCTTCCAGGAGTACAATGATGGGTATCACCAGCAGACCCGAGCCCAGCTCCGAGACCATCTCCAGGAAGTCGGCTGTGGTGTTGTCGGCACGCACGTAGCTCATCGGCGGCGCCTGCGGGGTCGGTACTCCCGACGGTATCGCTCCTACGAATTAATAATTATGTTAAAATAAATTGCTTTTATATTAATTATTGTTCACTCAATAGAAAACAAATAAATATCATATTTAATGTGGTATGATTTGGTGCATAGTGAAATAAATAAACTTCAAAATATCTAAATCTACGATGTTCTATTTCGTTCGTGAAATCAATACTAACCGTTAGGCACGTTCTCGCCTAGAGGGCGTTAAAAAAAGACATAAGTTCAATATAATGTTAATTATTACTGTTCCTAGCATCCAACGTTGAAACGGGGGTAGTTTGTAATTATTGAAAAATTGTATTTTTAATCTTCACTAGAAACTTAAGGACTGAAGAGTATCAACGTCGTAGTTCGAATAATGGCTACAGTTATGTATTATTATTTTAAACACGTATGGATAGAGCCTTATAACACAATTATTGAACTTAATTTTTATTCTATTAGCCAAACATATATAAGAGCTCTATATATCATCTAGTAACATACAAATGTTGTAGTTCGTCCACTCACCCATGAGTCTCACGGGAGAGGATCCCTGTTGGTTCACGAACCAGAACCCCAAAGCTCCCGACGCCACCACCACGATAGCATTTCTACAAGTCCCCAACAGCCACATACAACGGGTCAGAACTTTTTGTCGTGTGCTTGGACCTTCCGGGTTTTTGGCTCCCAATTTAATCATCCCGATTTTCTGTTAAAAATATAATAATTATATATTTGTAACATAATTGATATGTTTTCAAGACTATAAACACAAAATAAAAACACAATTTACCCTCATTGACAGGAGTAACGCAATGCAGATGAATCCTAGAACTGGGTCCCAAAGCGATGCATTGTGAATATTTTGGAATACAGAGATCCACTGTTGTAAGAAAGTAGTTCCAGTGACAGATATAGCGAACATATCTTTGACCTGGGAGGTGGCGATCATAAGAGCAACGGCCGACGTGAAGCCTGAAGAAACGGGTCCTGAGACGAAGTTGATAAGGAAGCCTAGACCGAGCACTCCCATCATAAGTTCCACGAGTCCCGTGAGCAAGTTCAATAGGATCGCCTTCTCCACTACGCCTCCAGCCACTTGCCAAGTGAGTAAGGATGCGATGGCAGTAGGGCCCGCGGGCACGGCGCGGCACCCGCCCAGTACGATGTACACGAAGCAGCCGAGGAACGAACCGTACAGTCCGTATTGAGGAGGCAGACCGGCGATGTTGGAGTACGCCAGTGACTGAGGGATCACCGTCAGACCCACGGTTATACCCGCTATTACGTCTCCGATGGCCTCTTCCGCATTGTACCTGAAAAATAAACATATGAACACTTTGACACGTGTCTAGCTAAATATATTTTACGCACTTGTAGAAGGGTAAGTTGTCATTTAAATAATAACCTTCGTCACGAATATTAAAAGGAATAAACATCAAAATTTACTAACGTTTGAAATAAATATAATAAAAACTTAGTTATACGCCGGAGGAACTTCCAAAATTAGTCTAGGGAGTGTTAGTTCTCATTCAACAAAATGTGTTTAAGATAAATTTGACGACACACCATCTAAATAAATGTACAAATTGATATGAATAGAAACATAAATCATTATATATGTAGCTCCGTATGTGTATATAAATACAACTAGAATCTAGTTTTAAGTCGATTGATAAGATAATCTGTACATTTTGCACGTTTTTCTCAACCATCTATAATAACCAATCGATATCTTACTGCGGTAGCCAGCCTGTGATGGGAAATCTCTTGTTGAGGGTTTTCTTGTTAAACCGTCTTCGTAGAGCCGCTCGCCAACCCTCGCTGGCGCCATTTTCTGAAACTGAGAACATATTTCGCCCACTTCAATCTAAGACTGGTCTTTTGTTTAGGAAAAAATATTGTAACTTTAATAAAAGCGCACTCTCGCAAGGCCAAATCAATAAGAGCTCTGGTTGCACGATCAACTCCAAGAAGTGCAGGTTCGGTCAAGATCAAGGTCGTTTTGTTAACTTGTAACTTGTTAAGAGTTGTGACTGTAATAATAATAAGGTAACTAACGTTTTTTTAAACTTATTTCACTTTTTATTTTACGTAACTGTTTTCAGTCATTTGTACGTCGCTCGATTTAAATACATTATTTATTTTGCGATTGCGCAGTCGTTTTTTGTATCGACTGTAAAAGATTGAATCGATGAAATGTTAACCTGTCCACTATAATTGGATATTGCAATCGAAACTCAAAGTCGATTCAACAAAGACATACGAAATGGTGTCTCATTATATTCATAAAGAAATTGTAGAGGAACATTTTGACTACTAATTAATTTGTCCTTTAAAAAAGACTGGACCGTAACAAACTGCATACACGTGTTAACAAACAGAAGTGTAAGTGGTAGGCGTCAGTATACTCACGTATGTAGTCGTTGCTGGCGTTCTTGTCGTCCGGTGGCGGGAGCGACCCTGAAGACGCGTTGTGTTTTCTCCGTGGTATCATTCTAAAAGATAAATTTATGAAAAAATATTAATTATTATCTAGAGCATGGAATTTAGAAGACACGTCAACTAACTCTTATATCTGACGTGGAAACGACTTCTTTGGAGTTTAGTGACACGATCGCAACTAATGTTTAAACACTATACTTTAGGACGAGGCCAGGTCACAACATTTACTAGAGATCATTCACTGTAATACATTTCTAGATATTACAAACAAATATTTCCAATATTAAATTTATACAGAAGAGTATCTCAAATAAAGATATGGAACAGCAAAACATGTAAAATTATTATTATTTTGTATAAATGATAAATTAACAAATTGTTTTTATCTTCCTCGTCTCTGTCTCCTTCGTAGTTTTTAACAATTACTAATTTGCAAGTTTTTTCTTTCTAATTCTGTGATACACATAATAATATTTACCTATGCCAAACCTACATATCTATGTATATCTGGTATACTATAAAATTTGTGAGATCCAAGATTTTTAACTCTTCATTAATTTTTAAACGAGATAAAATGATAAAAATCCCATAGTATCTGAAAATCTTTATTTAATTTATACAATAAAATTACCTACTTTTTAAATTTACTACTTAGGTAATTCTTAAATTTTAATTTAATTGTTCTATAAAAAATATTTTTACTAAATTGGCATCACATTTTAAAAAAGGGTAAATATAAAATATCAATATTTTTCGAGTATATAACAAAACTACTTCTAAAAATTAACAAACAAAACACACACACACAAACACACACACACACACACACACACACAAACACACACACACAAACACACACACACACACAAACACACAACCCTAAACCTACATACACATACACACAAACACAAACGAAACAATTTCAGTTAGGACGATTTGAACTCAACCACAATGAAGCAATTACGTTAAGGAGAATGAAGGGTTGTGTGAGGAGTGAGGAGTGAGGCGGCCACGGGCCAGCAGCTAACAGTGGACAGGGAGCGGGGAGAGAGGAAGCTAGGCGCTACCACACACATGACGTGCAGCGGGAGTGACGACACACGTGACACCCTCACACTGATGACTGACACGGGCCTGTCATGACTCGAGGAAATGTTGCACTTATACAACGATAAGCATCTACTTATATAATAGAAATTAACGGCGGAGAAGATTTTGGACTACAGAAGTTAACATGTTATTGGTTTTGCAAATGCGGTAATGATTTTTCGTATGCCCATGTATGTAGTAGTAAATAATATCGACATCACCAATAAAGGTCATATTTGTAATGCATTGCAAGAGTCATATTATAGCATCCTACATACGGGTGTTATCATCTCCTCGCGGTAACACTTCGGAAGGCTAAGGTATCAGTAAAAATAAAAAATATATAAAAGGCAGGCACTCGAACCTCTCATCGAACGTGAATCATTTAGATCCTGTCCCGCTTCATTAACTAAACCACATAATTATTCCTAACGCTACCTACTTTATCTAAAAATAAATAAATAAAGTCGAGAAATCTCTCGCAGAAGGACTGAATACAAAGTAGAAATAATCTATTCAAGAGAATCACTTAAAATATATAAACACCAGGGACCGAGACCTGTGCGAATTATCCTTAAACACATGGGACTAGGGAGTATTAAATATGATGATGAAGGATCATCAGCTCTGTCAGCCGGACGGCTCACCAGTCGCGGGGCCCTTCGACTCACCACCGGCAGGCATGGCGACTGGCGGAGTGAACTCCACACAACATTTACGTAACTATGATAACTCCACTTTATATGGACCAGTCTCAGCCACACGGACCGAACTCCGTAGAACACATGACATATAACAAGTGCGACAGGAGCCCGTCAATTAATTATATATTTACCTTCATTTAATTTTATTTCAGACCAGTGTTGAAGAATCGGTGATGAAGTAAATGAAAGAAATATTAATATGAGAACCGTTTGGAAAGTTGTCGATATTAAAAGACGAAAGAAACTTTTGATCGATGAATTAGAGAAAAGCGTTTATAATGTTATGAACGACATAGACTTCGCAACACAAAAGACGTCTCGTGAGTTTCGAGTGAATGAAAAAAATAAAAAAATATATCTTACTGTAACGGATTTCGAAGAGCAGTATTTTAATAATGAACACTCAAAATAAAAATATGAATAATATCGTAGTAGCAAGGCGCGGGGTGTCGGGGTGTCGTCGGCGGAGGAGGTCGTCGGCGACTCACTTGTGCCTGCGGGCGGGGTCGTGATGCAGGCTGTAGGTGGCCCGGTGTCAGGTGCACATGCCGCTAGGGGAGGACGAGCGCTGAGGAGACGGCGGCGGCGGCGTGGTGCTGGCGGGGCGCGGGACGGACGCACGGGACACACGAGCGGACGCCACGACGGACCGAGCGCGACTGACGGAGCGAGCACCGGCTACGGGGCTCGCTGAAGATGCGCCGGACCGCTGAGGCTGCGCGACGCCGCTCCCCCCCGCCCCCGGCCCCGCCCCTGCCCCCGGGTGACGCTGGTGTTCCCGGCCAGTACATGTGTACTACGAAGTGACACCTGGCCGATGTTCTAACTTACATCTCCAGAGGTGTGACACGATGTTTTCACACCGGCTACTGTAAAGTCACTATATGTATATTTATACAAGATTACACTTTGCGTAGTCGAAGTATTCAAAGTATAATGTATTGATGATGAATCCGTGTAGGATAAATATTGGGTTTCACGGTGGATAAAAAAGTTTCCTACCAAAGAAATAAATGTATATCAAATAAAATTTATAATTTTATTAAATTATGACAAAGGTAAAATTTTAGTTTTTATTAAATTATGACAAAGTTAAAAGTATTAGCAACTTTTAACTATATAAGCAAAAAATATATATGTATATACAAAAAACACACCGCGGAGTTCGAAAGTGCACTAAGAAATTCTTTTGTTATTGAAAGACGTAGTACTATAAATATTAGTAATTAGTTTACAATCCTTATACAATACAATGTGATAGTATTTCGCGGAACCCGATCACAACAAACAGCTCGCCACATTCCTTCCTCTAAAACATATTTTCTGTGTTTTAATTGTGTTATGTAACTCCGGTGACACTCGTTGTTTCTCGTTAAAGGCATCTATTAAGTGGTGATTAAATTAAATGCAAACTACTAACGTGTAATTACTTAATGACTTGTATCGTAATGCTGATGCTTTAAATGTATTCTATACGCTTCAGATTCACTGGTTTTGGTGTAATAACTTAATATCATCGAACACTTCTTATATTATTGGTAGAAAACCGTACCTAAAGCCATAACCCTTTTTTAAGTTGTGAGAAGTGTTCCTCATCAATCCCGTTGAACTCTTTGATTCTATCCAGATCCTCTCATTCATCTCAAGTTAAAAGAAAACAAAACTGTGTCTGTTTAATTGTAACAGGAATAATACAGATATTATTTTACAAAGGGGAAATTGATTTATCCTTTATTTATAATTGAAATAAATAAATAATATATAAAGCCAAATTTATTTTAAATATAATAATAATATTGTAGGAGCGATATAACAACTGCGGTAAGTATTTCATTTATAGTTTGAGAAAACGTAATTACTTTTTTGCAACTTTAAATTGAACGAATTTGAACAAAAAACGAATCCAATCATTGTCCAAATGAGAAGCACGAAAAAGAGTGTTCGCGAACTGGTGCTATTTATGTTTCAGACGCTAATTGGAAATAGGAGCAATTGTATTTTATATCGCAGTACCGTGCCTTAGAGGAGGAGGAGGGGGTGTGGGGGGGGGGCATTACAGAGAGCACATGATGAGAAACAATCGCCAATTGATTGATACAAGCTATTTCAGGAGTTGGACTCTCGATAAGACGATGGAACCAATATTGAATGTCGATTGAACATCGACCCACAATGAGATCACTTGTGATGGTTCATTAAGACCGCTCGCGACAGTTATACTGACTGCCACTCATTTATTGATGGCGACTCTTGAATAGCTCTGTTTGATTCACTCAGATCAATATAAGTATTTTTGTTTTAATATGTCATATACAAGAAAAAATGTATTCAATAAACAATGTAACGTGTGATTTTCTACGCGTATGTATTTTGCACTCTGCAGATATCTGTCCCGATCGCTCCCGCTCATTGATGTTGTCGGAGTTGTCTCGTGACGTCACAGCACGTGATTCCCCCCCTCCCCCTCCTCCCCCTCGCCCTACACACAGCCTCACCCCCTCCGCCGCCCGCTCCAGCTACCAGTTCTCTTTAGAAAGTAATATATTCGTTTCTCCGCGAGGATTTCCCTCGCCGCGTTGTCCCCTCCGTGTTTAGTTCCATGGTCGTTGAAGCCGGCACACGACGCTCCGAACAGGTTCCACTCGCGGCCGACTTGACCGACTCACGTGACTGGTGACAGTCCTCACTAATAATAATATTACGATACATTCCCTGAACACACGTCTCCTCGGTTCATTATTCGCGGAGTCCTCACCGACCCCACACGTCACTAACACATGTATATCCACGGAGGACGTCACTGTCGAGTTTTGTCAAAGCGTTTTATTTATTTACTGTCAATAATAAAACACAACATAATTCTTCCAGTATATCTAGTATTCTGTATACTACACGGTGTAGTCATATGTAATGTCAAGAGACATTTTCTTTACAAAGGATCTGTAGAACTCTTCGCTGCCTCACGTGTTTCCTACTCGACCGACTCAAACCTAAAATTTAATGAATATCAAATTGGAATCCAATATTTAATGTTATTTTGTTTTATTCAATAGTGTTGTATGGTCGCCGCCGCCAGGATCACTCACAAAAACGATATAAACGTTTCCTGTTTCATGATAACAAATCCACTAACTGAACTTCTTTGACATTCATTTTGTATTCGTTTAATATCAAATGATGGGGCAAACACTGATATCCGTGTAGTTTACAATTACATTGAAAATAATACAAACTATTCAAGAAGCGATTCATTTAGATTAGAGTGACTCACTTGATAAAGATCGCGTGATAAAGAGACACTGAAAACCTCGACCCTCGACCCTCGACCCTCGACCCCCGACCCTCGACCGAGCCTCCTGTACGGTAGCGGAAGTCACTCAACTGATGACACGCAGCATCTCTGTAATCAGTGTAACATACTTCCCTCTTGTCAGCCATCTCGACCCTTGAAGAGCACCATCATAATAAGTTATCCGAAAGCTTAAAAATATTAATTTAACTAAGAAGGGGTTTTAATAAGTTTACTTAGAAATAAAGGAGTGGAGTAAGGAACTAACAGTTCTTTATTGTTTCTACTCTTAATAAATAAAATAATGATCTCAAGTTAAGGACGAAAAAATATTACAATGAGTCATTGAGAGCAAGTATTGTTGTGAGTTATCAAATAATTATATTTAATAATTAGTCTGAGGACGGACGCCTCCACAGTCCACACGGGGTGGATGTAACACTATCTATATAAACATAAAAAGAGTTATGTGAGGAAATAATATACCTAATAAGAAAATGTTAAATCACTTCAGATGGTGCTATGAGTTTCATTGTTGATACAAAAAAAAAACAACAACGAGACTACTCGTAGATGTCTCATGGTTAAGATTCTGTTGTTATATTTATATTTTTAAATACTTTGCAAATACATATAAACGTGAAGGAAAATTTAATCTCCGGACAAAAGTATAGCCCTATGAAACTATAATTATTACGAATACGATTTTTGAACATAATACTTTTTTATGAATCATTATGAACTTTATAATTACCTTATGAAATATTTTCCGAGTGTTTTCTTAACTTCTTATAATTGTACCATCAGATTTGTTTAGTTTTAATCATTCCTCGTAAATTTAACAATAAACCCTAATCTCGTGTCATCGCCCAGTCATACACGAGTCGTCGTAAGTACAATCATTACATATCTACTTCGTACTCCTCTAACTTGAAGCTTGTACTTGTACATTAATGTATATTACAATTAAGTCTCATCACACCTTGAACTCAATCTATGTCTTGTTCTTATATTGTTTAGAGCCTACTGAAAACCTCCTTTTAATATCGTCCTACAATTAAAGTTTTTTTTATTTTTTCTAAACTCAGGATTAAAATTCTAGATTTTATTTGTGAATAATATATGTATAAATGACAATAACAATAAACATATTATATTTGTATAGTAGGTACATATCATACTTAAGATATTATTCGCATCTAACGATAATGTTTAGTTGTCAAAATTTGATAAGTCTTTTCTTGTAATTCTATATGTAGTTTACAAAATATACATACGAGATAAGAAACACATACGAGCATCAGATAACATCGAGTGTAATAGATCGTTAGAGGCGATCAATAAAAAACAGACTGACTGATACAAGTACATCAATAAAACTAACGCTGGCTCATTAACAACGCGATGACGGAGCACGAGCCGGAGAATAATGTTATGACTGCTTCAGGGACCCGGACACTTGTAGTGAGGATGAACACGAATAAAGAATATGAGATATACAGGGTGACTGGTGAATTACTATCAATATTTAAGGAGAATACTCGGTACATGATTCTCATTCGAATTATGTAAAAAAATAGGTACTTAATTTTTGACAAAATATCCGTATAAATAAATAAAGTGTTGACACGTTCCAAGTGTTCCTAGTGTGGACGCGTGCGGCGGCGTGCTGATACAACACGACGCCGCCGCACGCGTATGTGTGAGTGTGAGTGTATACCTAATCTGTAGGGTGTTCACACGATGCGTAATTAATTACATAACTTTTGGTTAACTTTACTTAGAAGTTTATTAATATTTATGTTATTATAATTTTTATTTTGTCATATATGATCGTCAAATATCACATCCTCAAGTATCGATAGTAATTCACCAGTCAACTTGTATATGAGAGAGGATGAAGCGACGGCTCGGGTTGAAGGAGACGCTCCACGAGCAACAATTATATAGATCAATAACGAATACCACTATGTACAACAAACAACGAGTCAACAGACAGTCACGTGTTTATGGAGTGATGGAGATGTATGAAAGACTCGCTGACCGCTGTTGGGACACGGAGCACTCACCATTAATATATGTGGAGGATGACTTAAATGACAATGACAATATTTTATTGACCTCATTATTACCACGGGACTGTTTACTACATCAAACAGAAAAGAATAATTCACATAATATGATAACAAATAAAGAAAGCGAGGACTCGTAAAGAACATTTTTTTATTAACAAAACAATATGTCAGTCTCTAACAGAGTTTACAACATCGACAACTAAACAGTGTGCTGAGGAAGCTTCTTGAAAATCTTGAAGCAACACTTTATAAAGGTTTTTATATTAAGAATTTATCATATAATAATACAGTTATTTTTAGTCGTAATATAAAAATCCATTGTCTCATATTTATTTGTGCGCGCGCGGTCAGCTCCTTGTTTACAGCAAGTCCTTATTATTTCAGCTCACGTTCTGTCGTCTGATAACAACTCCTCGAACTTCAAATCACAGTTGCACCTCTGTCAGATTTATATGACACGATATGTTGTGATAACTTCCTGATAAAATACTCCTCCATAGAACGATGACCCGCTCTATAATATATCTATTGTTCTCTCTCTTTATACTAAATAATCAACAACTATATTTATTTGTGACCGTTTTCCTTCATTATCCGCCTGTTTAATATTATAGTAAATTGCATATTTGTTATACTCTGAAATGGAAGAAAGACAAATATCATCCATGATATAGATGCTGTTAACGATATGATCCCTACAAGGAGGTCTGAGTTTGTTGAGACCCAACATTTGATAAAGACGACCAGAACCTCCTTCACATACTGTTATAATGTGTTCATATGTTTGTCAAATATCATAAACTACAAACATCCATATTGAACTGCTTGTCCGTTCGTAAGATACTGACGAAATTTATATTCCGTATCGGTAATCCCCTAATGCAAAACCGGCTTTATATTATTACAAAACGTTACTCAAAGGAAGGGCAAAAAACAGCATTATTTACATTTTTTGTAGTTATTGTGTCGGGAAATAAAGGAGCCAGGTGCAGTTCGCGGGCAGGTAACGCGTGAGAACAAACACTCATCCCCCCCCCTCCTCACACCTCGCACCTCACCCTTCAAACACCCGTTCCAACGGTTCCGAGAAATAAGAATAAGTAAGTAGTAAGGAGATGAGTCACGGGACTCGAACAGATTAAAGAACAACAACCAACCGGCCGGGACACACGACACACTGTGACTGGTGACTGGTGAGGACGAGCTGCGAACATCCCTCATACATATATTATAATGAACAGAAACACTTACTACAGGAGAGTGTCATGTGACGACATTCGTGGGGAGTGTACATTAGGTACGATGTTACATGAGAAACGGGAAACGATTCGTATGTAGTATGAAGATGCAAACTAAGAATAAACCTACAGGATACATAACGTTAACTTTATCTTAAGTATTCCATCTTTACGACAGACGATAAGAGGAGACTCATTGTTAAAGTTTTGAGGAAAAGATGCAGAAAATATAATGTTTTAAAAGACGAGCACAGCGAGCGTTATATTAAATTCACTGTCCTCATAGTTTTTGTAACTTCTGATTGAGATCATGGCGCGCAATTAAGATGACTGTTTATTAAGAAAATCGGAAATTATCTTATCCTTAATAATTATCAAAAATATATACAAGAACTGAACCTAGAAAAATATATTATACAGAACTAGATAAACTGAATAAGTAACGATGCAGTTTATAATATTATTAATAAATAAGATCGCTAGTAAAGGTTAGCTAACTCTGTTAATGAATATTTCCATTTGTTTACAGATGACGGTTGTAATAAAACTATTTCCGCAGTTTGTGATATAAACGACAGTTGGAAAAGTGCAATATTGAGGACGGCTGATGAAAAAATATGAAACACACAGACGAGTAGCAGAACATACAGTACTGAACGATAACACAAGAGGAAGAACCTTGGATCTGTCGTTTAACACTTAATATTAGTTATTGGTGGAGAGATATAATAATATTGTAATGTTCAAGTTCATTTATTTAAATACATTAATATTATAATAAAATAAAAAAGATACATATTTAATTTGAAATGTATCATCATGTACAGTAAGTTGTGATAAAATAATTTTAAGAAATTCTTTTTTTTTTACACAATGATGAGGAAATATGTTACAATGTTCTCGTAAACTAATTGTAAACAGTTGCTGCTACAAGACTGTACGAAGCTAATTAATATTTTGATGACTGATTTGTTTGGTTTATTTTATAAATTCTTATAAATGCAATAATTAAGTATATAAAAATTATCAATGTTCAGATACATGGTTCCGTAGTTGATTTAAAACTTACTGGAACAGAGTAACACTTCTTCAGACTTTCAAATTATTCTATTTTTTAGTAGTTGAGGATATTTTTTTTCTAATACTCCTGAGAACAATTGGAAAATATTTCAATTAGCCTGACAACTTTATTTAAATCAAGAATTTATTTAAATCGAATAATCATGTTGTCTTTATTTAATGATGAAATAAAAATACATTCGTCAAGGGTATTGATATTTATAAACAATTTTTATTTTACAAATGGAATAAAGATCGCTTGGACCGCTAGCTTCCGAGTTCCGGCACATTAGTATTAACAAGTAATTTTTTAAATATTCATACAGAAAACATATAATGTTATGTTAAGTAACACTATTTGGACACGTCTCCGTCACGTCGACCTTGATCTCTCCAGAAGCCTGAAGACTTGCTCTAACATTCTATAAAGTTACCTGACACGAACTCACTCCGCCGCCTGGCACATGAGAGACAGGCCAGAAACAGAGACACGAGCTCTCGACCTTACTGTTGGGGCTTTTTTAGACTTAAAACATCGAAATAAATGAGAAATGAAATATAAGTGAACACATAGCAGGAAACTTTCTCAAGGTTCTTTGCTTTGAGAACACAAGTCAGAATATTCATGGAAAACTATTTTCTTTAAATATAGTATTCAATAATCAATGTTTGACCAAAGACATTTACTCTCATCTGTCCTCCCGTACATGGTCTCCATTGTATAAATCAGTCTGTGATTGGTTTGTCTTCACTGTAGGTATATGTTATATACATATATATCTACTACTCACATCTACACACTAACTAATGTTACTTTATTTATCATTCATTAATTCAAAGACATTTATTTATTTGTCCATTCGTGAACTTAGACTACGGATTTATAAACATACAGATGAGTTCGTGAAACGTATGTTCCTGTCGAACATGCTGTAACTATTCATTGATTGTAATAAAAATATTTAAAACGATCGTCTTGTCACAGTGACGACGTTTTATCTTATACTTATATACAGATCAGGATTCAATTCATATACGAGTCCAACTATGAATACAAATACATTTTAATACAAAATCAATAAATTCATAATCACTTCCTATTAAACTGATATTATGTATATTCAATGAAGAATTTAAATACTCTTATAAATAAAATGTGACGTAATAATATACCTAATAAACATATGTATTAAATGAATGAGAATTATAACCATGGGAGGGAATATTCTAAGTTTTTAATGATATTAGAGAAAAAATCGACCAGAGACACGTGATGATGAGGAGGAGAGGAGGCTTTGTAAGAGATTTGAAACATATTTTTGAATTACATATAAACAAAACTGGTGAAGTTCCATCAGATGAGACGTTGTGGTGTTGTATACTATTGTTTAATGGCAGCTCGGCTTGATTGATTCTAATGTAAAAGAAACAAGTCCTTGATGTAAATTTGGTTTATAAAGAGCACAAGTTAACTGTTTGATTTAGTCATAATGTTGAGAGGGATTTCCCTTCTCCTTAAAAACCAACTTCCGCGTTCACAGCTCACTTAAAATCAACCTATTACAAGAACAATCAACATGTATAAGTTTTATATAAATTATTTATTTACTATATAACTTTATTCTGTGTATATGTGTGAGTGTGTGTGTATAGTCGTGTGTTATAAACAGAAATTCACTAGAACCGGCCACATTGCTTTGAGAATAACAATTACAATTAAAAATATACAAATAATATGTACACAAGATAAATCGTTATATCAGCTCCATCTCTTCATTACCGAAGGATGAGTTCACTTCAGTTAGTTCTAGAAAAAAAAGCAATCAACAGAAATGAAAACGCCAAAGAAATGGCCTTTCCTGACTTAAATAATACACAGACTGGGTGAGGGTCGACCCAGCAGACTCTGATGAATAATAATAACAATAATAAATGGTGGAATTGATTAATTAAAATAAGAAAGCAACGTAAATGTTGTGATTACTATTTGTAATTGTTTTACCCAAAAGTTACGTGAACAATTGATACTGTTGAATATTCTTCACAAGTTTTGAAAGAATTAAGTTAAGAGAAACAAATAGAAAAAAGTGACAATTCGCATGAATTTAGAATAAAAAATAATTCCGTGAACATTATTTATATTAAAAAGCTACAAAATATGAAATAGACGACCCGACAGGCCAGGACAGGGCACCTGTTACTTTAATATGCTTACACCGGTAGTCGGTAGTCGGTACGTATCAAGTAAGCCAGACGTGTGTGACGTCATTGTGTGTTGTTTAATATTGTACGACTTCTATTACAGCACAAGTTGAAATATTCACATCTCCTGGCGCGGGCGTACAATTATCATAATTAAGACGAGCAGCTCCTACCGTCTGTGATCAATATATGATCCCTACACACTTATTAAGGAATAACTACAACCATATTCAGTTTACGTCAACAATACAGTGAGAAGTATTCATGACAGTAGTAAGTTATAGTTAAGGTGCTCCAGACAGACGTGAGCGGGGTCGATGACCGTTAGGTACACGATGTTATAAATGTAATAGTGTCATTATATTAATAAATAGGTTCAGTTTAAAATGTTCGCAATAAATTAAGTTAGTTTTATAATCTCGATCACATGATCGCTGGCTTACGAGCACGGAATAAATTATGGAAATAAACAACGCCATGTTTGATGTAGGATATACGAGAGTGGCTTATTGTATTACTTGAACAGACGTTTAAACACAACACATAATACTTTTACGATTCAGATTTGAAGGATCGTAATAATTAGCGACGACGTTCATTATGTACTTAAAGTTATTAAAAACAACACACGGTGTGATTTAGTCGCAGGTTTAATATGTTAAGACGATATTGAGAACTCTGAACGTTCTATGAATATGAGAAAGAACAGTAAATAAGGTCCAGGGAACCTTCCAGAACAATATGATAGAACAAATACACAGGACTGTGATATTATTTATAAGACGCAGTTCGTGAGCTCGACACATGATGTAACATTTATAATGTATAAATACATTAATTATATATAATATAATAAACTACATAAACAACTTTTATAAGAAGTCGTTGCAGAATCCAAACATTTATATAACACTAGTTTTTGCCCGCGACTTCGTCCGCGTTAATTTCGTCATTAGTAATACATATATGTATAGCTGACCGGGCAAACTCTATTCCGTCCTAGAGGCCATAAATAATCAGGTTTTTCCTGTTTCAATCGAACAGAATGATTGACATATTAGTTAGTTGTCAAATCTAATGTCAAAGAAAACATTTGTATCGGAAATAGAAAAGGGCTGTTTTTAGGATTTTCCCGGAAATGAATCAATTTTTCTCACCTTTTAAACCTTCCCTGAACCTCGATAAACATTTCAAGACTATGATAAGATAAATCCGTTCAGCCGTTATAGAGTTTTAGCGAGACTAAGGAACAGCAATCCATTTTTATATATATAGAAAATACATACAGGTTCAAGACATAGCCTACCACCACATTTAAATATACCCAATTTAAGTATGTATGTATACTATATAACAAAATCCACTGGCATAGTAGGCTTATTAGAAAAAAATATAAAATTATAATATACATATACATGGTTAGGTTTATATACTTGAAGAAGATTCAATTATAATATTTTCCTTGTAATCCGTTATTTCCTATGTTCAATTAATATTAACAGTATGTAAATGAAAACTGCATGTGTAAGATACACATGTACCAGAGGCGGTGTCGATGAGATTATGAGCTTGAATATAAAAATAGCATATCCTGGATGACTGAGGGGTGATGATGTTTGAGGGGTGAGGGGTGAGGGGTGAGGAGTGCGGTGGGACCTGGCCAGGGGTGTCTAGTTTCATCATTGACAATAGACGACACCGGCGAGATAATGAAATACTGCTGACTGGCGAGGAACAGAGCTCGTTATGACACGACGACAATAAGTAACGACGCATTACAATGTTGTTATCATAACAGAGGACAAATAAAACGTGCTCCTCAACAACAGGCAGTATCACTGACGATGACGAGACCTTCAGCGAGTGCGGGCGGGACACTCACTGAGAGGCGGAGGAGGAATATAGAGACATGGAACATTCAGACGACACGAACCGGGGAGACACAGCCTCCTGGAGGCTGGTAGCGGTCCTCATATACACACATAATGACTCGTGATCATATATCATAATGGTCGTAATGCAGACAGATACAAGTACTTAGTGTTCATAATTAACAAACAAACATCCTAAATGAAAGTCATAATAAACTGTTTTTATCTCGTAATGACTTCTCTTTGACAATATTATGAAGCAATTTGAAATGTAAACGATGGATATGTTTCAGTTACAAAAGTAAAATGGATATAACATAGAAATACACACTTAAATAAAATAACACGAATCACACACATGTAATTTAACAATAATAAAAATAGAAATAAAAGTTAAACAAAGATAGGCTACGCGACAGGCTACTGATATGTTTCTATGTCTTTATGTGTGTATTAAAACAAGTATCAATTTATGTAATTAAACAACTTCATCAGACAAACAAGGCAATCGAACTCAATCTAAACTGTTCTTTGGCCGAAACAGAATTTAATTTATTAAAAAGAACATTCACAACATGTTTATGTTTTAAACACGTGATATACATTACTATGATGTAATATTAAAAGTTCACGTTTAATTTTGAATTAAATTATTTTTCGTTCCTCATGGACCGAATAAGAAACATACTGTTTTATTTTATATGTACTTACCTTAAAAAAAAATATTTTAAAGAGGGAAGAGAAAAACCTACCGTTGACATATGAACATAATAAGGAGAATATTAAGATATAAAATCGAAAAGAAATTGTAAGATCCATGTAGGGAGATGATAACGTTAGAGACATATATTCTTTGAGGAGTTTCAGTCCGCCACTCTAAAACAAAATAAATTTTTCCTTAGACATTTTAATTATGGAGCATTTTTAACAACATTCTATTTGAACTTAATCTTTTTAAACAATAACAGCTCATTTGAATCGGTCAATAAAATTTAACAGCACATTAAGAGATCGTGAAAAGCATCTTTTATGAAGGATCACACGTGAGTTGTAATATATTGTTGTCCAGTGTTCATACCGTGTGTCTAATGTAGGTACGTGACGCGGGAGGTTCTAGGTACAGCGAGTGACTCAAGTACAGTCTTATCTTTCCGCCGCTCCTTATCACCTGTTTTAATTGACATTCTTTGCATATATCCTACGGACCGCTGACGCCGACGTTACTCCAACTTTAACATGCGATTTAAATTTATTTGGAAATATTTGGATTTTAATTTAACATTCTTTAACATATGTTTAAGCGGATGTTCATATCGTTCTGAGAGTTATTTTTTTTCCTCATGTTACTTTAGTACATGTAAGGTGTATAACACAGTTTAGGTCAGATTATAAATGACATCTGTATGTTTTTTGTCCGTGTCTCCACCACGTCTCGTCTGCGCCGTGCTGTACGCTCCTGTACCTCATGAGACATCATCTCTTACACTCACACGTGTCTGAGGCGTCTCTGTAACGCACCACTGACTCCCATATCGATCATAAAGTGAAGTGCGCACTACAACACTACCCTGTCACTATATGTATACATATTTATAACACTCACACGAGCTACTAGTTGTTTTTTATTCTTAACTTAACATGTATACCCATTGGACCTTTCTTTCTTTTTTTCTTGCGAAATGTTTCGAGTACCTACTAAGATATTATTATTATTTATCGTAATTCATGTCTTAACTGATTTATATAGGATCTTAGTTAATTAAAAACAAACTAATTCACAAACATATGTATGTTTATGAACAGTATTTATACCTACCTTAAATTGTTTATCTCATATAAAATAATTAGTATTTTTGTATTGTATAAAATATTTCACGTTGAGACTGCTTTTTGAATTTATGTTATAATAGTGTTATCCTATTTTGGTCATAATTTTTGCATTATATTGTAAAATTTTATTACATACTGTAACACTGTTGGATTGCTAAATGAAACAATAAATAGATAAATAATCTCTTGTATGGATATATTTAAAATCATAGTTGTATGAAGTATAGTTTTAAGTCTGTTCCTTCTTGGATCAAAAACTTTGACTTCTTCTGTTTACTGTCATCACTCAGACTGTATAATTGTCAATATCAAAAACAGTTCCTGATAGTGGTCACTGGAGTCATCTTAGGGTTTATGTTACATATGATATTGATGAAGAAAATGACAGAGAAATGTGCGACGATTAATAGAAAATAATAAAGAATATCGACAATATTATTTAAAGCGGAGTTTACATGAGGAGGCGCTTCAACAAGTTGAAAAGAAATATTTTTTTAAGATGTGTATGCAATAAAATGCCATTTAAATTCTAAAAGCTTGTACGATTTTATAATAATTAGAATTAAAAATCAATATTAAATTGATATCAAACGATCCATTTTCCCGATCACAAGTTCCCCATCGGAAGTGAATCCACTCGAGAAAAACCTGTTGATACTACGATCATATCAAACTTGTTGATGGAAATAATTATAAGTATGTCACACTTGAAACGAGTTCATTGAAGAGTCGAATAATGAAACACGTCATATTCATGTATTATTAGATAAGAAATTACTTATTATTTAGCAATCATATCCAAAAAACATTCATTTTATTAAAAACCATTTTTTTATGGCGCAGTTTAAGTAGGACTTATTTAAAAGTCAAAATAACAAGGTAATCAAGCTTACCGTATCAGATAGCGAGCAGCACTCAAATATCAATAATACAAAGCGAGACTCGTCACAGAGCAGTCATCATCGATTGATGATGATCGATGATGGAACAGTGATGGATCGACATCACCGCATCATCAGTTTGGGGACACGAGTGACGCTAGTTATAGAGGTGTTTAGGTATATAGAAACATATGACTGTGGGTAACCTTCACATTAGACATAACCTTACTATAATAAGTTGTAAATAGTTTTATTGTAACATCCACATATCACAGGTACCCGGGAACATTTACTGTTTTAGGCGACAACCACAAAGAGTGACGGACATAGTTCTGATGGTGTCATTATTCCCGTTATTAAAACGTGTCTACTATTATAATGAGCAAATAAAGTGCCAATATAATGCAATATTTAGAATGTTATTGTTGTTCTTTGTCATCTATGAACAAGTGAGACGACGGTCTTCTGTAACGTGGTAATAATCTGGCCGTCCACTGCCAGAAAACAGAACGAAGCAACTAAAGGAAATAACAGAAATAAATGTATCGATGAGAACTTGTGTTAAAGCCACACCTCAAAGAACTATTGTATTAGTAACTTTTAAATATTCAAACTTAATAAACATAATCGTAAATTCCCGCCTGAACACTGAACACATTTAATTCTAAAAAACTTTGAGAACAATATATAACTTCATGAAACACTACATACTCATTATTTATTTCTTCATCATTATAGTACTATCGATTGACTTCAAAATATACAACTTGATTGGACTCGACACTGAAATTAAGAGCCTTCGAGAGTTTTTTGTATCTTCTCTCTATATTTTAGCTATAAGAGCATTACTCTTATATTCTGTTGTAACAATATTATGTATTAAGTAAATATAATCAATAGTTAGTTGGTTTATAAATAGATAGCGTCTCATCTAAACATGTGTTATTTTTATTTATAATATGTTATTAATTCAATGTTCGATATCCGCTACTTCCCGTTCATTAACATATCTTTATCTTTACGTAATATATATTATACATACACATACACAGACGGGCCACCGTCATGACGCCTGTAGTTGAAGGTCGTCGCCTAATTAACATTATTTCACCTTCGAATAATAATAATAATATTATTTTGGCAGTTTTGGGAACATCATGTTCAAGTTGAAACCAGTTGTTGCAGCTGCATCTACGATCCATTAAGACTCGTGGAGCGAATGTTTTAAAGATCTGATTCCAAAGTATGTATGTAACTTTGGTTACTTGAATTTTCATACAAAGTAGGTACAAAATGTTATACTATGTGTTATATTGAAATTGTTTTTTTTTATATATTATATTATTAAGAGCATCATATTGCACAATTATTACCTGCTGTACACACTAACTCTTACAGCTGTGGGTTGGCTGGAAGAAATTTCTTTTAGAAATAAGCCCGCCATTGTACACAATAATTCTGTTTGTAAAATAACCTTGTAAATTTTTCAGTGCAATAAAGAGTATATAGTACATTTATATACATATTTAAAGAATATAAAAAACAAATATCAGCTGTCAATTGACTATAATATGATTACGTATTGTCGCTCGCTGACACAGAGGAGTGTTTATGTTGTATTCATTAACATTCGTGTGATCTTTATAATATTTTTATTGTTATGACGAGGGAAATAAATTCTTTAAAATGAATCAAACGGTTTCCATTATGTAAGTTTTATTGATCGTTCAACAAATATCCCTCTATTTATACATTCACAATAAAATAAACAGTTCATTCAACAGTTTTATGAAGCAATTTGTAGCAATATGTAATAATGTCAAGCTCAAAGGTACGAGTAGGACGCGGACGGCACGCCGTGCGGCGTGAATCATGCGCGTTGTATTGACGCTTGATAAAAATTAAAACAACAATATAAACTGATAGTATAATATAAAGAACATGTTAAACCACGCGGCTGTTGTTTACGATGAACAAACTGCGCCAGGCGATACTTTTATTGCTTTTATAACTCTGTATATTTGCTTCATTATCTGAATCCAAAGCAAACAGTTGCATGAAGACGTAATAGTTCATTAATACGAGCTATTACATACAATTCGTTTACAATGTCGTGTTATAAAAATACTTGGTGGGTACTGTATTACTTATCTTTCTCAGCTCTTTCGTTTTCTACAGATGTCATCTGGGTCGAGGGTCGAGGGTCGAGGGTCGCGGGTCGTCAGGAGCTGCTCTCCTCGTGCTCCGTGGTCGTCTCCAGCCCCTCACACCGAACGACCTGGTTGTTCTGTTTAATTACAGAATTCATTCAGTAAACAAGTATTACTAAAATTTTATTAGACGCATCTACATTACTTGTACTATTTAGATTCTGAATAATGTATTTCTTTCTTCTTTATATATAATCTTGCAACAATATTTTATTTATATGAATTGTTATCTAGTCAATTGATGTAGAAAGATTCACAAATTTTTAAAAGACTCAAAGTTTGTTTTCTAACAGTCACATAACTAAGAGTAGGTAACTGCTCGTATTATTTGTATTAAAAAACATCGACAGGTGACTCGTTGTATTCAGAGAGCTTAGCTTACAAATATCTCCGGACATCTATCCTATATAAAATTGTTTTTCAAGATATAAAACTAACTAACGTTACCCATATCATACAAGTTTGGGGATAATTTAAACTAATGAAATCTACAAACATGTGTTATTTGTTTTAATTTGATGAGTCGATGTTGTTTACTGTACATTATGTTGTTTATGGAATTATTTGAAAAGCTTTAAAAAAGAACTCGTTTGGAGTTTATTAAGATGAGCTGTGAAGGACAAACAACCGAGCCCGTAGCGACGGGACTCTTAAAAAAAATATACACACGTAATGTACCTACTTACCTACTAACATTATGTTTATTATAAAATGTATATATATTGTCATGTGTTCCGGTAACACTCGCACATTATAATATATTATAATAATTAAAATATTTATATTTTTTTATAATAAAACAAAACCATCTGAAGTGTGACGGTTGAAGTTCAATCTGTGGTTCAACTGGTTCATAGTAGAAACAAAATAAGACTTAAATATTATAATTTAAGTAAATCATTTAATATAAATATTCATTAGATATTACAACAACTAGAATTATATTATTAAGACCTACAGAAGGTTTGTATGAAGAGATTAAACGTTTTACTTCAAAAATATAACTATCATTTCCAATAATTATTTCTATAGGTATGTAGTAAAGTTTAATCTCATTTAAATGTTAAGCTTATTCTGAATCAAATCAACAAAACATGTATATAGTATGTGTGTACTCGTAGTCCGTGTGTTCTTGTAAGCTCGTTACTGATCGCGACCATTCATTGTGTTATGTCATCTTCTTGTGAGCTCCACCTTACTTATCAATGAATTCATTTTTCCCCTCGAACACCTCTAGTAACAAGATCCAACACCTGGCGCTCGTTTCTTTATAATATTTTTTTATAAATATAAAATATCTTTGAATCAATTAAAACCATTTCACGTCCTTGTAAGTGAAGTTTTTTTTAAATTTTATTTTAATATTTTCTTTATTTTCCTTTTCATATTATAACTTATTGTTTAACTTTTTCCTTAAATAAATATTATTTAGTGTGGTGTTGTTTAACATAATGCGTTACTCGCTCTTCATACATAAACATAAAGCATCATATAAAACACTAAAACGAGGAAATTATTTTTTATAGTTTTAAAAGCAAACTCGTATTTTGACAAAAATAAAAACAACAAGATAATCTCAGCTATAAATGTACACAGATAAGTTACGCTGTTGACGTTCTTCAAGATGAACAACTTTGATTTCTATCAATAAATGTCTATTTATAAATTGATAAAATTGATTTATTTGACGTAAACAATTGTACCTCATACATTTCACTTGACAAATAATTAATTAATTTTATATGTAGAAGAGTAACCTTGCAACAGATCACACACACATTCCTAGTTTCTACATAATTACATGAGTCTTTTATTTTAGTATTAATATATTTTCGTATGTCTGTCTGTGTCATGCTCGTCTCCTATTACTTCCCTTCAGTCTGTTCCTTTCAGTCAGTCAGCGTCAGTGGTGCTCGTATTTCATAATAATGTTCTGTTTTTTCCTCGTTTCACTGATAGCGCGTCGTTTATCACACGTTTAGAGTTCAACAATCTGTTGTCGCTGTACATTGTTATTAATTACTGAAAGGATTTCAAACAGCGCAGTCTGCTGCTGCTATACAACACGCGGCATCTCACTACATACCTGAAACAATGTTTTTGGAAGCTGGCTATGTATTATCATATATTTAAATAATTCAAGGTACTCCATGAAAAAAGTGAAGGTCAGATCGGCTTCTGTTAACATTACATGAAAACTTATTGTTTTTGTCCTATTCTCGACAATTAAAATAATAATAAAATGTATGTAGAAGAAACTTTATTTTGTTATGAGGAAATATAAAAACCATAGAATGTCGATGACGTGGATAAAAAATACATTGACGACATGACTGGCGACGTTTGGAAAATTATAAACGGAAATTAAAAGAATTTGAAATAAAAGAAACAAAGAGTCATAAAACTGTAGTGTAATATATTGAGGAATTCCTTAAACAAAGAGCAATTAAATAAATTAGTACAAACGAATGTCGCCCATAGAATGATCTGGTACGTACGTGGAGCGAGTGACTCTCAGATCTGTCATATGTTAAATATTATACATTCATCACATTTGATGCAGATTGACGGATCAAAGGCACGTAAATATAAATATAAAGAAAAGATATTTATCTCAGGTACATTACTAATAGGTAACAATATAGTGCATAATATGTTCCAGTCGAGTGACTAATGACACAAAAATTTATGAATATTAATTTTGGAATTCATAATAACGTAATGCGACTTCGGCCGACAACTTCAACGTAATAATAATAATAAGTCTGTCAACTTATATCTACTGGACACACCGACACTACACTGTTCTACTTCTAGATTTGATTCCAATCAAAGTAGAATATATTCGACATAATACTATGGAAGCGACTTATAATCTGATTGGTTACTGTCAGGAACATTCTAAGATTACATACAAATGGGTATATAATATTTCTTAGCATGTTACAAATTGTATTTTTTATCAACATAGCACTAGTGTAGTGCACTAGCTACCACGACTTATAAGATAATTAGTTTTTCTCAATGTTTTAAGCCGGTGTGTCTAGAATACTACGACAACCACTACAGGTTCAAATATTATGTATTAGGTATTACCTATAAGAAACCATAAGGACGGACAGAGAGGTGAAGAGAACGATGTGATGATGTGTGAGGGGTGTGATGATGAACATGACAATATACTTCATCGAATATAAATAAAACTTATTTTGCAAATTAAAATACATGATTTAACATAAAATACATGATTTAACGTGTGTGGAACATGATTACATTCCGTTGTTTAATATTTAAAATAATAGCCTTTTATAGTAAAGTGACGATTGTAGCGAGCGAACAGTTGTGAGACTCGAAACATAACCGAGGTGGCCAGTCACTTGTTTTTGATACATTTTCCTCAAACTGAGAGCAACCTCCCCCGGGCTGCGGTCAGCGCCGCTCACACTCAACTGTGGCCTTGAGACTATTTATTTATAATTGTTAGCTGACACATTCAACGTGAGTTGGTTTAGAACAAAAAAAATACAGCTGTTATCGATAAGGGAGTTGTACCAAAAACAGAAACAGAGGCGAGGAGAGATAATAGGTACAGTACGGGTTTAAAAACAAGATTACAGAATACATATTACAACACATTGAATTACACAAAATAATAATTGAGAAAACTATATAGGTATATGAAACCGTTCTGCGGTTACCACAGTCCATGATGACAAAGAGATAAGTAGGTATGTGAACAAACTACTTGATTTATAATAAAAATAATAAAGAACTAACACGAACCTACCCCGTGTCTGTCTGTATGTGTATCGCGTCACCACGCGGCTCCGAACTAAACTACCTCCGACATGATTTCATTAACTCAATAACTTTATTGTTGTTACCTTTATTAAATAATTATAACCCAATAACATTCAATTGACGATTTTTTTAAGTTTTGATATCGATCCACAACGCTGAAATGTCAAAGAGGATAATATATATATTAAGGAAATTATTTGTACAAATCAGTCTTACCTAATTTTTATAAAAAAAATAAATACGTAGTTTTATTTACCTCTTATCTACTCCAACACATTTTTATACATGGATGAATATACTAAACTCCTGACTGAAATGTTTAACATTATGTTATAACACTAACTAACACAGTATTCAGGATCAGGAGGCCTTTAAACAAATATATTTTCTAATTTTCCATTAATAATTATTTGTAACATACAGTCTGCCGTTTGTATTTATGCTTAAATACATAATTATAAATAAAAGGACATCATGTTAGTCACACTATTAATAACTCCTGGAAGGCTGGGCTGATTTGGGTGAAATTAATTGGGATGTAGATTAAAACGAGGAAACGGACATAGCATAGTTTTTATCTCGTTCGATAAAAAAAATTAACTTATAAAATTCAAAATCAGCATATTTACTGCCTCTAAAACAGAGATCGTCGGATAAAATATAAATTTTTCGACCTAAAGTTGTCCTGGACAAAGTCGTGGGCAAGAACTAATATATTATAAAACTTCCAAAATATATGAAAGACAATAGATAGAAAACAAATTGTTGACTTATGAAGAGGAAGCTACGACAAACTCAGAATGATTTTGAGTTTTGAACGATCAGAAAGATATGTATGTATTTTTAATTTTAGTATTATATTTTTATAAGAGAAAATATAAGAACAGTTTCGCTTGTAATGAAATGAAATAATTTTCATACATTTATGTTTACCAGAAATTGAATTGTTCCAGCTATTTTAACAAAAATTGACGTTAAATATGTATAACGTATTGTATAACAATGCGGTCGCCTTCTGCGGGGCGGTAATGTCCGCGAAGGAGGAGGCCGGTAGGGTGAGGGAAGCCTCATCGTCCCTCCCCTCTCGCAGACACCGTGCTGGGCGCCGCCGCAGAGACGCCCGCGACGATTTGAGGCCGCCATGAAAATGGCCCGTGGCGCGGACCCCAACCCGCGCTAAACGGTAAAGGGAGTTGCATGGTTGTGTTCCCCATGCAACTCCCGAGGTCACGTGCGTGGAAAAGAACACCACATGAGGGGGGGGGCGGTACCAGTGCCCCCCAAAAGAAGAAGGGCCCCCAGAATGCGGGCCAGCCTGTCGGGGAAGCTGGTGGGAGTGCGAAAGCGATCCCCCGCCCCGACACAAGGGCCGTCGTGGAACACCCTTGGGTTTTTAGTGGGTAGTGGCAACGAGTCCCACATACCCCGCTGTTGTAAAACGGCGGGGATGCGTAAATGCATTTTTCCCAAGGATAACAAAAAAAAAAAAAAAAAAAAAAAAAAAAAAAAAAAAAAAAAAAAAAAAAAATTGTATAACAATATTTTCCAAGAGATGAGGCGAGTGTTATATTTTCAGTGTTTCATAGTTCAAAAAGAAAAAAAAAATGATGACTTCTTTATAAATTGTCAAGTACCTAAAGAGTGTTTGCCCAGTATATACATCCACTCAACAATTAAGTTCCAATCTTAATTGTTAGTTACTCTAACACGTCAGCATAAGATTTTTCTCGTAATATTAATGCATTCAGACTACATTCTTCTTCTCCTGGTTTGATGCAGAGTATTATCTCCCGATATTAACACCGATACTACATATCTTTGAGTATAAAAGGTACTAAGATTGGATAACCATAAATAAAAGTATATCCTTAAATAAAATACCATCGGTGATTAATCAGCTGATAGCACGCCTCCTCGACGTGAAACCGATCACACAGTACGAGTAACACCCGAACTAAACAACAGTGACACACGCGGATACAGGTGACCATTGAGCTCACATACACATTTCAGACAATATTAAGGGCACTTTGGCTCGATGGAGATGTTTCTAGGCCCTTGGATTTTGTCAAATTTAGAACAATTCTCCTAAAAATTTTGATATCAGTTTCCTCATGGAAAATTTCTTCTCGTCACGAGAGGTCGATAACCTCTGATATCCTTATTGTTCAGCTACCTCATCTCTTTGTTTACTTCATCTCTTCTAGGAATTGTAGAAGAATTTAAAAATGAACATTTTGTTTCGGTAGGTACATATACATTCTGTGCTACACTTTACGAAAACAAAAAATGAGTTGGAATAAAGGGCAAAAGTAAGGGTCACACCAACACGCAGACGCACATCCTTAAGAACGCACACGCATATTACATCAATTTCTGATATCACAAGCAATTCTCTTTCAAATCAGTTAGTATTTATATAAGAAAATATTGGAAATATTATATAGTTCATGAGATACGATAATGTTTTTAACATTTCATTTATATTAATAGCTTTTTAGGTGAATTCCTCATTACCGCGTTCTTAAGTACCTAATTAGTTTCAAATGACCATACGCATAATATATGGGTCAAACAAAACAAAGTAGAAATAACATTTTAAACGACTACGTACATCCTTTAAGTACCATTTATTTTAATATCAACCCTGAACTAGAACTTTTCCGTAGATAATACTTTCCATTAACCACCTGACAGAAACAAATATCTCTATTATGCCACTAGAATTTTTCTGCCGTAGTTTTTCCAATCTTGTTTCGTAGTCAGTACTCCAGTAAAGTTAAAAAATTCCTCAACGATTCGGCATATTGGGGCGTTAGGACCTCACTGAACACGTATTTTTTTTAAATATTTTTTATAAAACATCTGTCAACTCGTCAATAAAAAACTGTATTGAAAAAAAAAGGTGTAGACGTATACTTTTTACCATGTAATTGTCAACAACTGTTCACATGAAAATTAATGGATTTTATATCCAGTTCCCCTAATCCTCCAAACATAAGACTACTTAAAGTCTGAGTGACTTTGTTCAATTTATTTTTATTCTAGATTTAATTTAACTCAACTGTACCAAAAACTAATAATTGCCTGAAATAAAGGTCATAGAAAAACTTGAATTCAAAAAAAGTTAAATCACTTGAAATACTAACAAGTAACACCGTCTATGTTACCGGCAAATTGTGCTTTCAATTATAATGGACAATTATATGAGGATTTCGAGTACAATGGTTCATTAAAAATAGTTGTCAAGAATTCCTACTTATTAAGATTTTTATCAAAAATAATTAATATATCATTGATTGGTATTTGAATAAAATATAATTATTTGGGTTGTTTGAGTGCTTACGTATACTCGTACATTAGAAGTGGAGTGGTAATGTATGTGACAAAAGGATATTTAAGATACATTGGTAGCAATCCGCACATCTACTCTGTAAACACACGAATTATATTTCAGTTTTTAATATTTATATTTCGATATTCTTCAGTATCCTTGGCCAGGCTCCAGTTATTAACCTTAAATTTGGATGGAATATTGAGACCAAAACAAAGGCTTTCCGTTAGGTTCCAAGCGACTAGGAAAATCGTGTGTAAATAGGAGTGTTAATTCTGCTGCCAAATACGAATACCACTATGATTTAGTTAGGAGACATGCAAAAAAGGCAACTTGATGACCAAAATTTGATTAACATCAACCAAATCGGACTCAGGCACAGGCCCAAATATGGAAATAGTTTCTGGATACTCATAGAATTTAAATAAAACTAAGATTTTTGGATATTCTACTGCGGCTGCATTTCGCCCCATAATTGAGAGAGCCGATTGCCCTTCCCTTTGCCCACCCTTTCGTCTCCCTCTCCCACAATCATGGTCGTCAACGGATCTACAACATCCTTTGTGTTGTAGATCTCCACGGGCGACGGTGACCTTCCATCAGGTAGGCCCGCGTCAACTTGAATTAAAAAGAATTAAATTCATTTACGCTCTGTGTATTGTTCTAACCGTGATTATATTATTCCTACACAAACAGTATTAATCCAGGCGTTGTGTATTAAGTCCTGATTGTAAGTGATCACCTGTAATATTAATCATCTCGATGATAATTAAGACAGATCTGTAAATAATATATCGAATGTTTGGTGTCATTCTTAAGGTAATTCAGATGTAACTCTCAATCGTTTAGACTTTTTAATATTTGTTGAGATATCTTTTAATGGCATATTAATATAATTATATTACATATCTAAAATTAAAAAAGAATACCAAATCAATCAAGTTTAGAAACAATTAAATTTGATTTTAGACAAATTAATGTAATATTGTAAAATAACAATTAAATTACAGTAATACCATGATAAAGTAGAATAATTTCGAGTTGATTCACTGGAGATAAAATTCCATAAACAAAGTGTAAGTCATGAAGGGATGTTAACCTTAATATATATAAAAGACATTAACCTTCCTTTGTGTAAAGACACATAAACGTTGCTGTTGTACTTAAAATTTATTATATTTTGTATAATCCTTCATCTCATCATCACTCTATTAGAAACTCTTATTTTTCACATTTTTCAGGACGTTCTTCTGCACACATTTGACTGATTCAGTTATCTTTCCTAATTCTGAATGATTACTTTCATTTCAGTATCACAGGTTTTACATAAAATTCCAGGGACCTCTCATTGGAAATTAGTCAGGAGAAAATATCTTAACGAGAAAGAGAACTTAAGTTAGGTATAGGTTATTGAAAAACAGACAACATAAATATTTTTTTATTGATGTAACTATTCACTCACTCTTGTATTTCTGTTTTTTCAAATTGTATGTTTTAGTGCGATGGGTTTTAAATCTGTCGTTTGGTTTAAAGCCGTAACTTACTCATCTCTTGTTCTCTATTAAAATATCGACTAATAGCATTATCGAATAATTAAAAAAGTACAACACTATAATTTTGGTTCTTATTTATTATTTTATTAATTAATCAAAACAAAAGTACAACCTACGCACTAAAAAACTTTATTTACAAAATTGTATTAAGATTGGAAATTTAAATACCAGTACTTAAGTACATAGTTTTACAAAAAAAGGCTGGCATTGTTTTAATAGAAATATTTGGACCTCAGTTATATTCATTCTTCAATTAAATAAAATATATTAAACATAAAACCTTCCCTCTCCTTGGTTCATTGAAAATATAAAAAATATAAGATAAACGAGATCTAAACAAAACAAAATTAATGAATACTAAGAAAATGTTGTCAATTATATAAAAACTTTAATTCTCTAAAATTCATCAAAATGAACAACGTCTTTACATTATAAAACCAATCCAACTCTATAACTTTACAGAACACTGTTTGATTGAGTTTCCTGAATTCTTTAATCTGAATCATTGATCAGTGTTGATGACGATATGTTTAAAAAATATAAAAAGTATCAACATCCTGAAACAGTAATGGGTAGTGTGGATACAGACCCTCCGCCACGAACATACATAAACATATCAAACTCTGAATGTTTTTAAAAATAATCAGATAGTTTGAAATTTGAACAACTAAACATTACAATATAATCGCTGTATAATTTAGACAAAATGTACCAATTAATAAAAGAAAATGACTGCAATAAATAACATTGAAAATGATTAAAACTAAAACAATTATTTTCGATGTCAGAACATAGTTCTTAAATACAGCCCCTACGTATTCTTAAACACTGCATTACGACCTGCGTCTCATGTCTCACAGCAGGCGCAAGCCACGATACTTCATTTTTTTATTTTTTGCCTTCATTTCTTGAATATCTTTTTCTTCCTTGTTTAGTTGTTCTTTTTCTGTTTTAACAGTTTACAAATCTAATAATAGTTTTTCCCGTTTAAATAACTACTCAACATCTGTTTTTAGTACCTATAATTTTTTGAGGTTTATTAGGAAGTCGGACGGCAAACCACATTTCAATGATTGCTAAGGCAAGTTAAGGGTTTACATACATTGCAATACTAGACGCCACGATTAATTAATACTGACTATGTATTGCCAGGATGCGACTCAGCCTGTGATACTATAACTAAGTCAGGACTGTAATCCTGAAGAGGTACTTATGTAACTTTGGACCTGGCTCAAATTTTTATTACGAAAGTTACATTATGAAATACCGTCCAGAAGACAAATCATAATAAAATCGAACTTAAAGGGACGTTAAGCATGGGACCACAGACACTGTCTAATGATTCTAAAAGTTAATACTCTTAAAAGATACAAAAAAGTGATAAACTCATCAATGTAACGGGTGTCCCATCTAGCGTTTCGAATTTGAACTAACGATAATTTGACATTGGAGACGTCAACTGTCATCGGAGAAGTGTCACATATTTAGTAATAAGTCTGACATTTACGAAATGGGTCGCTATTCGCTTGAGGAAAGCTGGGAAATATTAAAAAATTATTTCCAAAGTGGTGAATCGCCAACGCAAACTGTGCGAAATTTGAAAAAAATATTTGCCAAAAAAGATTTGCCATCGGAGGCATATGTGCGGCAATTTGTGAATCGTGTGCGCGAAACTGGATCACTGTTGGATAAAACAACACGTAAACGTCCATTTCCAGCAAGGTCAACCGAAAACATCGCTGCGGTGGAACAAAGTGTTCGTGAACGGCCATCCACATCGATTCGTCATCGAGCGCAAGAGTTGCACCTTTCTCGGTCAACTACGCACCGAATTTTGCGCAAAGATCTTGCCCTGAAGCCATATAAAGTTCAGTTGGCCCAACAGCTGAAGCCAATTGATCATCCGAAACGTCTACGGTTCGCAAATTGGGCGGAAGATCGTTTGGCCGAAGATGGTGAGTTTTATCGAAAAATCATCTTTTCCGACGAGGCTCATTTTCACCTCGGCGGTTATGTAAATAAACAAAACTGCCGTATATGGGGCACAGAAAACCCGCACGTCGTTGAGGAGAAACCGATACATCCACAACGAGTGACTGTTTGGTGCGGATTTTGGTCCGGCGGCATCATCGGCCCATTTTTTTTTTTGAAATGATGAAGGAGCCGCCGTAACCGTCAACGGCGAGCGCTACCGCGCTATGTTAACTGATTGGTTTTTCGGTCAAATGGAAGAGTATGATTTGGACGATATTTGGTTTCAACAGGACGGGGCTACGTGCCATACAGCCCATGCTACGGTCGATGTTTTGCGCCCAATCTTCGAAAATCGCATAATCAGCAAAAATGGTGATGTGAATTGGCCTCCAAGAAGCTGCGATTTAACACCATTGGATTATTACCTTTGGGGAGCGGTCAAAGACGTTTATTACGCCAACAAGCCAAGCACGATTGATGACTTGAAACATGAAATTGAAGTTGCCATTGCTGCCATAAGGCCGGAAACAATTGAAAATGTACTGAAAAATTGGACTGATCGAATAGGGTACTGCCAAGTAAGCTGTGGTGGACATTTGACCGAGATAATTTTTCACAAATAATGTCATGAATTATGCTTTCAAATAAATGTTTGATCATTGAAATCTATCGAGTCGTTCTTTTTTTATAGCCTTTTTAAATTCGAAATTTTCCGTGAGACACCCTATATTTTAGTTGAAAGTTACTTTGTACATTATATGTTGATCTTTCATTCGTGAGCTGTTTTTAACAAATACTTGTGAATTATTATCTCCTAGCAGTGAAGTTAACGGATTCATTATGATAATTATATCCTACAAAATAAATTGATTTTACCTTAAAACGTTGCACCACTATAGGTATATAAACGGTCTGGTACCGGGAGCCTAACGGTCAGGATAACTAGCTCAAATATAGATAATGTTTCTAATTTGAGTCGCTTTTAAACGCTTCGAGGTTGACCAGCATGCGTTGTTGGTAAAAAATAATACATGTAAGGCAGACCCTGGCTAATAAGTGTTGAATAAAGAATGACATAGCGAAGATTGCAACTTTATACAGTTCAACTTTATAAAAATGTTTACTGTTTCTGCCAAGATGTTTTTATATGCTGTGCTCAAGAGCTGTCTGTTTTTATTATCATCATTTCACTATTATAAAAGAAATATGATAGAAAAAGAAATCTACATAATGGCGGATAACTTAGGTTTTATCAATCCCATCAACATGGGTATCAAATGAAAGGTCTCAACAAGTAGAATACAATTTACTATGTAAAATTGAAATCTAAGATGGCCTCCGCTACCAAATGGTTGATAACAATTTTTTAGAGGAGTTGGACTGCAATAAACTAACGGGCAAGAAACCTTGCCATAATGAAACACAAATGAAATAAACAGAATGCGAAATAAAAACTAAAAACTAGAAAATAAAAATAGGTAAAAGACTTTTTAAGTTAAACGGTTTTACGTGAAACATACATTGCAATGTTTAAGATAAGTGTACAACAAACGTTAATATCAACAATTGATAAAGACACACAATATTAACAAGCGTGACAATATCAAAAAACGGTGACAATACCTATCAACAAACAATAAGTCTGGAAATATCAAAACCAACCAATGAGACGCTACACTAAGACATGAGCAATAAAAGACGGACCCAAACTTCATCAAGTATCAGAAGAAAAAAAAGGGATGTGAATAACATTACACAACTCATAGAAACCGGAAACTCATGGAATCAGAACCTAGAAAGAAAATTCTACCAACCACATTCTACTATTACAGAAGACAATGAAAAGAAAAAACTTACGTGTCTCACAGCCTTCGTCGCACGAAATGCAGCCGTTAAAAGCTATTTTACGCTAATAATTACGACGAGAAGTATTTCGATTTCCACTGCACACAGAAACCAAAGAATGGAGACAAGTCGTACCTCATTTGTGGAACGCCGTTTGAAAACCGCGTTGAATACACTGCTATCACCAGCCATACTTATGGTTGTAGCAGCGACTTTATTCTACAGAATTTACACCTCAAATTCAAGCTCTCCGGCCTCAGTATCACCAACCAAAGCGTTGAAGAGCAAGAAAAATAAATAATATATATATATATATATATGTATTTTTTTATATATTATATGTATTTTAATTGTAATGTTGCCAATTTTATCCAAATTTTGCAAAAAAAAAATGCATTCATTACTGCTTATTTTATTTGTTTAAATCAGAAATACTTATATAGACCTGAAACTATTGTGTTTCCTACTACAGTGGCCGATCACGATATGGTAATAACTGGAATTGCAAACAATAACAATAAAAAGACGACCGAAAAAGGAAGAACAAAAACGGTGACGAATTTTGAAAGAATCATCCAAGAATTGGAACTATGAAACTGGTCAAGCCTGATGTCTATCACTAACATCAGACCAAACAGAAATATTTGTTAACACGATAAAAACCATAATCCAAAATAATACTAAAATCGTGAAACTTAGCCGTAGTAAAGTTATACTAAAACCCTGGATGACCCTCGGGTACGATATATACGTACGTACAATATACAGGGTGACTGGTGAATTACTATCGATATTTGAGGACGTGATATTTGACGATCATATATGACAAAATAAAAATTAATATAACATAAATATTACTAAACTTCTGAGTAAAGTTAACCAAAAGTTATGTAATTAATTACGCATCGTGTGAACACCCTACAGATTAGGTATACACTCACACACACACATACGCGAGCGGGGCGTGGTGTTGTATCAGCACGGTGCCTCACGCGTCCACACTTGGAACACTTGGAACGTGTCCACACTTTATTTATTTATACGGAAATTTGGTCAAAAATTAAGTACCTATTTTTTTTTACACAATTCGAATGAGAATCATGTACCGAGTATGCTCCTTAAATATTGATAGTAATTCACCAGTCACCCTGTATACGTACGATATATACCTATATACGTACGATACGGGCTTATTGCGATGCGTCAAGGTAAGGGATAAGCTACACATGGAGAGCAGAAAATCACCAAATGACGCAGTTAAGAAAACTACTTACTCCCGGTATCGAAATTTCTACCTTAAATTAATTAGGACACTGAAAAATAAATATGAGACAGACCTTCTTAACATAAACTTAAATAAACCAAAAGAACTATGACGTGCAATTAACCACATTACTCATCAGGCTGATACTAGAACTACAACATCTAACGATTTATTAAACTCTAAATCTTTTCCTTTGGAATCTACTGATTTTTGTAATGAATTCTTTGTATCTGTGGGGAGGACATTGGCTGAAAATACTTTAGCTAATACAAGCAATACCGAAGAAATACTTGTTTCAAAAATTAAATCCAGCTCTGCTCCTCTCAAGTCCTTTTTCATGAGACCAACAGATTGTCAAGAGGTTGGAGCAATAATTGCGAACCTAAAAAAAATTGTGCACCTGGACTAGACGGCATATCAAAACTATTAAAAGCCAAATTCTGGAACCGCTAACGTACCTATTAAACTGTAGTCTTTCAACTGGTACAATACCCACTTCGTGATATATAAAGGAGGACACTCTCAGGTGCCCACAAACAGACCCATATCCCTTCTACCCGCCTTTTCAAAGATAATGGAGAAAATCGTAAATAAACGACTGATTGCATACTTGGAGGATAACCATATCTTAATAAGCAACCAGTTCGGTTTTATTATGATACATTTATTATTATTATTTTAATATGAAACTAATAAAATATTAAAAAAGTGTTAAACACAAGATGTGTACATCGTCCTTGCGATTATTATTTTTATGGAAAATATGCACTGAGTAGTTTTGCTTACCGTCGCTCTGGCTGGGAAGCGCTAGCGGCTAGCAGCTGACGATCGAAAATATTAGTTTTACGTTGATAAATTTAAACAATTTTACCAAATCGTGCATCAAATGTCATTTTAAAGGCCTGGAAACATTCGTATTTCGTAAATAAAAGTATATAAATAAGTCTGATAATATCTGATGCAGCATTAACCCTGATTTGAGACCTCACCCGTTAGACAAAATTCCTTCCGGATTATAGTTTTCCTCTTTCCAAGGGTGCAAATTATGATCATTACTTATTTTTCTATATATGTGACTGCGATCAATTTATATTTTGAAATTGTCGAGCACGCGATATATTAAACAATAAACACCAACAACTAACGACGTGAGCGGGGATTTGGTTAAAGGAGGCAGTACGTATAATCAAACCTCACCTCACCTCACCAACAAATACAACACCAGCATAGAGCTCAGTGTGGAATCTATGATTTTCCATGATTCGTTAATAAAGATACAAGCCATTCGACGGACTCAGAATAATAATAAAAATAAAATACCAAAAATTAACCTTAAACACTATAACAGATAGAATTAATAGTGCCTTCACAATCAACTAACTTAAACGACTTCTTAAAAGAATCGTGTTGAGAGCGGCGACGAGCTACAACCTGCACCCCTCAACAGTCAACACATACTAATGTTATACATATACAGCAGGAGGTGTGACGTGCCGCGTGTGTTAGTGGACACTGTAGAGAAGAAGAACCGAGAGGTTCAGATGACGGCCGCCCTGGCGAGGAGGCGGCGCTGGTAGCGGTAATAATAAAAGGTATTTTATCAAATCATTAATTAAATTAAATTATAAATAAATGAGTATCTATTAGTCAGAATATATCGATGTAGGTTTATCTGGTCTATGGCTGCCACTACCAGCTAACACAGTATGCTATAGTTTATACGCACCATAAGATAATCGAGAAATTTATGAAACAAGCTCCTTTTTAACTACATCATACTAAATACAGCGTCCCTTGAAGTGAACAAATCACTAAACTCCCATATCTATGTGTGTACACTTTTATTATAACACTATATTCATTGTATGTATCTTCACGTGTCTCTCTTCCTGCCTCGTGTCCGCGTCTCCTTCTCCTCCAGTCTCCTCTGTTTCTTGATGCTCCTGTACGCGGCCACCACGTCCAGTCTCGCCCGCTCCCTCCTCTCCTTCTCCCTTATCTCCGCCCCTCCCCCAGCCCCTCCCCCTCCGCCCGTCAGTATCCCTGTCAGTAGTAGTTGTCGTCTGCCGGGTCTCTGTGCTCCGTCCGTCGTCTTCCCGTGTCTGGGCGGCGGCAGGGCAGGCGGTGCGTGCGTCACTTCCCCGAACGTCACTCGTTCATACACCAGCTCCGGCCGGGCCGCCTCCTATAACCATGAACAGTACATGAATGTCTTCACTCCCCCAGTCACCGCCGTGAGTCGTCCACACATATTCCTAGTCATTGCACCTCCTTAGCCTTCTTCTGTTCCTGTTTCTTCGCCGCAAGTCTCTGTACCCGGCCCAGTCTCGGCTCCTGCTGCTGTTCTCCAACTCTCTTCTCCTTCTTCTGTCTCCTTCTCTCTCTCCAGTTTTCCATGAGCGCTCCTCTGCCGTCCTCGCGGTCCTCCTCCTGTAACATCTGTAAACACATTACAACCAAGTACAGTAAAGGATTGAATGTATAACACAATACATTAATCAACAATTGATTTTCATTTAGTTGTCTGTCTTTACTGGTTGTCATAATAAGATCCATGTAGTCAGTTCATCCACTTCTGGCATTTTTGTAACTTCTGATATAATGGTCCATTATACTTGAGTTACTTTCTCATTCACAATTCTTTGATTAACTTTGATAATCAAAAACAGAAATATTTCTTGAATAAAAATTTTCATACTATGAGGAAAACTAATAGTTTTGATGGTATGAAGAAAAAATATTCTGCACTTAAAACATTGGGCACAAATTGAAATTTATAATTAAAAAAACATGACGAATACTTAAATGTTTCAAAATTCCAATACAACCACAAATATCATGAATTAAATATATGGGAAAATAAAAATATTAATTTGGATCATGAACACATTTGGTTAACAAGACTCCTTAATAACTACATAAACTCTCTCCTCCATCTCCAACCGTCTCATGTTGAAACTCAAATATAACACTTACAGGGTAGTCCAAGTGTTCTGTTGGTTCATTCAGAGCACGGATGGCACTGTTGATACGAAGAGAGAACCCCCGACCTGTCTCACCCGGCAACTGTTTCAGTTTGGAGATGGGATTTCTTCCTGCACTTGTTTTTGCTGATGCATCTGTAGAAATCACAAGTTAAACAAACAATTCTTATCAAATAAATCAAACAATTCTTGTCAATTAATCAAATAAGACATACTTGTAGAACTATTGTGCTTTTTCTTTTTTTTTACTACATCTTGGTCTTTATTTTGAAACGCGAATAGTTCCGTGAGTGAGCGGGGCACCGGTTGTTCATCGGGATCCTTGGGAGGAGCGTTGATTTTGCCTTTTAAACTAAAATTACAACCAAAAACTATATGTTTTTACATAAACAAATTTAACATTAAAACAAAAAGGTTTCTATGAAGTATCAAAGGTTCATGAAATTAATTTAATAGAAATTTACTAACCTTTGTAATCGTCTAGCTTGCTGTATTAAAGGATCTTTAACTCCTCGGTGTTTTTTAGCAGGGATTTTCCGTCCCATTTTTTATAATGTGCTAAAAGAATAACACATTTAAATAATAAATTAATTAAGGGTTACACATAAACACAACTGTCACGCGTGTTTTATGTTTGTTGTTACGTCTTTCGTAGACATTTGACAAAACTCAGAAAATCAACTGTCATATTACACAGTAACAGTGATCCGTTAAGAAAAAATGTAGCGGGTAAACTGTTTATAATAAATCAAAGTATTGTGATTAATACGAGTTACTTTATACATTTTAATATTCATTCATTATATGACCATATTAATATTTAATATTAAATATTACACAATAATTTTAATTATTCTATAACCAAAATGTTTCATATAATTATTATGTATAAATACTGAACTATTAATCCATAAAATAATTATATTAAAAAAAATAAAAAAAATGTACGATTCTCCTGCCACCTATATGTCAATTGCGGAAAATTGAACTGTATTGAAAGTCGTCCATTGATATAGCGATTAGCGAACGAATGATTTGAGTCGTGCGGGAGGGGGCTTGTTTTTAGCAGTAAGCAAGGTCGTTCTTTGTGTCAAAAAATTGTTCTTCTGACGAATACTTGAATTTTGTTATTAAAACAAGTGAGTGACTGTTTGTGCTCAATAACAAAGGTCGTAGTTTGCGTATGACTCTAGTTAAAATAAGTAATTAACATAACTCGTCATTTTGAACGCTCCAATGAGTTTGGGAGGAGGTCACAGCACAGAGGGATCAAATGCAGGAGGAATATTTGTACAATTCAACCAGGACTGCACGTAAGTTGAATGATTTAAATTATTTAACGATAACGAAAAGGCGATGAAACTATAGTACGTTGATATGGAAGGGCTTGTAAATACGTCACCACAGTCGAAACATTAAGTCCAGCTGTGAGTTCTTTGAGGATCAAGGTTGCTGCTCATAGCATAGCTATCGTTGAGATCTGGGGCCCGGGGTCATGTGCCTCAGCGCCTCTCTCAACAATCAAACGCAATTGCTGTTACTGTGCTATGATGCAATCTGTCAATGCCAGCTTTTTCGCAACGAGAAACTGGCCTCAGTTGTAAACAAACAATTTTTGTCATAACAAGAGGTAAATAAAGAGATTTTAAAGAATACGTAAATGTTATTACTATTAGTTTTTACATATGAAGTGTCAGTGTTGCAAAACTACAGTCTACAGTGTTAGTCATCCTCTGATAGTGTTGTTCTTTGTGAACAGCTGATTTTTGTTTTGATTTGTACATCTAATTCTTTCATTTGCATTGTGTTTTAGTAAATTTTTTTACATTTATATAACATTCTCAGTTGTCCTATTTTAATATATCTTTTATAGAATGGTAATATTTTTTTTATTTTTAGGTATGAGTTATATAAATAATTTTAGTTAATAGAAAAAATAATACATTTTGATACACTGTCACAACTAAAATAAATAATGATAAGTGTGTATGTAAATGGCAAAAGTCTTTTTTACACAATATAATGTGGTTGTCATTGTGTGTGTGTGTGTGATGTTTCAGTTTATACATTTTTTATATGATCTACCTGTTAATATCTCCCTCTGTTACCTCCTTCTGACTGTTTTGGACAGTTTTATTACTTTTTAGTTCTACTCTTTAGGTTTTATTAGTTTATTCAAATCAAATTGATTTAACCATCAGCACCTCCTTATGTTATTTTATTTTCTGATGTTTTGTATAAATGCTTTGTGAGATTAACACCTATCATATATTATATTGTTTATTAAAATAACTTGTACTACATAAAAAAGTTACATAAGAAAGTGTGGCCGTGGCAGTCAATAACCATGGGGTTATATTGACCATTGTAAAATATTTAGAATCTACAACTGCATGTCGCACACTAAAAATATATGTTTCTATTTTAAATGGCACATAGGACAAATAAAGATAGTATCAAGGATTTGAACACACAGGAAAGGAAGTGCCTTGAACATGAGCGTCTTTGTGTCAGAAGCAGTAGTGTGAGTGTAGTGGCTATGTTTGCAGGTCGTTGGTGGCGGGCAGCAGCAGCGGCTACCACCTGTTCGCGCTCACTCCCGACGATGGCGTGGAGGAGATCTACGCGAGCCGCTCGGGGCTCGACACGTGCTTCGTGGACCGACTGTTCAGCAGCTCGCTGGTGGCCGTCGTCACAGTGTCCGCCCCCAGGTGCGTGTTGTCACTACCTCACGGTGGAGGCGTCGTTAGTATGCCGCGCGTGTCGCGACCTCTAATACTCGCGTCGACGAGCTCTCTACTATTTGTTAGACCGTCACCTTGGACCTCATATAATAATATTAATACGATTCAATTAGTATGTACTGTAAATAGTTTTGATAAAAATTTCATTATTTACATATTTAGCGTTACTCCACACTCCACATAAACGAATCAATACTCTAACAGTGTAGGTATACTCAGCTGTTGGAGTTACCAATTGAGCTTTTGTTTCGATATGTTTGCACGTTGACCTGAACAAATTATAAGTTAGGTTCAGGGATCGTGTCGGTGTTAGTTTATCACAACCTATTATATTGTTGTTTAAAAAAATTGGGATAACGACCTGTTGTTTGTATCGGCGCGGGCGGGTGAACTTTATCTGTGTCTAACTCACCGATACAGAGTGATAGTTCTTTTTAATATTAATTCTAATTTAATTTCAATTTATTTAATCGACGTTCAGTATGTTTGAAAGCCTTTCGAAACAAGTGGTGAACTCGACAATCAATATACAGTAACGACACGCGTAGTAAAGATCTCAGACACACATCCAGCGGTTAGCTGCCCATGAGAACTGTTTCTTTTGATGGATAGACATGTGTATCACCTATTGTGAAACGACTGATACACCACCTAGGACGACGAAATAAAACAAAATTTAACTGGTGTGTAATGTTAGTTGACTGACCTACGATGAGAAAAACAACACACAACGACACGGCTCACACAAGTTTTTTCAGCTAGTTGCAGGAAACAATCACTAAATTTGTATGTTACCAAAATAATATAAAAAGCCATGTTATATCACTCATCATTAATAAACTCGTCTCTGAGTTCTGAAAATGTTATGTACTTTATGAACCACAGTTTCTTCAGACGCTACACTTGACGTATGTCGTTGCACGTTGCGTCAGACTTGTTATTATCATCACCTCATACCACATGTACTTCTTTTTCGAAACTCCACAGAAATTATCACAATAGTATCTCGTCTGATGTCCGCTCCAGTAACTTGTACACTACACTTGTTTGTTTGTTTGAAAGTGCTAATCTCCGAAACTACTAGTTCGAATTGAATAATTCTTTTTGTGTTGGATAGTCCAGTTATCGAGGAAGGCTGTAGGCTATATAATATCACACTACGACCAATAGAAGCAAAGATATAGTGGTAAATGTGTAAAAAACGGGAGAAATTATTTCATCTTTGAAGCCTTCCTTTGCGTGCGCCGTGAAAACGGTTCAAGATACACAAAAAATATGTTTTAAAGAATAATAGCTCTTTTAATGATCTAAAAAACAGTTCGCGACAATATATGTCTATCTTTTAAGATGAACTCACAAAAACCGTTTTTAAGGTACCTAATTTGGTCGAAATAATTTGTTTAAGTTGTATCAACATAATAATATTAATCTTTATTCAAATAAACAAATAAATATGTTGTTGGTTAAGAGTACTTCATTGTGAATAAAAAAAAACATAGGTTATATCCTGAAAATTCTATGGGAACTCAACCATTCCGAAAACCCCGAAAGAACGGGAACTTTGTGGGAAGAACCAAAAATCTGCCGGAAGTCACGGCAAAAGCTAGTATACAATAAACCTATAGTTATAGTTAAAGAGATGATTCAATGAAATAAAAATTATGTTTTAAAGAATACTTATTGAAATTAAACTTAAGGCGAATGTTACTCGCTTTAGAAAATAACAAAGTCTATCTGTAACATTAAGGCGTTTATAAGGACATAGTATGTATATGAAAAACAGCGATATAGCATTCATCACGCTAGCAATACGAATAATGATACACAGCCCACTCTAGCCTCTGACATACGATTCAACAATATCAACGACCAAGTACAGTAATATAAGTACGTTCAATGTTGCAGGAAGTTAATAGTATGTCACTACAAGAAAGGCACCGAGATATGTAACTACAGCTACAGCAACACCATACTCGCCGTCAAGCTGAACAGATCCGTGAGTCCTTTGGTCACCGTCCAGTGTAGAGTGAGTGGGCGATGACGTGACTCATGTCCAATGTTACAGAGGCTGATCGTGTGCCTGGAGGAGTCGCTGCACATCCACAACATCCGCGACATGAAGATCCTCCACACGATCCGCGACACGCCCCCCAACCCCCGCGGACTGTGCGCGCTGTCCCCTTGTGTGGAGAGGTGCCTGGTGGCGTACCCCGGCTCGAGCGCGGTGGGCGAGGTGCAGATCTTCGACGCCGTCCACCTGAACGCCAAGTGCGTGATCGGAGCCCACGACAGTCCGCTGGCCGCGCTGGCCTGGTCCATGTGCGGGAAGAGGCTCGCCACCGCCTCCGAGCGAGGGACGGTGATCCGCGTGTTCGCGGTGCCCGAGCGCACGCGCCTGTACGAGTTCCGGCGCGGCGTGAAGCGCTGCGTGTCCATCGCGTGCCTGGCGTTCAGCGCGTGCGGGGCCTACCTGGCGGCCACCTCCAACACGGAGACGGTGCACGTGTTCCGGCTGCGGGAGGGCGCGCCGCCGCCGCCCGCCGAGGACGCGGCCGCGCAGCCCGACGGCTGGATGGACTGGCTGTCACAGGCGGTGTCGCGCGGCGTCACCTACCTGCCGCCGCAGTTCACGGACGTGTTGACCCAGGGCCGGGCGTTCGCCGCGGCGCGCCTCCCTCGGGCCGCGCGTCACGCCGTGGCCGCCGTCACGAGCTCGGCCCGCGCGCTGCGGCTGGTGGTGGCCACGGCGGACGGGGACGTGTACGTGTTCGGGCTGGACGCGGCCGAGGGCGGCGAGTGTCCGCTGCTCCGCACGCACCGCCTGCTGGACCGCGCGCCCTCCCTCCCTGAAGGTACGTGTCGTCTCGTCTCGTGTCGTGTCGGCCGTGCGCACACGCGCGTCTCCTCGTCTCTCCCGCCTCCCCTCACCTCTCGTTTCTGTTTCTGATCCTTGAAGCTGCCGCTCCCACTAAGTATTTATTATTATTTTTTGATTCCTTTTAGTACTCTGACCCTCGTCTCGATGATAGATGTCGCTCCCTCATCATAAGCCTCCCTTATTTTACTTCTACCACTAGAAGGAATTATCTATTTCCGCAGTAGTTTCTCCAGCACATATATACTTTAAATATTTATTATCTGCTCGGTCAAAACCTTCTAACCTCCATATATAATATCTTTGAACCGTTTTCTTTACCAAACGATAGTAGGTAACAAATTATGTATCTATGTATACTTTAATTATTATACTCATTCATATTAGTAGTATGTATGAAATCCACCAAAATAAATAACTTATCTAAATGTATAAGTAAGCTATGTTTATGGTTTATGTATAAATGTATAAGTCCCCAAAGCGTCCACATGAGGCGAGCGTCCGTCGCCGTCGCCGTGTGTGTACAGGACACGTGCGGCGGTGACGGACGCTCGTTGACGACTGCTTCCCCGCAGCCCCGGCCGGCTGCAGGTACGCGGGCGCGCTACGGGGACGACTCCCGGACCACATGACAGGTAGCTAGAGCCCGCACCCCGCACCCCGCCCGCCGCTCTCTCTGGCCGTGACTCGCCCTTATTCCACATCACCGATATGCCCGGACGCTTGCCTGCCTCCCCTCCCCCCCGTCACCCTCGACCCCGCCCCTCTCCCCCTGTCCAACGACCCCGCGCTTGCCCCGCACTGCCCCGTCGTTCGTGAGCCCTCAATGCCCACGATCGCTCGGGGCTGGTCGTCTGCTTGCTGTTTATATTTTATATTTGATGTGTTCTCGGATATCGTAAGTACTCATATTTTGTCACACGATTCGAGTGAGCCTCGTTTCTAACATTCTGGCGCAGACAATCTTCTCACTTTAGTAATTTTTGGCTCACTAGAGGCCACGGCGGATGAGCAGCAAGACTGAGGCGGCTTCGCTGCGAGGGGTACGTATCTCGTCGGACGGAAAGACTTATGCACTGACTGTCGGATATATAGATAGACTGGTGGAAGAATGTATAGATAGATTGACAGCTAGATATATAGATAGGCTAATGGACCAATAAATAGATAGGTTGACAATTAGAAATATAGATAGGCTAAGGGACCAATAAATAGATAGGTTTACAATTAGAAATATAGATGGGCTAAGGGACCAATAAATAGATAGGTTGACAATTAGAAATATAGATGGGCTAAGGGACCAATAAATAGATAGGTTGACAGTTAGAAATATAGATAGGCTATTGGCAAAGGAATACACTGAGGAACGGACGGTGGATTATTGTTTGAATTTTGAATGAGAAGAACATGTTGATATTGAACAGTATGCATAGGAGACAGGGTCCCTTGATTTAAAATACAACATTGAAGATAAGATGGTCACATAAAAATATATTAGAAGAAAGTCAATATTAACAAAGGGGACGCTCTGAAACAATATCGATTATTATCATTGTTATTAAATATTATTGTTTTTAAAATAAGTAATATGTGGCGAGAATTTTGAAAATCATATCCAAATTGATATTATGTAATGTGTCCGTGTCGTAAGTCCGTCATACATTCTGTCTCCTCACCTCCACACCAATGTGTTTGTTCGTGTTATATTTATAAGAGACGTAGCTGATGACCGTCCGACAGTCACTGGGCGCCGCTCGCACCGCCCGCCGCCTCCCGCCAGTGTTCATGAACACCTGTGTTAGTAATGTCTGTGTTCGTGAGCACTGAGCGGCCTCTGTGTCATCATCATAAACTAACCACATGTACACACTCACTCGAACGTAACTATTGTTCCAACATGGTTGTAAGTAGAACGTTGAATGTGTTTTTCGTATAAACTCATTTGATATAATATTTCTGTGGGCTGTAATAGGAAGATGAACTCTCGTTTGTTTGAAAACTCTCGTCGTCCTGGCCGGGGGGTGGGTGTGACAGTAGAAGTTCACCCCACAACAACCTTGTACAAAGAAGCCAACCTCCTAAGTGTACGACGCCTTTTTATTTTGCAAGCCGTCTTAGCCACTCATAAAATTGTATCAAACTCCTCCGTACCCAAAAATAAAACAAACCGCAGATATAAGGCTCCAAGTTTTGAAGTAAAACCTTTCGCAGCACGATTTCCTCCTTTTCTCTTTCCCTATATTTACAATAAAATTAATAAGGTTTGCGACCTCAGAAACCTCTCATGCAGGGAAGTAAAAATAAAAACCACAGTTTTATTAATGAATTGGTCTTACGATGACTCCGAACACGTCATAAAAATAGTAAAATAAAAAATAAATTATAGCAATGTTAAAGCCTGTTTTCGTTTTTGGATATATTTAGAGACACACACAAACACACACACATACATACATATACACACACACACACACACACAAACTCTCACAACTTTTACACTTCACATTTTCGAATGTTTGATCTGTTTTTTTAATTTCCTTAAATAATTAATTTTTAAAATGTTGTAATATCATAAAGATTTTTTTTTTATTGTTAAGAACTTTAAGTACAGTACCACTCTCTGTGTAATTGTAATTTACTATTTAAATTGTAATTTACTATTTAATTAAATTACTATTTTGTAATTGCTAATTGCAAAAATTTACTGAATCGTGTCTGCTTGAAATGAATCGATGTCCACGATACAGGCCTAGCCTATTGTGGACGTCAACGTTTACTATATATTGCATTGTTAAAATATGTTAGTTTTATAAAAAATAACGAAGTCCGTGACTCGTACTCAGTGACTATAGCGTCTCTTTTAGGTTTTATATTATAGGTAATGTAATGTTTTATATTATAGGTAAGGTAATGTTATATGTTGTTAGATTTTCAAGTGGATGCTATTTTCACATTTTTTACTTCATTCTTAATTTAAAACTAGACAATTAGTTTTTGTTAAAAAATTGTTTTATTATACCTATTTATATTTTATGAGTTAGTATTCAACCACACATAATGAATCTGGAGCCTCCATATTCACAGCGTTGATTCCTATCAATATTTGTTATATATTTCTTCATTTCACTATTTTCTTTAAATCAGCTTCAAGATAAACATATTCGTTTAATTTTTCTATATTTGATAGTCTTACACTAGTTGCCTCTCATCAACAACCTTCTTTTTGCTTCGGCTGTCGTTGAACGTTGGGAATTTTTTGTATAAGATGATAATTAAAAACAGATTGTTGTTATAAGCTTTAGTACTTGAAAGTTCATCTTCCTAGAACTCGGCCAATCATTCTACAATTTTTCGTATCTTAAGTGCTTTTTCACATTCAAGTGATCAAAATCGTAGTAATATGAATTAGACTAACGCATATTCATTCAGGTCTAGACTTGTATTGTACACATGTAAGTCATTAGTCCAGATGGAAAACAAATTTAATGAGACGATAATTTTAATGTGAAGAAGTTCTTGAAGATAGTAAATGTTTTGTTGTTTGACGTCAGAAGAAAGAGAGAATTGAATGTTTATAGTAGAGGCGGCGAGTCCGGTCGTTGGTTCAGGTGGTGTACACGACTGACATCAGACTCCCGCGATGTAAAAATACACGGGTTTCAGTTTTTGACATCGAATTAGTTCACAGACATCATTTTAATGGAAAAAGATACAGAAACTGAAAACTGTGTAGTGTAGCGTCAAGCGGCCGTGTGTGTGTGTGTGTGTGTGTGTGAACATGTTCCCGTGTACAGACTCGGAGCGCGCCCTGGAGCTGGGCTCGGCGCTGGCCGGCTCTCCTCCGCGCGGCTCGTTCGACCTCCGCGACCACAAACACTTCCCGCCGATGAGAGCCCCGGCCGGCGACGCGCCGCCCCCCGCCGACAACTGAACACTCAACACGAACACTGCCCGACGGATGGATCCTTTTGTATATATATATATATATATTTATGTAATGGTCGTGCGTCCCTCGAGACGTACTTGTACAATATTAAAATGTAATCTTAATGTTAGAATATCAATTGTGATAGTTGGGTTTGTCGGCCGGCTGACCGGCTGTGCCTGTGCTCGGCTGTGCTGTTGCTGTGTGTGTGTTCTTGGTCTGCCGATGGATGTGTGTGTCACGTCTGTATAGAAAAAATATTAAAATAATCAATGTAACAAAAAATAACAGAGCGGCGGTCGCTCGTCGTTGTGGCGACCTGTGAGCTGTGACACGAGGCTTCACATATCATATGTATCACTGAAGATTCAATGTTCATGATTGTACCCGTGTGACGTCACTCTCAACAGAGTACATACGATAACATTAATGTTTATAGAAGCATGTATTTTCGTGTTGAGTATTTTTTAAATATATTAATTCGATTTGAATTTCAATAATGTGCAGTTGATAGGTATTCGTCTCGTCTGTCGCTTTAAAAATATATTGTAAATAATAAATTTTATTAAATTAAATTGCGATGTTTTATTTCCTTATCGATTCGGTTTTGTTTTTCAAATGAATCGTTATGATAAAGAAAGAATTATTATGACTGAAAAAAATGGCCGAGTTGTAAATATAAATGAGGAACACGAAGAGGGCAGATATTTAGTTTATTTACTTATTTGGTTCACCAACAATGTGTACACTAAATAAATACAATTTTCAATGAATAAATCTTAAAACTAAGTGTCACAATTATTTACAGGAGAACACAGCATGCACGAATTACCTTTTTAGCGGAACAACATTATTTCTGATATAAATATACTAGGTATACGAAATATATGGTAGGTATATAAAACTTAATGAAACAAAAAGTGAAATAAGCAAACAAAAAAGAGTGTAAATAAAATGAATTGGTAATTTCTATTTTAATACTATATTTTTTACTGATTTTATGAATTTAGTAATTAAATCAATACTATCCTGGTACTCAGAAAATACATTCTTGATAGAGGACTGTACAATTTAAGGTTAGTATAATGTCTAGCCTGACAGAACAGATGTAGATTACATGACCTTGCAGTCTGGAAGGAATACGAAAATATTTTTTTGTTTAATAGATTGGGATCATTTAAAGATCTCGTAACAATTTTGGTAACAAATATTAAATCCATAAATTTTCTGCGATTGAACAATGTCGCAAAATTGAAATAACTAAGACGATCCTGATAGGAAGTAAGTTTTCTTTTTAGATTACAACTATAAATGCCTCATAAAGGAGATTGTCCACTTACTTAATTTTGTATCAAAATGTTTAAAAAGAGATTTTTGTCATATGAGGAAAAACTAAACGAAGGTTAAAGCGAAATAAAACAACATTTTTTATGATTTCTTTTTATTCTGAGACATCATATGTTATTAATATGTGTTCAAGAAATTGGACAGGTGGTGAAATGTGTTCCTGATACCTTGCCCAACTTAAAACAATAAAATAATCATTATATGAGCGCAGCAACCCACTGTCCTTCAGCCAACCATACAATTACAATAATTTTCTTTTAAAACTTCATTACCATTGTGATTATTATCATATAATATTATTATCATATATATATATATATATATATAAAATATATTTTTTGACTTACATATCTGCTTTGTATTTTTAATCTGCAGTTGGCCAAAGGAATCGGGTAGTCAACCAATAGGTCGCTGGCTATATTTCTACATACTTCTATAGTATAGGAACCATTGCCTCTTATGTGCTGCCCATAATACGAACAAGCTTGTTTTAGTTGGTATGTTCCACATGCAATTTTTACAAGATCATTATATTCTATTCTTGGAAATATGAAACTGTCCATGTTTACATTTATAGTTTGAAAATCTACTCGCCTTCTATTTAAATTATTTAGCTAATGTGTTAGGAGTGAATATCTTTTCATTTATTATAATACAAGAGTATATAAGGATTATAATTATATAAAACATTAAAACCTCATATTGCATTATAGGAATAGCATATATGTACAATACATATCTATTAAAAAAGTGATTTAAATAATTAATTGAATTGACACTTACTCGTCGAGGAGCTATCCACTGTCTTATAATAGACTGAACCTGATTAAGATCTAGACTATGTCGCCTTCGCTCTATCAAATCAGTTCCACAGTTTATGCATCTCAGAGATACGGATTGGTAAGAAGTCACTTCTTCTGTGTGCAGACTATCATGAGACACGCTTTGGTTTTGTTCAATGTCCATATTCAAGCCGAGGTTAGCGATGGAGCTAGTTTCGGGGTCCATATTACGTGAGTGTTGTTCATCGTTTATGCTATGATCGGAGTCCATAATACAAAAGCCAGGGTCATCGTTTGAGCGAAATTCGGGGTCCGTAGATGTGCAGGGGTCATTGGAAAAAGATAGGTCGGAATCCATAATGAATAAACAATCGTTGAAAGAAAATCCACAATAAATCAACACACTCAATGTAGGTAAACAAAGCAAATGTAAACAATCAGTCTGTGACATATCAATGTCAATTTGTATTTTTTGTTGTATTAGTGTTGCAATAGAAAAAAATCATTAAAAAATCGATCGAAAGAGATATGATTACGTTTAACATTCTTCATATTTCAGTTTATAAAACGTTTTAAATGACAAAACTACTTAAAAACATATATTTTTAATTTTTTTTGTAATAAATACTTATAGTTGTATTAAGTCCTGCGAGATGATTCGATTTGACGCAATCGTTAATTGATCTTGCTGGTAACACAAGACGTGGATCAATATAGCAAATCAGTGAAGATACTTTAAAAATATTTTTTCAATAAAATACAAATGTACACTCAAACAACAATAGAATGGCTAGCTAAAAATATATATTTTTTTTATAAACTTGTTTTTTTATAGCAACTTGTTCACGCTAGGCCAAAAATGGACATTGCCCTTATTAGTACATAGTCAGTTCAAATTAGACCAAAAAATAACGGTAAGGTTACATAAATTTCCACCAAGCTGAAAATCGGTAAAATTGTTTGAAATACCTTTAAAAACAACATTTGAGAGTTCCCCATCTTTCCCCTGTAAGGAAAAAATTGTATTCAAGGTCAAAGGTAAACAAAATGAGTTTTTCGCGATTTTCAGCAAAACTGATCCGTGGAATAGGTCTACTGGGGAAAGCACAAAAAAAAACGCGCTAAGTACACTACCTCATAGGTGGCGAGGAAACGTTTGCATGTGACGATATTATCATTTTAACCTTTACAACTTTTTGAATCGTTATATCTCAAAAACGGTGTCTCGTAGAAAAAAAAGTATAAATTATGTAATTCTTTGTAGATAATTTTATGATCTACAATTTTTGTCTGAGAAATTTTTATGATAAAACTTACCGTTTTGCTGAAATTCTCGAAAAACTCATTTTGTTTACCTTTGACCTTGAATAATCTTTTTCCTTACAGGGGAAAGATGGGGAACTTTCAAATTTTGTTTTTAATGATATGTCAAACAATCGTACCGATTTTCAGCTTGGTGGGAATTTATGTAACCTCGAATGTCTAATTTGACCGGACTATCACCAAATTTTTGAAACTGGATCTGGACTGTTTGGACAGAAGACAGTCTTCTCTATTATTTTTTCACGTCTAGAAGTTACAACAAAATTAAACTTAATTTAAGTCAAATTTTCATGATTAAAATTATACGAGTTTAGAGTATCACAACTCTGTTGAAAATGTAGAACGTACAGTGGCTAATGATAAGGTTATTTGATTGAAAACAAATTAAATTCCGAGCAGCATGTGGTGATCAGCAACAAACTTGGTGTGAGAACACGAGAAAGTTCTATTTCGATACATAATTAAACATGATAGTGTTATTCTATTAAGGATAAGATTATGCAAGTAGGCATTTTAAACATTTAATCCTCTCAAACAAGTAAATCTTTTGCAAGTGTACAATAACGGCTTTATTAGTCTAATTAGTTTTTTAAGCGGTCTTCACAAGACAGATAGTCAACAGATCGGTAACGTCAAAACAGCTTGGATCTACGATAATTACCTAACTTCACTCTTAAATTGGCCTTTCCTCGTCTATGATTTTAATAAAACCCTTTTGTCAAAGTTAGATGCGACGTCATAAAGATGTTGAAGTTATGGTTCGGGCTTGCGTTAACGGATGGTTATCGGTTTTATTAAGGAGTTGCAATAGTTTTGGGATGAATCTAAAAAGGCCGTCGGAGCTCTATAAACACCTAAGAGTTTCCAAGAGATACATCCTCGGTTCCGTCTAGAAACAACGCTTTCAGTTGTTCGTTTAGGTATACCTCTGTAGATACCATCACGTGCGAACATCGACGAATGAAAAATGGAAGCTTTAATTCCTAATTTGCAAGACTTTGGTCAGTCTAGCGGGAACTCGTGCAGGGGTGAGGGGTCGTCGCAGAATTATATTAAACATTCGTAATTTCAACACTTGTACTTAATTTGACAACCCAAGTGTTACAGCTTATTAAAAATAAAGTCAATTTATATCATTATAAACCCGACCACACTCGTCATGTATGGATCCTGAGGGTGGAGGTCTGTTATAATCGAGGGAAACTAAATTTCCAAGTCCTAGAAATGATTTTGTTATATTGTTTCATTCCATTCATGGTAGTTTTCGGAGCTATTTGACTTGAATCCTTCAAAAATTAAGAAACGATATTAAAAGGAAACAACTTTTTCTAAATCACATAATAGTAATTTTACATTCCATTGTTTTAAAACAAAAAGTATGAGAGCTGAAGGAACCTGAACAATAAACATAGAGACTCACACAGAGATGGGTCGAGCGATTTTTTTGCGGATTATTTCTGTTGAGTTCGAGTCGAGGTCATAAAAAAGTAAAAAACACGATAAGAAACATTTTATTATTCCCCTGGCCTATTGTATCTGTGTGACCTCTAAGCTTGGTGTACACACGAGAATCTGACATCGAGCAAACCGATAAGGTATATATATATAAGAGGAAGAGTTATATCGTGTTTGGGTTGCAAATAGTACATTCTATTTTTTTTCCTAATTTGATTATAAAAATTACAACTTAAAAAACAGAGATGATGTAGTTTAGACGGCTATTTTTTGAGGTATTATTTAAAAAAACTTATTATTTAAAAATCATTTTTCTTGGATAAACGTCGGTGGAATTCGTCTTCGTCTGGTTTTAAAAATCAAATTAATATTTCATTTCTGTAAATGATTAGAAATAATTAAGTGTTTTTGTTAACACAGAAGAAATTATTGAAAGTACAAGTCCAAAATATTTATTTTCCTAGTTAACATTAGCTGATGACTAAATATAAAAATTTCTTCTCTTCCATCACACTAAAAGTTTATTTAAAACAGTTGTCACAGTATAGTATATAGAACATGTATATGGACTTTAAAACAATAGTCAGTACATATGTCTAGAGGTGAATCCTTTCTTTCCCCCTCACTGTCTAATATCTATAATCGTTCCCTCCCCCCCTATCTCTCCCCGGGCGGGTCTCTCTTTCTTCCTCCTCGTCATCTCTGAACCTGTCTCTAGTAGTTTCTCACGTCCCAGTTCTCTTCTCCTCCTCTCCCCTTATCATATTAACATCACTCCGCCGCACATCATCAGCTGTGAGTGTTCTCTGTCGACGAACGTGTTCAATGACAGTCTCTTGCCCTCATCATCGTTGGTTCTCTTGGTTATGTTTGTTTTATTTGTACAACAAATCAGTTCCTTATGAAGCGACCGATTATAAGTGAAAAAGATCGTCTTAAAATGTCTCATGAGGAGATTGACGAATGTGAGTCAGAAATGAGAATCCTTCATAGTATTAAGGACGCGGAGACAGAGAGAAGGTGACGGCGATGAGATCGCACAATGAACATAATCATAAAATATCATTTAATTTAATGTCTTACAAGTAAATAATATAAAACAAATAGCGGCTAGCAACTAGTAATTTCTAGAGTCCGTCGGCGAGGAGCGGCCGGCGACCGACGGCGGGCGCGTTACATGGCGTTCCTGAAACACGAGAGAAAGAGATGTACAGAGACGAGTCACGTGAGACAGAAAGAGACAGGTGATGTGGAGGGGGGAGGCTGACCTGGGCATCGCGCACATCTCACAGGCGTCCAGCGGCGCGGCGTTATGGAACGTGCACAGAGGACAGGTCCACAGCTGGGAGCCGGGAGCGGCAGCGGGCGCGGCGGCGGCGGCGGCTCGGGCCAGCAGCGCGGCGGCGGCGGGGGTGGAGCGCCAGGCCTCGGCGGCGGGCGCGTCGCGGCGCCGCACGGCGTCCAGCAGCGGCGCCAGCTGGTCCACGGTGAGCGGCGCCGCGTCGTTGGTGGCCAGGAACAGCAGCACGTGCAGGTCGGCCACCGCGGCCAGGAACGACTCGGAGCGCTCGAGGTGCGCGTGCAGCGCGGCCAGGGACTGCACGTGCTGCTGCAGGGGCCGGTGCGCGGGTGGGAAGGTCGCGCGCGGGTCGAAGGTCGGCTGGCCGGCCGCGGGCGCCACGCCCACCGGCACGTCCACCAGCAGGTAGGCCACCGGCAGCCTCTTCGCCGACACGCCTACTTCGTTGCCGTACGCGTCCTTCTCCTGGATGACAAAAATTAATAACATTATTTAAATAACCTGCACCTGTACACTGTACGTGAAGCTTTATATCTTATATATTTAAATGAGCAAAATATACAAGAATTATTTAGGAATTTCGGAATTCGCACCAACAATTAATCACTTTTAGAAAATATGACTGTTCCTGACATCTATTGGCGAATAGTAATACTACTTTTGCTAATTGCTTTAACGACACAACAGCAGATGGCGTTGTTAAGTACCAGGAAGTCAATGGGTGTTTGTTTTGAGGTTAGACAAAGAAATTAATTTTTGATTTATGGGTGAATATACGCTATTTGAATTCCATTGGTCTATAGACAAATTTTATGTAAAACTTATTATATCATTGTCTCTCCATGCTTAAACAATAAAGAATATAGCATTTTATCTGACCTACAAAGACTATTCACTATAATATATTTATATTGTTAATAATATTTTAAAATGTATACTCCTCTGACCTTCCCATTTAAGAATTAAAATGAACTTATGGCTGAATACTTTAAAAACTACACAATGATGTTTTTTAATCAATGTTGTAATAAACATCGAAACATATTTTAACAAAATTTAGAGTACGAATAATACAATTACAATTACTAGTTAACTTTCTTAGCTAATAATCAACGGTATGACAATACCCTGCTTTGATTTGTTACTATACTCTGGCAACAGTGTCACTCTTCTGATAACACATTTTCCTCTGGTGCTTATAACACTGAAAAAAAAATGAATAATCGTCTGGCCCCTGTGATTACTCATTTTAAAATAAATAAATTATAAATATTGAATGGAACCGATAATATTTCCTTCTGGGACACGAAAAAACCAAATAGCGTATATTCTTACCCTTATATTAGTAATTAAAGCATAAACAATTAATCAAAGTTACTTTAGAATTAAGAGCTCTTCATAACCATACAGAATACAAATATGTCATAGGAACCATTTCCTGACAAGTAAAAACACGACAAAAAACTTACCACCGTATACATATAGCTATTATGGATGACCGTGACCAGGTGTCGTGATCAACAACACATTTAGTAATGATATAAATATTTAGTTATGTACTCCACCGACCTTATAGTACACATCCGGCACGTATTGTTCCGGCGAGCAGTCCCGTATGTAGCCCAGCTCGGGCGCGTCCCTGGTGGGCAGCAGGATGCCGTCCCTCACCAGCGCCGCGCACTGACCCGACACCTGGTAGCCCTCCAGGTGGATGTGGTTGTCCGCGTCGCCTGCAACAAGCCAACAAGCCTCGTCACCCTCCTCGCACCCTCACACCCTCCTCACGCCGACACTCACCCGTCACGCACACCGTCACGAATTTGGAGCCAAAGTATCCGGAGGACGCGTGCCTACACGCGTTCGGATGCTCGTTCTGGAAATGTCCCGCCGTGATGCACTCCTGAGCGGAGAGGAAGTGTGTGTCCACACCCCTGGGGAGAAACGGGACGGTCAAGGAACGTGGAACAAAGAGCGCGCGCGCGTGTGTGTGTGTGAGTCTGTGTGTGGTGTGTGAGTCTGTGTGTGGTGTGTGTGTGTGGTGTGTGTGTGTGGTGTGTGTGCGTGTGAGTCTGTGCGTGCGTGCATGTGTGTGTATGTGTGTGTGTGTGTGTGTTAGTCTGTGTGTCGTGTGTGTGTGAGGGTGTGTGTGTGTGTGAGTCTGTGTGTGAGTGTGTGTGAGTGAGTGCGTGTGTGGTGTGTGTGTGTGTGTGTGTGTGTGTGTGTGTGTGTGTGTGAGTCTGTGTGTGGTGTGTGTGTGTGTGTGAATCTGTGTGTGGTGTGTGTGTGTGTGTGTGTGAGTCTGTGTGTGTGTGTGTGTGTGAGTGTGCGCGTCGTTACCTCAGACACTGCACGGTGCCGCTGACTAGATCCAACGGCAGCAGGTCGGTGAAGATCCAGCCTACACGTTCCAGGCCGAGGCGGGCGGCGAGGCGGTCCAGGAGCGCGGCGTGGTCGTCCGGCGCCAGGCGCACAGCGTCCCGGCTACACTCCTGTGGCGGCTCGTACACGGCGGCGACGCGCGCGCGGATACCTGCGGGGAGGAGAGGTAAGTGGCGGGCGGGGGCGGCGCGGTAGCTACTCACTACAGAGAGGAGAGAGGGCGCACCCAGCGGCACGTCGGGGTGCAGCTCGTAGCGGCCGTACAGGAAGCCGACGCGCTGGTGGCCCGTGGCGCGCCAGTAGGACAGGAAGCGCTCCACGGGCGCCGCGTGCTCCAGCAGCACGTTGTCCACGTGGCGGTAGGGCTGCCTCGTGAGGGTCACGGCGCCCGGCTGACACGACGAGCAGATGCCGCGCGGCCACGGAGGGTGCTCCTTGCAGCCTGGAGAATAACACAGATGACGTCACCGACTCACTACACTCACTACTATGAGCGACCACATCCACACAGTCAGTCAGTTAGTCAGTGGCGGTCTCACCTGGCTTTATTTTACATGACAGTTCATCCAGTGTGATGAACTTGCCAGAAGTCATCTTGCGGAGGTATGCGTGGAATGACATGTGCTTGATGTTGTGCTCCTTGAGGTAGCCCTCGTCCCAGGGCTCCAGGGCCGAACAGTGCACACAACAGCCTTTGGAATTGTGACGACATCTGACACATATGTACTTTAGGGTTAATTATGTTAACAACTTTATGTTTATTAAATGTTACCTGTCTCTGCAGTTCATACTACAAATTTTAAAAATGACTAAAATATGACTAATGAAACCATGCATTTAGTACATTTTATTCTAAATCCAATTATAAGAAAACAAATCCAATAATAACTTAAAATATTATAGCACTGCCAAAGACATTTACATTGAGTTTGGAAATGACTTACAATTTTTCATCTCTCTGTCGATGTATGCTGCCTGAGAGACGGTACAGTTGTAAGTCTACCTCATGTTCTATTGGACCCTTACTGACAGCATTTGAGGGAGTCACTGTGGAAGGACCTGCCTCCGTTGAATGCTCTGTCAAAGGCTTGTTGAGTGGCTGCAAACAACAGTATGCTATAAGGTTGCTGAGATGGATAAACTGCCACAGTAGAGTATATAGTAGGGTGTCATGGGTCACCTCAGAACTAGTGGAAGGCTGGTCAAAGAGAACTGTTCCATTGACAGGACTCAAGTAGAGCATGTCTCCATGTTGCAGCCCGAACTCTCGGAGTTGGCGAGATTTACTAGATGAAATTTCTTGTTTCCGCGCGCGGTCCTTGTGTAAAGCGAAGCCGAATGAGTTCAAGTTCAGAGTGTCGTGGACTCGCTCGTAGAGGCGCGACGTGACCTCCGTGTCCAGCATCTCCACGCGGGTCGTGCCCTCCGACGACTGGACCCGCAGCGTCTGAGGATAACAAACATACTAGCTGAGAGCGACCCTCCTGTCAATACGTTTATGACAATGCCCTTCAATAATGTCGAGTCATCACTTCCAATAAATATACTGTATCCAATTATTATACAAATTTAAGTTAATCCAAGGAATTATTATATTTTATAACAGCCGTAGCAACGGAGGTGCGTAAGAAAATTTAAATCTTTGACAACAAATTTCAAAAGCTTTTGTCCTTTGTAAATTACTATAGAGAAGACTACAGTCGAGGGTATTTCGGGGATTACAGAGATAGAGAACTAACGACACACTTAAAAAGTTTACCATTTTTTTTGTTCCTGACATTTTACTTTATAAATAAAATAATAAAATAACTACACAGCTCTACACTGACATGACAATTTTAGCAATTGACAATTAGACTATATGTCAACTACAAGCCATGACAACAACTTTCGTTTATTAACTAGTAAAGGAGTTTAACTTTAAAACTTGTATTTATGACATTTGTTTTATTTATGAAAGATATTAAAAATAATTGTAACATATATATTATGTTATTGCTTTTATTAGAAACTATGTATTAATATACTGCTCATTTTAAAATTATATTACAGTTATTAAAAATGTATTTATTAGTGCTATTTTTTAAAAATTATATAATATAGGGATCTGTTTTGAACAGGGCTTAGAATTAATAAGCCTCATTGTCTTAGCAAGTCGAGAAATAATTTACTTAAATATACAAATGACATAATTTTGATAATTTTTTTTTGCATCAAGTCATTTCAAAATTGTACAATCATGTCACTGTTGTCATCTGTCAATTAGTGTAAATAAAAGTTAAAAATAGGAAATAGTAGCTAAAAATAATCTTCACTTTTTAAAAATAACTAATGCAATAAACGGTAAATATTCAAATAAAACATATTTATGTATGAACTATAAGTTAAAGTCACAATTTTTTTAAATATTCTTGCCGGAAAAATGGATATAATATTTGATGTCCAAATTATAAATAAGGAGTAATATTTTGAATTGTCATCCAGCACATATAAAATAGAGCGATCATTAAGCGACATCGAATCGTTAAGTAGGAACATGTATAGCTGTACACAAGCTTCACCTATGTATGTTGTAAAAATAGTGTGCACTAGGTGGGTGTTGTATGTTCGTGTGTAGTCCTAACTCCTAGCAGCTCCCGCCTCCCGCCAGTCCGCGCCAGGTGCTCGTCTCGCTGCAGTCAGCTCGACGCGCGCTTTATATATCTGAACTGTAGTCGTGCTGTTTGTTTATTGTGATATAACTTGACTATCCTACATTTGATACTTGAAGGTGCTCCCTTCTTTGTTGGCATAGCTTTTTTGAAATTTAATTCATCAAATCCCATTCCACTTTAAATTGACGCATTTGTAATATATTTACTACAATACAATTTTAATGTAAGCTATCACTATTTCTATGACCACTGGGGCTTGAATTTGTAAAGCCATTGCGAAGTACAAGTTGAGGACATCTTAACATTCATCAGGCTCGAGGAGCAGTGAGGTGTCAGAATGTCTATGGAGGAGGGGGAGCCTGTGGACCTCTACATATATGACCTCACAAAGGGTCTGGCTTCATTACTGTCACCTGCTATACTTGGTAAATAATATTTTATATTAGAACCATTTCTAAGATTTATATATATAATTAGAGTCTTATTATCTCATGCTATATCAAAATTTTGATCAGTTATTTGTAATTAAAACTTTATTGACATGTGATGTTTTTGTTTGTGTTATATATTTATATCATTTATTTTGTAAGGGAATATTAAAATGTTTTGTATTCAGATGATTTTTAATATTATAATGTACCAAAACAGATTCTGTCCTCCTGACATTGATTATAACTCATTAACTTTGTTATGAATCATTAATAACATATTATTTCTTAGACCTACATGATGTGGTCACATTCATACTAGATAATATATCAATTTGAATATATTAGCTTGTGGTGTATTTTAAAAAAAGTTTATATTTATTATTTTTATTTAAAAATCTTAAGTTCTTATGAGAATACTTTTCATTCTGGTGAATGAAATATTTTCCATCTCATGTTTCTTCAAATTGAAATTAAACCTTGAAGTCATTTATTCCTTGTGTTTTCACATGTAGTGATAAGTGTAAGAGATTAGAGTTTGTTGTCAAACAGATCTCATGTCACTCATCAGGTTAACATCAGATGAAATCACTCACTTCAATACATATTGACATAACAGTAGTCACTAATCTGTATTAGTACTCAAGTGTGCATGTGTGTGTGTGTAGAGCGATTCTTAAAGTATGAACCCTGTATATGTTACATTTGAGTGTATGTTTGTGTGTGTCGCGTGTTGCAGGGCGGCAGGTGGAGGGCGTGTGGCACACGGCGGTGGTGGTGTTCGGCCGGGAGTACTTCTACGGAGGCGGCGGCGTCACCAGCTGCGCGCCGGTGGGTACACACACACACACACACACACACACACACGTTACATGAGGGTTGTTCAAGTGTGGTGCAGGTTGTAGATCAGTCTGACGTCATCGGTCACACGATCCCCTAGGAGCATCACGTGTCATATAATAATAACGTGTCACACTCACGATACGTTCAGACGTGTGGCGATAAATTTTAATTGATGAACGGATATTTTTTGCGAAGTAAAATTAGACTCGTGTTAAAATAAATCAAATGAATGCGTTTGTTTTATTTGTGTCCTCGGTACGTGTAATACTGGTCGCCAATATAAAGAGACACCGTTACCCGCGCCACTTGTTGGTACACGAAGGTCACATATCGCCGGTCGATGTTATAATATTATCAAATTATAAACATTTCACCGGAGCGCGGGCTCATCGCCAAGCTTTCAGGAAATAAACACTAAGAATGTCGCGCATATTTTCGTCATGATTAATCTAAAAATAACTTCTCCATAGTAAATAACAAAAATGCGTAGTATTGGATTACACGCTAGGACGCGTTTCATTTCGGATCGTAAAAGTTGTTTAAAGTATAAAAAAGAATGAAATGAGGACTTTCAGGACTACACCCTCACTAGTACATGAGAGACACATTTTAAATCAGTAGCTCTGTAAGAGAGATGCATCATAAGTATTATATTGGTATCGGTAGCCACATGAACTATTGTCCACAACATTCATCCTCTCTCAGATGCGACGCGCTTCACGTGTGTTCTATATTTCCACTCACTAATAACTCTCATATCTTCCATCTCCCTCGCACTCGTTACATCAATGCCTATATCCGTCTCACTCACATCGAGACATATTTCTAACAGGAATGCTCTCAAAACAGTGAAAGGTGACTTCGTGCTCTTATTTTATTCGTAAATGTCAGGAAACTTGAACCACTTTTGTTCTTGGATATGGAGAACTTTGGAAGAAAGAAAAAAAATGTTAGAGTCGTGAGAAAGTAAAGATATTAAGAGTACTAATATAATACAACGTGACTAGCTATGAATATGAAATAATCTTCTCGAAAAATTAAAGAAATCGCAATTCCCTTGCTTATGTATGAAATAAAATTGTATAAACCTAAAAGCAATTCTGAAACATGCTGATAATTATAAAAATGTGTTCATTCACAATAAAACTAGCACAGAGCCAGCAACATTTACCTAGTTCCCTACATTGTTGTCATCGTCCAAATGTTACCAGTAAATTCTTCCTTGTGTTTCTTAATATAGACCCGAGTCCCGACCCGACTCACTCCGCGCTACATGTATCGCATATTCACAACTACTGTTAGTTGTTAAGATTAATATGTATTATTATGTTAATACAACAAATTATAAACAAATTATTTCGAGAAATTAGGTACTATAAAAACGGTTTTTGTTAGTTAATCTTAAAAGATAGACATATACTGTCGCGGACTGATTTTTAGATAATTAAAAGAGCTATTATTCTTTCATACATATTTTTTTTGTGTATCTTGAACCGTTTTCACGGCGCACGCAACGGAAGGCTTCGAAGATGAAATAATTTCTCCCGTTTTTTACACATTTACCACTATATCTTTGCTCCTATTGGTCGTAGCGTGATGTTATATAGCCCACAGCCTTCCTCGATAACTGGACTATCCAACACAAAAAGAATTATCCAATTCGAACAAGTAGTTTCGGAGATTAGCGCTTTCAAACAAACAAACAAACAAACTCTTCAACTTTATAATATTAACTTATAGATTAGTATAGATAAGACACAGCACGAGGACGTCTCTCATGACGTCACACACGGACCTCAGTCACTCGTCACACAAGTAAAGGGTCCAACGTACAAAATACATACATATATACCACTGAAAAAGAAAGGGCCGAGGATGTAGAAAATAATGTAATGTATGACGAATACCCTTTATTAAATAATTTTATATAACAAAACAATAATGATTGAGAATCATTCTTCAAGAGATAACTCAAGATACTCGTTACAGTTATACAATGATATTATTTTATTTTATTTTTATTAATGTTGAATGTTCAGGTATTGGACTTTCCTTGCACTATGAATACAGAATATTTGAACTATGTTTGACAAACATCAAATTGAATTTGCGTTTAGATGACAAGACTGTGTCACAAACCTGATAATTAGAGACCTGCAGGTAGACATCTGGGACGTGAGATAAGTCGAGGACGACCTTTGTTTGACGACTTTACATTACTATATAATTCCTTGTAAGTCCTCGCTACCCGCAGATATAGTTAACATAGCTGGGGGAATGTTCTGTGTCAACATGACCTCTCGTATTAATACGTCCTATTAGCAGACACGGAGTCCTCACGGTAACTGGCTAGTGTCTGGTCGGATCACGGAACAAAGTGTGCTGCCTCGGGTCACCTCCTCCCATGAACGACAACAAGAATCACAGATATATCTGCCGTCTGTTGTACAGTCTGTTACATATAAAACATGTTCATATATGTATAAGACTTTAAATTAACTTGACAAGTATACATATACAGGGTGACTGGTGAATTACTATCAATATTTAAGGAGAATACTCGGTACATGATTCTCATTCGAATTATGTAAATAAAATAGGTACTTAATTTTTGACCAAATTTCCGTATAAATAAATAAAGTGTGGACACGTTCCAAGTGTTCCAAGTGTGGACGCGCGTGGCGGCGTGTGTGTGTGTGTATACCTAATCTGTAGGGTGTGCACACGATGCGTAATTAATTACATAACTTTTGGTTAACTTTACTTAGAAGTTTATTAATATTTATGTGGTAATAAAAAATATAATATTTTGTGTGTGTTCAAGGGGATCTGGGAATGGTTTAGATTCACAAGTTTGTCCGCTGGACAATGTTTTTTTTTTTTTAAATTTTTAATTTATTAGTAGTTGTTGATACAAACGTTTTTTTGACATTATATTTGACAACTAACTAATATGTCAATCATTCTGTCGCACTTCAAAACACGGAGATCTATGACTTTAATAGGTAAACTCCAAAAATATAAATAAAAAAACGTAACAGATATTACTTGATTATAGGGCGATACGAAGTTCGCCGGGTCTTTTAGTATTTTATAAAACACAAGCGGGTTCTTACTAATACATGATGTGAACAATTTACACTTGTTAAACTAGCTGTGCCTGTTGGATATTTTAAATATCGCTTTCATTTTCAAATTGTTTAAATGAGATAATCTATTAATATATAAAAGTTATATGTATCATATTTATAATGTAAGTATTATTCCAGCCCTGACATCCTTAGTTTTATTTACATTTTACATTTACTTCGAATCTTCCATTTGAACTCCTTATATGTTGTAAACTTGCAAAGTAATACAAATTGTAAAGCTTAATTAAAAAGCAAATATTTCAATGTCGATGCCCTGAACGTAGTCGTAAGGAGTTGTCTCTCGCTGTACTCTGTCTACTTATAGTTTTCCATAGTCGTATGTTTCAATATTACACATGTGTCTGTCGTATGTCCGCAGGGCAGCACCCAGCTCGGCGCTCCGTGCCAGGTGGAGCGTCTCGGGACCACGTTCGTGCCCTACCCCGTGTTCCAGGAGTACATCCAGGGGCTCGCTACTAGCTCCTACACGTGTGTACATACAACCTGCACTAACACAGTTGTCTGATCGTATGTTCGTTCTCACGTATATGTATGTATGTGTATGTACAGAGGCCAGGCGTACCGTCTGCTAGAACACAACTGCAACCACTTCAGCGACGAGGTGGCTCAGTTCGTGTGCGGGGCGCGCGTGCCCAAACACATCGTGTCTCAGGCCGAGCGGGACCTGCCGCCGCCGCTGAGGCTGGCGCTGCAGGCCGCGCTCGACCACCTCGTGCCCGACGGAGCGCCCGTCTACGGCGGAGTGAGGCACAGCCGACGGGACAGCCCCGACTACCTCACGCTCAACGACCAGATCGAGGAGGCCAGGTGAGGTGACACACACCACACACGACACGCGACCGACACGGGCCGTGACCGTGCGCTGTGTGCAGTGCTCGGGGGAGGAGGCTGCTGGCGGCGGCGGCGCTGGCGGCGGCCGTGTGGCGCGTGTGGAGGAGACTGACGGCCGACAGGGACGAGCACCACACACACCCACGACCATACTGAAGAACAGGCTCCAGCCTCCATACGAACAGAAGAAACACAACCCAACCACCCCCCCTCCGCTCCCCTTAACCCCCTGTCCCAAATAAATGTTCAAACACCAGTGGAAGCTATTATTTGTAGATTATATTGATGTACAGTTTGTAAATGACTTATATGAAGCGAGTCTTCTATCAGTGTGTATCTGACTTCTCACGAGGTGACGACTGTCGGTTGGACACAGAGTGGCGTCCCAGGAGCTGGACGCGAGGAGGAGCACGCTGGCGGAGAAACTGGCAAGGAAGGAGAGGAGGAAGGAGAAGAAGAGGAAGAGACTAATGGGAGGAGAACAGACGGCGGAGGAGGGGGGAGGAGGTGAGTAGCGGGGGGGGAGGCTTTACAGTAACAAGTGTAACCTCTTAAATGTAGCAGACTCGGTTCTTTGATGTTTTCTGGTATTAAGACTCAGGATAGCAGCAAGGATTATTGTAATAGTAACAGTATCCTGCGTATGGTTATCGGAGCGAGACTTCTGTAAATTCTGGAACTGTGAGTGAGTGATCGAAAGACGGTGTAGAGCTGATGAGGACAGGCTCTGAAAACTACTAAACTTACCTAAAAATTTAATTATTAAAACTAATAACCTCACACTACTCGGCGCCCTCCCGTCTCCCCCTCTTAGGATTACAATATAATTAAACTTGTTGTGTGCTGATAGGAATCTTCTGGTTCCGACATGTTGTCGGTGTCACCCGGGGAGGTTCGTTCAATTTACAAAATATATTTTGCATGCGTAACATGCACATGTTAAATATACGATGTACAGACATTTTTTAAGCACTTTAAGACCCAGTTTCACCAATCAATGTTAAATAAGTGACAGCTTGTTAAGGCGTTTGATGCTCTATTAGATGCATCGAGCGTCCCACCACGCACAAATGTTCGTTTAAATGTCTTAACCAGCCACTAATATTAATTCCTGCTCTGGAGCTCCGTCTAATGGCTAACAGACTGTTAATGCATTGTCGAAACTCAATTGTCCAATCACAGCCCTGATTTCTTGTAACCATAGTAACGTCATCTGTTTTGTCAGTTTCGACTATTTCCTTGTACTTGTTAATAAAGTGAATTAAAATTTCATTTCCTATGATGATTTTGCCTCCAGCTTTTTTATAACATTGCAAATTAAATTTTCTTTTTATCTCTTATAATTTGAACACAATTTATGCCTATATTTATAACATAACATAACATAATAATATATAACACAATTTATTGACAACCCGATTCTGACAGGTTACACCTAGTAAATTGAAAAGAAAGCTTTTTGTGTGCTAAATGTATGCAACCAACGATATATGGTCGCATTACCTAACAGTGACGTATCGAGGGATATATACGATCAAAGTATAATGGGGTGCATAATGGCAAACGTGCTGTATTAAACGCTATAGTTTCCATTTGGTCGTCTTATAACAAGAACGAATAATTTGGTAGTCGGTCATTTGACATGACGTTTAATAATGCGTTGTTAATTTAGACCAGTGGCGATAGCTTTTAAAACATATTTAAATTATTGTAGAATAAAACTCATTAGAAAAGGAGGGGAATATTATAAAAATGAAAGGAAAAATAATTTACGGGTGATCTGAGGTCGGGAAGGGTATGGCGATGGGTATTTAAGGGTAAAAAATGGGTTTTCTCGATTTCCGGCAAAACTAAAAGTCCTACGGAAAAATGTTATATGACATAGTAGTAGGTAATAAAAAGATCTAAAACTTTTGTACAAAATTTTTTTCACATAACCTCAAAATTTATGTGAAAAATTCGAAAAACCAAGTTTTTGGTTTTTTTTTGATTTTTTACAAAAAACAATATTTTGTCACGAAATTTGATGAAAACTTACCTTTTGATGTTATAAACACACTGTAATTTATTTGATTGAAATATTTATTTTTTCAGCTCATTTTGAATAAATATCGAAAAATTAGCCTCATTTTCAATCGAAAAATCACCCGACAAAATATCAGCGTTTTTCAAAAATTTTGTGTGTTTTCTGTTCGTTACAATCTCTATTTTCCAGTGGTGAAGAAAAAAATATATGTTTCTTACTTGCAGTACCATTTTTTGGATAAAATAATAATGTCCCTTTTAATGAAATGACACTCGATGTCGTTTGGAAAATGCTCTTTCAATTTATTTATTTTTAATAGTTTTAGCAGCTCAATGTCAATTTTCTATAAATTACTTAAAAGAAGGACTATCTGGAGAACTTCTAGAGTACACAACTATTAAAAATAAATTAGAAAGAGCATTTTCAAAACGATGTCGAGTGTCATTTTATTAAGAGAGACATGATTATTTTATCCAAAAATGGTACTGTAAGTAAGACACTTATATTTATTTCTTCGCCATCGTAAAATAGAGATTTCAACAAATTGAAAACATACCAAATTTTTGAAAATAGCTGATATTTTTACGGGTGATTTTTGATTGAAAATGAGACTGATTTTTCGGTATTTATTCAAAACTAGTTTTTGCCCGCTACTTCGTCCGCGTTAATTTCATCATCTTTTTCTTCTATATATATAAAAATGGATTGCTGTTCCTTAGTCTCGCTAAAACTCGAGAACAGCTGAACGGATTTATCTTATCTTAGTTTTGAAATGTTCGTGGAGGTTCAGGGAAGGTATAAAAGCTGAAAAAAATTGATTCACTACTGGGAAAACCATAAAAACAGCTCTTTTCTATTTCCCATACAAACGTTTTTTTTGACATTAGATTTGACAACTAATATGTCAATCATTCTGTCGCACTTCAAAACACGCAGATTTATGGCTTACAGGTAAACTCCAAAAATATAAATAAAAAAACGTAATAGATATTTCTTGATTATAGGGCGATACGAAGTTCGCCAGGTCTTCTAGTTAGTAATATATGTATAGCTGACCGGGCGAACTCTATTCCGTCCTAGAGGCCATAAATAATCAGGTTTCTCCTGTTTCAATCGAACAGAATGATTGACATATTAGTTAGTTGTCAAAACTAATGTCAAAGAAAACATTTGTATGGGAAATAGAAAAGGGCTGTTTTTAGGGTTTTCCCGAAAATGAATCAATTTTTCTCACCTTTTATACCTTCCTTGAACCTCCACGAACATTTCAAGACTAAGATAAAATAAATCCGTTCAGCCGTTCTCAAGTTTTAGCGAGACTAAGGAACAGCAATCCATTTTTATATATATAGAAGATAAGCTGAAAAAATTAATATTTCTAATCAAATAAATTACAGTGCATTTGTAACATCAACAGGAAAGTTTTCACCAAATTTCGTGACAAAATATTGTCTTTTGGAAGAGATAAAAATAAAAAACAAAAAACTACGGTTTTTGAATTTTTCACATAAATTTTGAGGTTATTTAAAAAAATGTTAATATAAAAGTTTTAGGTCTTTTTATTACCTACAACTTTGCCATATAAGTTATAACATTTTTTTGTAGGGCTTTTAGTTTTGCCGAAAATCGAGAAAACCCATTTTTTACCCTTAAATACCCGTAAATACCCATACCCTTCCCGACCACAGATCGCCCGTAAATTATTTTTCCTTTAATTTTTATACTATTCCCCTCTTCTTCTAATGAGTGCTCATTCTACTATAATTTATTTTCACTTTTCATTAATTTTAAAGGCTTCTGCACTGGCCTAATTTGTCATCGTAGGACGTAAATATTTTAATAGACATTTATAATTTTGAAGGTTTGTTAGTAAATGCTGTGATTAGATTAAACAAACATTGGTTGGTGAAACTGGGTCTAATACTTAAGCATCTGAAGGGATGTAATTTCCCTGTGTATGTTCTACCGTCTGTACAATGGCTTTCAAACATCAAGTTTTCGGTGGCTTCTTTACAAACACGGCCGGCAACGCGTCTCCAACGCCTCTTGTGTTGTACATGTCAATAGTTAGTTCCAACACTAAGTTACGATCACTACTTGCCATCTATCTCACCATACTACTAACCATCAAGCTGTCTGCTCGCTTGCCTCTTTTGGACATGAAAAAAACATAATGCACTTCAGGCCTACATAAAAGGTCTTTTTATTGTTCCACTTCGACCCCAATTTCTTATTTCTTCTTTCGTTCTCCCTATTATGTATTCTCGAAATTAACAAGAAAACATATAAATAGAAGGATAACGGTATCAGAGGTATTTCACAAAACCGTAGTCAATGGGCTGTAGTGAAGGAAGGTAGTTGTTATTACTACCGAAACTCACAAGTTACTTACTGCTCGATGACTTTTTCGAATCTTAATCTGAATCGTGAAATTTAAAACTACATATGTATAGCACCTAAAAATATATAGAAATACGACAAGTAGCTGTAGATTCTACATAGAACAAGAAAGTCATAAATACACTAGCGCTTTATATTTTGTATCGATGCAAAATTTTAAACAAATGAATACATCGAACCGTTTAGCAGAATCTTTTGTAAAAGTAGACGATGTAATCACTCTCGTCTATTTATTACTGTAGTTGAACGATCCTCAATTGGGTCAGCTACTCCGCTGACTCGGGCTCACGTGGCGTTCGGCGAGAGACGCTCTTGAGAACTCGTACTACGGTCACGATGAATATGTAGATAGAAGAATACTGTACAGAGAACGGAACAGTTAGGAGTTGAAGAAGGGGTCGTGGAGGATAGGCTGTGAGGGGTGGAGGAACACGTGAAAGGCCGGCGGCTGGCTCGCGGCCAGCGGGCGGCGGGTGGCGGGTGGAGCGCCTCGCCTCACTCCCGGCTCGCTCGCTCCCGACACCGGCCGCACCGCGCCGCACGAGCTGGTCGGAACACGTCCACTGTATTTATAGAGCTGACCCGCACTCGCTGGAGAATTCCGCGGAGTACTGTCGACACCCGCTAGTACAACACGCACAGTGGACCGACGACCACGGGGCTGGAAATAGATCCACTAATAATAAACACATAAGTGTTTGTGGGACGACTGACGGCATCAGCTTCGACCACCTACAAACAGGTTTTCTGTTGATTCGGTAAACTATTATTTTTTTATATGATTCATGGTTCTCGTAACGTTTGTTGAAAGTGACTCATTTTTAACTATTTATTTGTTACCATAATCTTAATATACCTAGCGACGTCGCGGCCGCTAAGTCTGTTAATAATAAATAGTATCATCGTACCGGCCACCGATCAAACACGCTCGGTGTCGATTACAGAAATATATTCTGAGTAAGACGCTCGGGCCATGCGTGTAATAACCTATAAAATTAACCCAAAGATAGAATACACGTAAACATTCTGGTACACATCTGACGGTCAAGAGTGTTATTGAAGTCTGCAAGGGAACTGTTTTGAAACATAGACTATAACAATGTTAGGTTTAGAACAGACCCTGAGCCAGTATCACGTGTATGTAGCTCGTCGTTGTTTGTATACAGAGATGTCTGAGCCGGTGGAGGTGCTGGAGGCTCGTCCCGGACCCAGCACGCCGCCCCGCGAGGACGAGCGGCCGCGGCCCAAGGACCCTCCCATACTGTTCAAGGACATTGATGTGAGTCACCACACAACACACCATACTGCTATGAAGTTTACTATAGTACATACATTTAGGTTGTCAGCTCATTCGTGTTTACTGTATAGCAAGTTGCCAACGTTATAGAAAATTGTTTTGGGACCCTTTCCAGAACCATCAGGATGTGAGTCGGCGCAGATGTCGTTATGAATAAGAGAACACGACTCGCGCGTGTGGGCGACACTAGTCATGAATAATATGGTGCTTGAAAACAAAAATAATGTTGAACATTATTAAATTACCCTTACGATGCCGGGCTTTGAAAATTAATTGTTAATCGATGATTAATTTGATAATAACGTGTTCTATGGCGATAAAGATAACTTGCACAGTTTTCTTTATTTATTTATTATTAGGGACACATACAGCATATCGTATATTACAGCTTGATATAATAATTATATTTTGACACTTATGCCAGTTAAGTTTCCACTACTGTTTTTACGGGGAAGTGGACTAATTTTGATGTAACCTAAAATACAACTATTAATTAATTACTAATGAGTATTTTTTACAAGATTATAAAATTTACTTAAACCATTTTTAAACAGATCAATGTGGTTGTATTTTCTACATATTATGACTATTACAAGATCTTAAAATAAAAGAATTTTTGAAATAATTAGTCTTACAAATAGGTATTGAAAAAGTATCCTGAGAGCGAGCGTTAAAACGAGGACATTTAAATAAAATATTACTGAGCAGATATGGAGAATCAACTAATTTATTTAATACATATTTTGTAAAGAAATATTTGGTCTCTACGTTCTTCAAGTGGCAAAAAGACTGAATCAGGAAAAGTAAATTTGTATCGCAACCTCCTGATAAATTTGTTTTGTATATTTTCAATTAAGTTGACATATTTTGCATATTTTGGATTCCAAACAGTTGACGCATACTCTAAATGTGATCTAACGAAAGCATCGTACAAAATTACAAAGGTATGAATATTTTTAAAATCTGCCTCTTGCCGAAAGATAAATCCAAGCATTTTATACGATTTCATCACTATTTTCTCAATATGCTTATCGAATATGAGTTTGTTGTCTAGTTATAGCTCAAGTCACCTCGGTTACCCTTTTTAATTTAGTATTAAATATGGAATAGTCAAAAAATATTTGTTCTTTTTTTCTCGAAATTTACACAACACTTGTCAACATTAAGCTGCAAATTATTAGCAATGCAATATTGTCCTAATTTATTTAAATCCTCTTGTAAATGTAAAGTCTTGATTATTTTTTATTATTTAAAAAAATTTAGTGTCATCAGCGTATAATAAAACTTGAGAATTTTTAAAACAATTACTTACGTCATTAATAAAAAAAAAAAACTCTTAGATCATAATGTGTTATTAAAATTGTCTCACACTTAATTATCTTGTAACAAATCCACCGGCAGGGCGTGGCGGAGTACGAGTCGCTGGTGAAGGGTCTGGAGGGAGTGGAGCTGACGGAGGACGAGCGGCGTAGTCTGGACGAGCTGCAGCAGTACCTGGTGGCCGGGGAGGGCTCCTGGGTGCTCGGGGATGACTTCCTTGCCTTCGTCGGTACGTGACTCCCTCTCCCCCTCGCCGGTCGCCCCCCGCCCCCTCTCACCGCCCCCCGCTGGTCCGCAGGTCGCGTGTTGTCGGACTCCTCCCTCCCGTCCCCGGCCCGCGTGTCTCTGCTGCGCTGCCTGTGCTGCGCGGCGCTCCGTGAGGACGTGTCCCTGGTGCTGCACCAGGACCGTCGCCACCACTCGCTCCTCTCCTACTCGTACAACATCGACCGCTTGCCGGTGGACGAGCAGCTGGCGCTCCTCCTGTTCGTGAGTATGCTCTTCTAGTGTAGTGTCCGTGTAGTATCCGTATCGTGTCCGCGTCGTGTCGTGTCACAGATGGTGAACCTGTTCTCGGGCCCGTCGTCGTCGGAGTGGTTGCTGTACATCAGCGAGTGGTCGTCGGGCGGCGGGCCTCCTCTGTCCAACATCCGCGTCACCACCAAGGTGTGTGTGCACGGCGTGCTGGCCGCCGAGCCGGCGCTGAGGGACGCGGGCACGGCGCTGCTCTACAACATAGCCACCAAGGAGGTAAAGACTGTGGTCTGTATCGCTCATTACTATATACTATTAATATAATATACGGGGTGACCGGGACGACCGTAGCCGAGACTTATGTGATGGTGACGAGTAGAGACAGGCGGGGAGGGAAGCGAACCACAGACGAGTTGATCCCGAGTGTCATCGATGTTATCACACGTACTACGAGAGATAACGAAAGAAAGAACGCTCTCATACGATGTGTTTGAGACGTGAACAAATAATACATGTGACAACATAATACGTCCCTGACATCCGCCGCCGGCTTATATACACAAATACAATTGTTTTATTAAAGATTTTACAATATACTCAACGAGAACCGCCCTCTGGAGGAATTATACTAAATAACATTATAATACTCTTATTAATGAATAACGGTCTCAATAAGAACAGTTTAGAACGGATGATGTGACTTATGACAACTGTTAATATGGATTAATTATTATTAGCGATTTATTAAAACGTATCTCCGCGAGTTGAAGAAAACATATAACAAACAACCCTGACACGACTCTCGCGACAAAAAAATATGTAGAATAATACGTATTTCTAATGATTATGATTGTGTCTCTGAGCATGTGTGTGTGTGTGTGTGTGTGTGTGTGTGTGTGTGTGTGTGTGTGTGTGTGTGCGTGCGTGCGTGCGTGCGTGCGTGCGTGTGTGTGTGTGTGTCCGTATGTCCCTGCAGGTGTGTGTGTGTGTTCCAGCGCCTGTCGGTGTGCGCGGCTCTCCGTCGCCCGCTGCCCGCCGCCGCCAAGAGCAAGGTATATGTCTGTGAGGGGCCTCTCGTGTATGTATCTATGTTGTGTGTGTGTGTGTTAAGTGACGTCACTAAACACGTCGCCGGCCCTCATCTGACTTGTGGTTACAATATATAAACCTTACATGTACTAACGACAATATTATTCTGCTTAACATAATATTTGTGAACTTTGATTAAATCAAGAATTTCACAACAGGAAAATAGTTGTTTACAAACTACATATATCAGTAACTTTATTGAACTATTGTTAATGATCCGAGTCCCCGCTCGTAGCTGTAGTCAGCTAATATTGACTCAGTGTCGTGTTTATGGCCGACACGCTTTGTTATTATATGTCAATGTATTCATTACTTGTTGTTCGCACATCGTCGGTCACGTGATGTGCATATTTTTATTATTTTGATCAACTAATTGTACTCGGAGCCGTCTCCTGCCTCTGTATATAATATTCCCTCCTGTCGATGGATCCCATTCCCTTAATATTGCCATGCAGCTGTCATTTCGTTAACTTAATACATTCGCCACGTTACTTATCATGCGTATGTGATAAGTAATATATTATTAGTGTAGCGGCGGCTCTGTTTTATCACAGTCATAATCATCTCCATTGTTAATGTTGCATCGACCTGTTGTTTGTGTGTCATCATCTTATATTGATCGTCATCTAACACATATATTTTGCTCATTAACTATATTTTTTAAACTTGTAGTATGGGATCCTTTCCCTCCTGTGCTCCGTACTGAGCTTCGTACAGCTTGGAAACTATAAGAAAGAAATATATACGAGCTCGTCGTTGGTATAGAAACCTTTGCTGTTGTTTACTGAAGGCAGGCTGGCTGCTTACATGATACCGTTATATTCTTCGGGAAGTGTTCCCCGGTCACACGCTACACGCTACACCTGTATCTGCTCTGAACCCGACGTTTTCACACGACGAGGTTAAGAATGTTACAAAGTATGTCACTGTTAAGACGTCCTTGAAGCTTAGTAGCAAGCAAGGACAGATGAACAACCTATACTCGAAAAACCTCCTCCGTCTAAGGGGAGGAACTACTGGCTGCTGATCTTAAGGAGACAACTTGCACTATCAATAAAATCAAGTGATCTCAGACATATTCAATTTTATTTTCCTTTAAACACAAACCTCTACCAGCAATTCAATAATAATATGAGCAAATCTATATATATGTACAATCTTTTCTATGTAGATGTGAAGAAGGCGAGATGGTCGACCCCGTTGTATGAAGAGTGTATGGGGTCTGAAACATTTAAAGAATAGTTTTGTTTGATTTTCAAAGATCTTTAGTCCGAGGGTCGAGTTAAATTCATGGTCCCACAGGGTCACGTAAACAAATTAATAAATGCTTTGTTCACATTTCTATCATTGCATATTTATAATCGCATGTATGACATCAAGAGTTTAAAAGATATAAGAGGACTGATGTAGTATTGTGCAAGTAATGTAACAATGACATGTTAGTGTTTGTTTTTCGTCAGGTTCGTATCTCGGCCGCGTGTCTCAGGATCACCTCGTTTACATAACCCGCTCTAGTTGCCGAGTGTTCTGTTCAAGGTCGCTCGCAGCCTCATGCTCCTCTGTTAATGTATTCTGTCCGTGTAGTGAGGACCGGTTCGCGAGGAGTCGCTCATATATTAATCCGCTGATTTACATGTCGCTCGTCGCATCAGATGCATGTTATATTACTGTGGTCACATCTCTCTAGCCAGTCTCGTCTCGGGTACGGTCCGCTCGCTCGCCCTCGTCCATCATATATGTATATATATATCTCTGTTCGTGTATGTTGACTGTGTCCGTCGCGTGTGTCCGTGTGTCGCAGGTGTTCGACGAGGTGTGTGTGGAGCTGTGTATGGCGGCGCTCCAGCTGTGTTCGTCAGCTCCGGCCGAGGAGCTCCTGTGGCGCGCGCTGGCCGCCCTCGCCCGCCTCGCGGAACACTCGCACGATGTACCGCAACTCGTCGCACTCGTCGGACCTGACCCCGGCGCCTTCAGGTACACACACACACACACACACACACACACACCTTCACCACTGGTCTACTCGACTGTACCTGACGCGGCTTTCTGTGCAGGGGGACCAGTCCTCGAGTGGACGAGCAGGTGGACCTCATCGTACAGAGGGTGGCGGCGAGGGGGTAGAGGGAGGGGCAGGGCGAGGAGGAGAGGCGACCTGTACATAGAGGAGGGGGAGGGTGAGGGGACCGGTACATTATTAATGGGGTTTAAATATTATAATTTATTATGAATGTTATAATCTGAGCTGACGAGTTCTCTATATATAACTTATACATTAATGGTTGTTGTTTTGTTAACGAAGAGAGTTACTATGATGTAATGTGAGATATGAGAGATTATAAATAAATGGTTTTATTAAAACGTTGTACGTTGTTTGTATTCCACGATTCCTTTTATTTTATAAGTTTTAAATGTTAACACGGAGCTTTGCAAATCGGCAGCCATTATAATACTGAACTCGCCGACAGTTGAACTAATATTTGTATGAGATAAAGTATTTACAACGAGTAGAACATCTTCGGTAATGAGTGACAGGCGGCGGTGCTGAGGGGAGCCGTTTAGGAATTATCATTAAATATAACGAGTTCATTAGAAGGAATCAATAAAGTAATCACAAGTTGTGACATCGACCACCGACGACTGACGACGGGCGACAACAACTGACGAACACGAGCGAGGAGCGAGCTTATCACTAACGAATATATAAGGAGTCACATGTAGCGGACACGAGCACAGGACGCGCGACACGCACGGAGACATGACGAGGACTGAACACCTGGAGGAGGAGGAGCTGCAGGTGGAGGGGCGGCGCGGGGGGCGGGGCCTGGAGCAGCTGGTGCCGGCCGCGCGCTGGGCCCGGCGGTACTCGCGCACGGCGGCGGTCGCGGACCTGGTGGCGGGCCTCACGCTGGGCCTCACGCTCGTGCCTCAGTCCATCGCGTACGCCGCGCTGGCCGACATGCCCGTGCACTACGGACTGTACTCCGCGCTCGTGGGTCAGTCCTTACATCACACACACACCACTATATAGAACCTGTGTATGTTACAGTGCAACCTTAATATAACGTACCTCAACATAACGAATTGATTGAATTGAACGAATTTTTCGTAATCCCCTTGAATTGTCCATACGAGTCAATATAAAATATACCTTTACATTACGAACATTCTATTCGAACAACCTCTTTATGACGAATTTTCAACTATCAAGAAAAAGTATTCATACCTCTAATTAACGAATTTTGTCAACCCAAAACCTTTATATAAAGTTCTCACCAATAATATAACTCTTAATCTTATATTGTAATTCATGTCTCGACATATTTCGACTCGCTTTTGTTCATAAAGTAATCGTTGTTATTTGATGAAAAGTAATATAAATATTCTGGTCGTCACTATTGTTAAAGTTTTAAGTTAAAATGGCTCAGAAGCGTAAAGGGTGTTCCTTATCGGTCGCAGAAAAGCGAAACATTATTAATTATGTTGACCAAAATCGTAATGTTGAGGTAAAAAAACTTTGTATTATTTCACCTTTTTATAACGAATTTTAGACCAACCTAACCTCAACATAACAAACCTCAGTTCAACGAATTAATTGATATAACGAATATTTTCTTGTTCCCCTCCGATTTGTTATATCGAGTTTGCACTGCATATATCTAGGTTATTAGTCTAAACAACTAATAAAATTCCACAGTTGATAGTTGTTACAATTACGTATTATTTCATTTAATTATTAAAATTAATTTCTCTGTGACAGTTTAGGCTGTAAACGGTGGATTCAGTACAAAATTATCCGATATGATCTTGATTACAATTTTTATTAATATTTCATACAATGGTATTAAAATTGAGAATACTTCATACAAAACGGTAGTTCGTGGTGCATCAGTAGTCGAAGCTTGTTAGTAGACTAAAGAGCATAGTTCACCCAAGTCCTTGTAGACTCAAGCCCGGACAGGCGTTCTGAGTAGCACGTGTTGAGGGTATGGGTGTCAGTAGACGTGTTCTCATAGCTGTGTGTGTGTGTGCCAGGGTCGCTGGTGTACCCGCTGCTGGGCACGGTCCGCCAGGTGTCCATCGGGCCCACGTCGTTGTCGTGCCTCATGACCCTGTCCGCCACCCGCGGCCTGTGTCCGGACGCGGCCGTGCTGCTCTCCTTCCTGGCCGGCTGCGTGGTGCTCGCTATGGGACTGCTCAGACTCGGTGATTATAATAATAATAATAACATTAACACTGTGTCCTCCCGACGATACCATCAGATAACGGATCCTATTACAAATACTGAGTGGATCTTTTGTTAAATATTTATTTACATACTTATAAATTTGTTTGCCTTGGCTTTGTAAGTTCAGGAAATGAGTATGACATATTTATATAATTTAAATGAGTTTAATTAATTATGAATCGTCGACGTAAACAAAATCTTGGTCCATACTAAAGGTTTTAGTAAACATGGGTTCGTTGTGGAGGTCGAAGCCATCATTACTCTTCTTACTTCATTCCTTATATTTGATGTCTCACTCGAACTCGTATCTGTTAATTCAAAACATAAATTCACAAACCTTGTTTAGCAATACGTTTAATTAATAATTCTGTAGCAAGTCAAGAGTATTTCGATTGATCCAATAATACATTATAAGCGACATTGTTTTGTTCTGTAGGTTTCCTGGTGGATCTGATCTCTCCGTCAGTAACGAGCGGCTTCACCACGGCCACGGCCATCATCATCGTGTGTTCGCAGCTCAAGGGCCTACTGGGCCTGAGGTTCACGGCCGAGTCTCCCGCAGACAACCTGGCTCTCATCCTGCAGCAGTGGAGGCTCGTGCGGGTCAACGACCTCGCGCTGGCGGCCGCCTGCTGCACCGCCCTGCTCATACTACGAGTAATGTAACACACACGCACGCACACACACACACACACACACACACACACACACACACACAATAAATGTTCTGACATATTAATGATTTCGATAATGTTTTGTCATTGTTACAATTCGATTGTGATATTTTAATGTAGTGTAGGATATCGTCACAAAAACATATACCTACAATTGATCATTACGACTCGTATAGTAGTAAATTCAATATTAACCAAAATGGCGGTGTTGTTGTGTATATTAAAAACAGGTTTCGAAATATTAGAATAGAAGAAATTTCTCTTGTTAATGCCACTTGCATGTCCATTACCATTGATAATGACACAGTTATTTTAGGTGTTTATCGTTCATCTTCTTTTGTCAATACAGATGAATTTGTTGATTCTTTAGGTAAATTGTTACACTCTATTAAGCATTATGGAAATGTTATAATAAGTGGTGATATAAACATTAATATATCAGCGAATAGTTCTGACAGAAATAGACATAACTATCTGAATGTATTAGCTGAATACGGAATCTTACCGGCTCATACATACCCCCTAGAGAATTAAGTTGTATTGACCACGCTATGATACGAGCATTTAAAAATATCGCTGTAATGGTAGTAAACAAATCTGTAACTGAACATCTGAGTGTGGTGATATGCCTAACATCAATGCCTATGATTAAAAATAATTGTGCTAGATTCATTTCAAACTTAAATGTCGATGCAGCCTTGAAACAACTAGGGAATTGTAATATGTCTCCATTACTTTCTTTATTTAACCCTAATGAAATTGCTGATAAGTTGTTAAATGAACTCACTTCAGTTATTCAAAATAATAAAATTACAACTAAAATTCCTAGAAATAAAAGAATTATAAAACCATGGATAACTCCTGGATTACTTACCTAAATGTATTAAGAACAGAAATAAAATGCAATATAAACTTAAAAAGAACCCAAATGATAATATACTCCAAATAACTTACAAACGCTACAGAAAATTTTGTAATGATCTGTTAAAAAAGTAAAACGTAACTTTGAGCGCGTGCAACTTAAAAAATCTATTAGAAATCCAAAGGAAATGTGGAAAAATATTAAATCCATTGCTTACATAACTAAAAAAAATCAAGCCTGTACAGAACTATTAAAAATAAAGCCTTTAATTGGTGAATCATTAGATAGTATCAATGATTACTTTTCAAAAATTGGTAAAAATTTTGCTGAAGATATAATAAATAAGCAATCCACCAGAACATATAACGATGTTACTTATATGTTTTCAGCATCTAGTGGTTTACTGAGTTCTTTCGGTTTAGTTCATACTGATGAGTCCGAAGTAGAATCTATACTTTTGAATTTAAAGAATAACTGTGCTACTGGATGGGATAACATACCTACTAATTTTATTAAGCTTGCTGGACATATTCTTGTCCCAATTATAACACATCTTTGTAACACCTGTTTTGATAAGTGCATCTTCCCAGACATTTTTAAGCTTTGACCTGATTGGAAATTTTAGACCAATATCAATATTGCCAACACTATCTAAAATTCTTGAAATATTAATTAATAAAAGGCTAATCAAATACTTAGAACATCGAAGTATACTTTCCGATTCGCAATATGGCTTCCAGAATAAAATTTGCACTGAAGATGCAGTCATAGATCTTTCAAACGAAGTAGTGAGAATACTTGACAACGGCCAGAAATGTTTAGGCATATTTATGGACTTGGCCAAGGCGTTAGATACCGTCTCTGTTCCTATTCTCCTGAATAAGCTTGAAAAAATTGGAATACGAGCTACACAACTTTCACTTTTTGAAAGTTACTTAAAATATAGAAAACAGCGTGTCAAAATTGAAATTAACTATAGCCTCAGGGCAGTGTCCTTGGGCCGACTCTATTTTTAATATTTATTAACGACTTATCAATGCTAAAAATTAATAATTGTAAAAACTACTCTTATGCAGATGACACAGCTTTGATCTTTAATGGTAACTCCTGGGAAGAAACAAAATTATTTGCTGAGAAAGGTCTAAACATAATAACCCATTGGTTAAATCAGCATCTATTAACTTTGAATGTGACTAAAACTAAGTATCTAACTTTTACGATTAGAAAACCATCCCAACCCCTACAAAACTTTCAAATATAATGCCATACATGCTCCTATCCATATATTAATAACTAGTTGTCTAGATATCGAAAGAGTAACAGAATAATTATATCTAGGTGTTATAATTGATCAACATCTCATTTGGTATAAACAAATAGATAATTTAATAAAAAGGACAAGAAATCTAATTTGGGTTTTTAAAAAACTGCGTTCTACAACTCTACAACCCGTTCTGTTAAAATCAGTACACTTGGCTCTCGGACAGTGAATTCTTACGTATTGTATCCCGGTCTGGGGAGGTACCTGCAAAACCCAACTTATTCACTTAGAAAGAGCCCACAGATCATTATTAAAAGTAATGTTCTTTAAAACGTATGGATGCGCAACATATAATAAACCAGACAAGAATAGAAGACGAAATCGTGCAGTAATTAATTTACAACATTGCAACACACAATTTGCTAACAGACAATACAACAAACAGTCTTCCTTCCTTTATAATAAAATAAATATGATTATTAACATTTATGACCTTCAATATCATCAGTGTAAACAAACATTAACTAATTGGCTTTATACTTTAGACTATCATGCTACTGAAAAATTGTTAACTGTACAAACGTAAGAAATAATAATATTAATATAAATATTCATATTAATTAATAAAAAAAAGTAAATAGGTGTAAAAATAAAATTATGTATAATACACACACACACACACATGTAAAATGTTTTCCATTTCCATCCTTAATCTTAAAAATAAGTTAAATATTTGTTAGTTTATAATTGTATGTTTCGATATATATATGTATATCCAGGAGGAAGAGCGGGTATTGAGATACAGGTTAAACCTACTTCAAAATTCCTGTTGCTACCTATTGCTGTACAAACTGATTTAAACAATAAAATTTTTATTTTTATAAATTTTTATTTTTATAAATATTTATTTGACAACTATACTTACACATTGCAGAAGCTCAAGGACCTGCCGGTGAGTCCTAAGAAGCCGAAGTTGAAGAAGGTGCTCTGGCTCGTATCGATCGCCCGCAACGCGCTCGTGGTGCTGGCTGCCTCCACAGTCGCCTACTACACGTACGACCAGCAGCAGCCTCTGTTCTTACTGTCAGGTGACTGTCTATTCAATTTAGTTTCTATTACTTTCCGAGTTTCTAATGATAAATAACCACAAATATATTGTAGGAAAAGTGGAGCCGGGCCTTCCGAAGCTCGGTCTGCCTCCCTTCAGTACTCGTATCGGTAACGAGACGCTGGGCTTCGTGGAGCTGACGCGCCGCCTGGGACACCACGTGCTGCTGCTGCCCTTCATCATGGTCATGGCTAACATTGCTATCGCCAAGGCTTTCGGTGAGTCTCGCTCCCTCCATCCCCCCTCTAATGTGGTTAATTACTGGGTTTGAAAAGAAACGTCTTTGTAGCTTTAAGTCACATTTAATAATATTAGAACATTTTAACATAACATAAAAAAAGCTTGGGCCAATGGGTGGTCCACCATATTCGGATGTATACATGAGATGTTTTATAAAGGAGACTTTACACTAGACTTAATTCTATAATATATCATACACATTATATTTATTACACCCCCCCCCCTCCCCCTGTGTCTCACCGTCCGTCTCTCGTCCCCAGCGGCGGGTGCTCGTGTGGACGCCACCCAGGAGATGTTGTCTCTAGGCGTGTGTAACCTGGTGTCGTCTCTGGTCCGCGGGCTGCCCTCGTGCGGCGCCTTCACCCGCTCGGCCGTGAGCCAGGCGTCAGGCGTGCGGACCCCGGCGGCCGGCCTGTACTCGGGTGAGCGCGCCTCCTCGTCCGTGCCTCGTCTCCAGGCCGTCTCTGTCACGTGTGTGTTCCAGGAGCCGTGACGCTGCTGTCCCTGGTGTACCTGACCGAGTACTTCTCGTTCATCCCCCGCGCCTGCCTGTCGTCCGTCCTCATCTGCGCCGTCGTGTTCATGGTGAGTGCCGCCCGTGCCCGCCGGGTGCAGGTCGCCGCGGGTCTACATGTGCTGGTCGTCCACAGATCGACGTGTCCGCGGTGTCCCGCGCGTGGCGCTCGTGTCGCTGGGAGGCGGTGGTGGTGGTGGTGACGTGCGTGTGTTGTGTGTGGGCGGGTGTGGGCGGCGCGGTGGCGGGCGGCGCGCTGTGCTCGGCGGCCAGCCTGCTGTGGTCCGCGTGTCCGGGCCCGCTCGTGTGTCGGCGCGGCTCGTGGCTGCTGGTCCGTCCCCGCCGCTCGCTCGTGTTCGTGAACGCGGAGCGCGCGGCGGACGTGGTCCGTTCCTCGCTGTCCTCGTGTCCTCCGCTCCGCCGCGTGTTGTTCGACTGCGGCTCCCTCGTGTTACTGGACTACACCGCCCGCGGGGTGAGTGTCTCTGTCAGTTCTCAGTCCGGCCGGTCTCTCCCTTGTTCCGTCTGTACCAGTCCTCCACCCGCAGGTCCTGGAGCGGTTAATCTCTGAGCTGGAGTCGTCCGGGTGTGAGGTTGTGTTCTATAACGCGAACCGTGAGGTGGAGGCGGACCTGCGACTGGTGGCGGGCCTGGACCCGAGCTGGCTGCTTGTGACGTCACCACCTCCCGAGACGAGGGACGAGGGGGGGGCGCTGCTCGGGGAGGCGGAGGTGTGAAGAAAGTTATATCGAAAAGTAGAAGACGATGTTCTACCTCAGTTAATAATAATAAAACAGTAATTTTACTTAAATTATGTTTAAACTTCCTTTTTTGTAATATACTGGTTTCCTTTCTATATCGTATTAATTGACGCATGTTATGTATAGAAATATAAAATAAATATTTTATTAATAAAAAGTTATTACTATGTAGCAGTGTCGTTTTTGTTACCTGTAACTTGTAAATAAACTACTGTATGTTTATTCTCTTGTAGTCTCCTCCTACTTGTTAAAGCTCGCCTTTCCTCACCTCTCCTTAGACTTGTATAACGTATGGACGAACTGACAACTGACTGTATGAATCAAGTCATATGTCCGCGTGTTGTCTCTTGGGACAAAAACACATTAAGACAAAAAAAAAATAACCTTTTGGAGATATTTAACATAAATACTTGTTGTATCGATTTTGCTAAGGTTGCGTTTAAAAATGTCCCTTATAGGTTTTTTTTGACAAATTATATTACTATATAATTGGTTCGTGTACTAGTCCCATATTATTTGGTATTTTTATAAACGATGTGGTAAATTGGTTTCATCATAGTAAAATTGAATATTATGCAGATGACCTGAATTTTTATAGGAATATAAATAGTTTACAGGATTCCGGATTGCTACAGTTAGACTTAGAGAGATTTACAAAGTGGTGTAGCGAAAATCATATGAATTTAAATCAAAGCAAATGTTACATCTTAACTTTCAGCCGAAAAACATCCAATATTATTTATGACTACAAGATAAAGGAATCTATTTTAAATAGAGTTAACCAAATAAAAGATTTAGGTATATCTAACTGTTGACTCTAAAATGAGCTTTATTCCACATGTAGACGAATTGGCCAGTAAAACATTTGAAATATTAGGATTCATAAAAAGAAGTACAAAAGCCTTTAATTTATAATAACATTATTTAATTCGTTTAAAAGAAGTAAATTAGAATATTGTTCCGTAGCATGGAGTCCCTTTTTAAACGGTTTTATTTAGCTCACCCTGTTTGTTTTATTCTTTTTTCTTGGGTCAAATTTAATAATTCAAATTTCACCCTCTTCTTGTCAACCGATTAATCTGAAATTTTGTATACACTTTGGATTTTGGTGACAATACAATTATGTTTATTCATTATCATTACAAATTCAAGATGGCCGCCCCTACAAAATGGCGGATAACGTAGGTTTTATCAATCCCATCAATTTGGGTATCAATTAAAAGTGCTCAACCAGTAAAATACAATGTACTATAAAAAATTGAAATCCAAGATGGCGGCCGCTACAAAATGGCGGATAACGTAGGTTATATCAATCCCATCAACATGGGTATCAAATGGAAGGTCTCAACAAGTAGAATACAATTTACTATGTAAAATTGAAATCTAAGATGGCTGCCGCTACCAAATGGTTGATAACAATTTTTTAGAGGAGTTGGACTGCAATAAACTAACGGGCAAGAATCCTTGCCATAATGAAACACAAATGAAATAAACAGAATGCGAAATAAAAACTAAAAACTAGAAAATAAAAATAGGTAAAAAAACTTTTTAAGTTAAACGGTTTTACGTGAAACATACATTGCAATGTTTAAGATAAATGTACTAAAAACCAAAAAATAATAAAATAGATACAGTCGTGGGAATTATAAACATATGCACAGACTAGACTAAAATAAAAGCGTGGGGCACGTCAATTGTATACAAATTACCGATTGATGATAAATCGATCTAGCTAGGAATCACTTTTAGAAAATGTTATTTTATTTAAAAAAATACAAAAAGACTCGTTTAAAATATGACACTTCCTGACATCTATTGGCGAATAGTAATACTACTTTTTGCTAATTGCTTTTACTAATTGATTTAACGACACAACAGCAGATGGCGTTGTTAAGTACCACGAAGCCAACGAGTGTTTGTTTTAAGGTTAAACTAAGAAATTAATTATTTATTTATACGCTATTTGAATTCCATTTGTCTATAGAAATTTTTTATGTAAAACTTACTATATCATTGTCTCTCTATGCTTAAACAATAAAGAATATGGCATTTTATTATTTTATGGCCCACAAAGACCAATTATATAATTTAAAATAGTTAAAAATGTATACTCCTCTGGCCTTCCCATTTATAAATGAAAATGAACTTATGGTTGAATACTTTCAAAAAGTACACAATTATGTTTTTTATTTAATGTGGACATACGCTTTAATAAAAATCGAAACATATTTTAACAAAATTAAGAGTAAAATATTTATTAATATAAAATAATATAACTTATTTCCGGGTCATGTTACAATTCTGTCACTTCATCAGGCGGAAATCAAAGACTTAAAAATTTATTAAAAATCAGAACTTTGCGCTTTTGATCTTAAAGAATAAATCCTAAATAATTTGAGCAAACTTAAAAAAAATACAAAAAGTAGCCGTTTAAAATATGACTCTTCCCGACATCTATAGGCGAATAGTAATAACTGTCACTGCCTCCTAAATTATTGTGTTTTTTAATAGTAAACGACCGCGACGCTGCCAACCTCCATCATCATACGACTGGATTTTTTTGTATTGTGCATGAATTATATAAATATTTTTCGTCATGTGCTAAAAGATGGGATTTATTAAAAAAATATGTCATAAATCTGACCTTAAAACCATTGTCTGAAACAAGATGGTCAAGCAGAATTGACGCCATAAAACCGCTGTTTACAAATTTACCTGAAATTTAGATGCCCTTTATGAAATATTAAATGATATATCATATGATCAGAAGACAAAATATGACGCTAAATGTTTAGCAGAAAAATATGCACCTTTTCATTCATTTGTTCACTAAATATATGGCATATAATATTGACAAAAGTAAATTTTGTGAGTAAAATTTTGCAGTCCGTCGATATGAATATGCAAGTTGCTTTAGATGCTTTAACAGAATTTAAAAAGTTTTTGCTAAAAATTAGAATAGACATAAATTTTGAAGAAATTGTATGTAAGTGATGCCAAAAAAATTACCGAAAAATTAGACGTTGAGACTGAATTTGAAAGTTCCAGTTCCAGACCCCTAAGACGTCGTAAAACTCCAGAAAGTTTTGATTATGAACATGAAGACCACACTATAAATGATCCGAAAACCTCTTATTTTTTTATATATATATTAGACCAAGCGTAATCTTCCGTAGATGAAAGATTTAATTTATTGAATAACTACAATAACGTGTTTAATTTTCTATTTAATGTAAGTGATGAGCAAGATCAAAGACTATTAAGAACTAGTAAACCCGGCGAACTCCGTTTCGCCACCAGAAGGCTTTTATACAGGATGACTGGTGAATTACTATCAATATTTAAGGAGAATACTCGGTACATGATTCTCATTCGAATTGTGTAATAAAAATAGGTACTTAATTTTTGACCAAATTTCCGTATAAATAAATAAAGTGTGGATACGTTCCAAGTGTTCTAAGTGTGGACGCGTGCGGCGGCGTGCTGATACAACACAACGCCACCGCACGCGTGTGTGTGTGTGTGTGTATACCTAATCTGTAGGGTGTTCACACAATGCGTAATTAATTCCACAACTTTTGGTTAACTTTTCTTAGAAGTTTCTTAATATTTATATTATTAATTTTTATTTTGTCATATATGATCGTCAAATATCACGTCCTCAAGTATCGATAGTAATTCACCAGTCACCCTGTATAACATTTCGTTTGGTGATTAAAAGATGAAGAATTTTTTTGTTTTATATTTGAAAAGGAAAATTTTTATTTCATTTCACAACAGTAATGAATTCATTTCGATTACAAAAATGAAGTGTTATTTAGTTGAACTTCTCTAAGTAAATGAAAGTGAATCCAAAGTACATAGATACCGAATCGAAGCGTTATACGGGTCCGCAAATTATCCGTTTCATTGAAGTGCTCCTTTGTAAACCACATTTTTTGTTTTTTGGTCTAACTTTAACACAAATAAAGAATATGGTTTCCAAACTCGTGAACACGCAAAATATAACTGCCCATGTGAAAAACAATGATTTTCTAAATTTATCCCGCAAATACTAAATGGTTTTAAGAGTTCAAACTACAAACACAATACCGGTTTGCCACATGAAATTAACTGAGAAGAGAACAATGAGTAGCTGTCAAACAATGTATCATGCGACGACACCATCTAAGTACTTAAAATATTGATTTGTAGTACATGTTATGTATGATGGCCCTGTATGTGACAAAAATGTTCCCCCTTTTCTTGGATCTTTCGTTCTGAAGTTATAGCGTCAGGATGGAAAACCAGACTTATTTTTATATAGTAGTTCTCTTACAATTTACAAATATCTAATTGTCATCATTACGTCATTACATATCTGTCATTATACGTCAATTGCATAGCTGTCAATTGTGTTTCGTTATTCCACGTTTTATAGTGACTGACGTTTCATGTCAAGTCCCACGGGACTGCTGTCGAACGGGATAAAAAGTATTCTATTGCAATTTCCTGGCTCTAAACTACCTCCCTGCCAATTTTTAGCTAAATCGGTTCAGCCGTTCTTGAGTTATAAGTGGAGTAACCAACACGACTTTCTTTTATATATATATAGATAGCTGTCGTCGTTTAGAGGAGAAATTTTTAAGCAAATGATTCATTGGATAGTAACGGCGATGATTTGTGTGACGAAATTATGTCATGTCAGCCATTAAAAAAAACAATAATGATTTGGTGAAAATTCTTGAATTTATATACTTAAACAATTTGACAGCTGTATCCCCTAATATTTACATAGCATAATACGTATTATGCTGACTATGCCAGTTACAGTAGCAAACGCGGGAAGGTCCTTTTCTAAATTGAAACATGCGCTCCACAATGAGTCAGGAAAGATTAACAAATTTAGCAACAATATCCATTGAGGAGGCCATACTAGACCATAGACATACATGAAACTATTAAGGATTTCGCAAACAAAAAAGCGAGAAAAGTGGAAATATTATAATTTAAGTATGTTTATATTCTTACAAATGTTAGACTCTTGTTGTTTTTTTAACTTAGCATAGTCATGTTAGTATTATTATTATTAGAAAAAAGTCAGCTTCTTTGTCTAAACTATAATATTATAAAGAGGTAATATTTTTTTGTTTGTTTGTTTGTTACTAATAGGCTCAAAACCTACTGGACCGATATTAAAAATTCTTTCACCATTATGATTGTACATCTTTCCAAAGTAACATAGGCTATATTTTATTTTGAAAAAAATAGGGATCCTTGCGAAAACTTCAATAACATAAACCACGGTCGATAAAAATCACTATTGAAATACCTTAAATCGCGTGCGCTGCAATAACTATTGATGATGGAGCAAAATAATGTACTACGATTTTGTTGACCGTATTATTATCTACAGGAAAGTTCGCGGTAGTGTATATCTAAATATTATAGTTACGCCAATATAAAAACTTTTATAGTTCAACAAACTATTTAAATCGGCAACGAAAATAAGATGTCGATATTCATACCATGGTATTTATACTTATCTAAATAACTTACTTTTTATTTAACAGTAGTTCATTACCTTTATATTGCTGTTTAAATTATTTTAATCGGATAGTCCATTCAAAAGATATAGCGAGTTTAAAAATTTGGGTAACTTAAAAATTAACTAAGCGTTTCGCTGCATCGCGTCGCGATGGTGATTGTGCGTAGCTGAACTGCGCATGTGCGTGCAATGTCTATTGTGAATAAAATTTTCTTTGACATAACTTAATTTCAACAAAAAACTTTAAAGATTACAATGATAAATAACTCCGAAACAAAACCAACTCGCTCTCTGCGCTGGCCGGCGCGGCGGGAGAGAGGCGGTGCTTGCGGGCAAGCCGGTTGAATGCAGCGCTAATTTGTTTATGCGATATAATTATCATCGTAATATTACTTTTTAAACACAGTTTCATTTTGTAATAGTTTTCTATATAGTAGGTACTTTATTTGTTTTACGATAGTATTTAGTTTTACAATAATAACACATTTTTTTAGTATATGCAGAAGTTCTTTAAAATAATTAAATTTACTGTAAAAATTGTAGATATAGTTTGGAACTCGAAAAAAAAAACATAGGTTTTATCCTGAAAATTCTGCGGGAACTCGACCATTCCGAAAATTCCGCAAGAACGGGAACTATGTGGGAAAAACCAAAAATCTGCCGGAAGTCACTATTCCACGCGGACGAAGTCGCGGGCAAAAGCTAGTTATTATTTATTTATTTATTTATTAAGGCAAACACAACAGGTCACAATCACATACAGAATATTTCTTAAACATTAATAGCATCGAACAGATTATGACCCTAAGGGTGCATGCACAACATGACGGGATTGCCAATTATTATACAGGAGATAACTATATATTAGTACTAAACAAAGAAAAAAGACAAAAATAAAGTTACACGAATTAAATTTACAAGAAGAAAAATAAATGGTATAATAAACAATTTTTGTTTTAAGTTACAAAAAAAAAATACAAAAGAAATATAAATTGTTAATAATTACAGTTTTTTAAATTTACAAGATTTAATTTTTAAGATAGACATTTTTTTTACAGTTTTTACAAAGATGGCTTGATTTGTGTTAAAAATATCAATTTCATGATTATTATTATTATTTATTTCATTATAAAGACGGCACATTCTGATACCCGGATTATAAAAAGAAGTATTGTTTTTAAAAACTTTTAAAGAAAATGTTTTTGGCTTGCGGCAGTTGTACCTCGTATTACCTAATATTTATGTTCCCGAGCAAAGCAGAAGAATCCAAATTTGAATGTATGATTTTGTGGAGTGTGATCAAGTCCTGCTGCTGTCGACGAGTACTTAATGGGGTCATATTGAATTCTATTAGACGATCTTTGTAGCTTTTAATTTGTCTATGGCGATTGTTTCGATAAGTTAATACTTTTACAAATTTTCGTTGTATTTTTTCAATGCTATCTGAATGCACATAGTAAGAAGGAGACCAAACCATAAATTAAAGATAAAATTCATTGTATTAATTACCAATGATACCAATATGTAAAAATTTAGTTCGAGCTTTATTTTTCATAGTAATTGGCAAGCAGAAGCGAACGGGATTTACCTATATAGTATCTCAATTCCCAAATGTTCTCTAGTTTTGTACACTTAGATATTAGTGATCATATTATGTAGGTACTGTTAAACAGGATAACATTTTTTTCGCTCAAAATTAACAATTAATAATAATCGTAAAAAAATGAAATTCGTTTTTTATGGAGATTCTTTAAAAAAGAGGCGCTGCATAGGTACCGCCCACAGGCGCTGTCTGGGGTTGGAGCGGCCCTGTCCTTTGGTAAGCATATTTGGTAGGAAAAAAAATATTAATAATCGTCTGTTCCCTGTGATTACGATATATTAAAAAAAAAACCATAAAATAAAATATACTAATTATCCTTAAATACCGAGCAAAGCTCGGTAACCAGATATTACATATTACATATAGATGGAGCGAAAGAAGTTTTACTTCAGTCATATAGTCTTAAGCCCACTGATTTTTTTTTATTTGCTCGTTACATATTTTTAACTTTTAATTAGAGTTAAACTATATATTATTAAATTATACCGATTGATGTTCTATTCAATTCTTTGATTTTTTTAATGTGGCAAGTATCAAATGAACGAATGAGGTTGGTGTCGCTAGTGTAGCTTTATCTTTGACAACATTTAAATCAATCTTTATTCATTCAAACTCAACTGCAGTCTCCATAGTCCATAGAATATCTACTCATTCACCGTTTCGCCCATTGCGAGAGCTGTACTGTAAGTCAATTTAATTTTATTAAATGACAAAGAAAATATTTTGTAAAACAAGATGACTAAAAGCGTTAATAACATCGAGAAATAATCAACGGTTATCGTGTAGTATTCAATATTACAGTGTTTATTTATGTTTTGTGAGCGGGTATCTTTGTACGTTTGTTTTGCAAACATATAGTTTACCTGAGTATTGTAAAGTAATTAGATCGAGTGCTATCCCGATAATGAGTGTGAAGCTATGTTGTGTGTGATGCTGTGATCATATATATTATAAAGATGTGGAAGGCTTCAGTAGCCGTGGCCTTAGTGGCCCTAGTGGGCCTAGCGTCGGGCCAGACGTGGCTGTCCAATATCACGGATCACTTTCGTGAGGGCACTTCTAATGTGATGCGGATGTCGGAGGTGAACTACTCCAGGCCCATCATCAACGTGACGTACATGGCGCGGGTGGAGGTGGACATGCGGGCCATGGGACACCTCTACAACTCAACTTACACCATCATAGACTTCATCGCTAACAAACAGGCGTATCCTGAAGGTCAGTCCAGACGATTTCCTAACAGTCTTTTAAATTTTTAATAAATATTAATTTAAATACCATCCACTGGACTACTTTTCGTTCTCTTAGTTATCAATACCTTGTTGTAACAATATAATATTACATTGCTTAATAAGACATTTGGCAAGTATAGAAAGTGACAAGGTGAACTAGTGGACTGTTGATATTTATGAAACACAGTACAGTCCACTGATCTGCGATGTAGATACTTGTATGTAATAATAACCACTGACAAACAAATGAAGCTCACATCATTAAAAGTTAAGTCAATCTAAATACTTAGAATGCTGACATTTGCACAATCATTGCACACTATTAGAAGGCCTAAAACATTTCCTCACCTTTGTTCTGATATGAATCTTTAATAATTAAATCTGTATATTTTAAAAAAAGAAATGAATGAGATATTAAATTCATCAGATTACATAATGATTTAGTGATGAATATAAAATGTTGAGAACAATAAATATTAAAATAAAAAATAAAACAAGTCATATTTGTTACAAAAAATATATTTATCTTAATTAGTGTGCTTTCAATTGTTAAATTATATGTACAATAAATAAATGATCTCATTCTAGATAACACAAGGCTTCTACCACATTAACAATGAACATTAATTTCATAATGTATTTATATATCTTCCTAGAACTGTCCCACTTGTTATAAACATCAAGTAAGGTGAAATGTATGAAGTGGGGCTGCATATTTTATTGTTTAAGTGATAGGATTCTTGAGTGTGTTTGTTCTGTTTATTGTAATGTGTGAATCATGTAGATGATTACATTTCTACAAGATGTTTACCACTCAACAATCAACAGAGTGGTAAAACCCCTTTATGATAATGATAAAAAGTTGTTTGAACAACTTCTATGTTCAATTCTTTTTCTAGTTGCCTTATGTCTGTGTGTCTGTGATGATCACATTAAGTATTCTATCAACCTCTGTGTGTGTCTTATTTTGTGTTGTATGAATGACATCCTGTGTCAACTCCGATCCTGTCTGTGGACAGGTCGGTCTAATAAATCCCCATCAATGTTGATATATGTATTATCTTGATGACATATCACAGTTCATTGACCTCACATCTTCATCCTATGTATGTTACTTACACTCATGGTTAGTTGTCACGGGAGCCATTGCAGGTCAGTGATGCATGTCACATATCATGTAGACCTCAGTTAGGGTTTACAGAGTCCTATGAGTCTGAACCTATACTTTAACCATGAGTAATGTCTGTTGGTATAGGCCGCCATGTTACACCTCTCTACCTTCCACATACAACAGAAGATGATCTCTGAGACGACCTCTGGCCAACTCTTTTGTAACAATACAAATACAAAACAACCTTTTAAACAAAGAGGTAATGGCTCGCTCCATTAAGATATAACGAGCAAGTTTATAATTCATTAATTGTGTTCATTGTGATTAATATTTCAGTGAATTTATTCTTAAACAATTGCTTGACTATATAAACACATTATAAGTTCGTCACTGTTTATTTGTTGTTTTCCTCATGACCATTACAACTACAACCCCTCTAAAGTATTTCATCTATAACAATAACACTAGCGAGTATAATATATCAGAGTATTGCTAGTTTTTATTATTATTGGATCAATTGTTTTTATGCTTTATAGGAAGTCGAGCAGTGCGGTAGTCGATACACACTGCACAGAAAATACATAATGTGAAGAAGACTTTTAGTGTTTATGTTAAGTTTCTTACAAAATAATTTTGTTACGGTCTAATGAATCTCATACAGACAACACACAGAGAGGGTTGACGTCGCCAATAACCACTGAGATAAATTTTTAAATATACATATACATATACATACATTTGTTTTTATAATGTTACAACTATAATTTTCTACTGGTCTCTTCCTGTTACTATCCTGAGAAATATTTCTTTACGACATTTGTATAAGGTGACTGGTTTTCCTGTTTCACGTCCCCGTGTGTCGCGCGGAGCTCGTTGCTTCATTTTATAACATGATCATTTATTTAAATTACGATCATTAGTCGTCAGTTGTTGGCTCTCTCTCTAGTCTGTACAGGGTCTTATAGTTCAACACATGTAACCTTATTTCTTTCCACTCTTAATTTTTTTATGGCCAAGTAGTTTGCGACATCCATAAGGTTCAAGAAAATGTCACTTGTTTTTATGATATGGCTTCGTCTTGTATTTGCTTAGGATCTCCAGGTTTAATTTTGTAAGCCAAATGGTATCTTCAGGGCAGAAATATTTGAGAACCACAGTCAATTTTGTACTAGATATAGCTTGAGATAGCTTGAGTTGACAAAATCTGGTCAGCTCTCCTTCAAATTCTATTCGTAGGTTGTACAAACATTCTCAAATTACAATTCTGACACATATGTATTATGTAGTGTATGGCCGTTAGATTTTGAATATGTATTTTTTTAATCAGTCTCGTTTCGGATGTAAAAGTCCCAATCTAGAGTTAAACATTGTGAGGACGTCTTGAATTCTTTTAAAAGACGTCGTAAAGAATCGGAAGCCTTGTGTGTTCAGAGCAGTAGGTCAAAGCGTTAGAGACATCACACCTACAACAATATGAGTGTTCATGTTTTACATACATGGGAATGAAGTTTGTGTCTTATCCGCTAGTAGTCTGTTAAAAACATCGAGTGAGAATATATTTAACTACGATAAATATTTAATATGAAAAATATTATCGAACATTCCGTAAATGACATCGTATTCTGAGAGCTTAGTTGACTCCGGGTTCTTGTTACTGGTTAGTGCATTCAAAAGTTGTTCATGCGACCTCCTTACTGTAGGCTGTAGTGTGACGTCATTCTCATGACTCACTCGCCCCCGCCGCCGCTCGACATATTTCATACGCTGGAAAATATATAATACAAAATATACAGGATAATGTTGGATATTAGGCCAGTGCAGAAGCCTTTAAAATTAATGAAAAGTGAAAATAAATTACAGTAGAATGAAACTCATTAGAAAAGGAGAGGAATATTATAAAAATTAAAGGGAAAATAATTTACGGGCGATCTGAGGTCGGGAAGGGTACGGGGATGGGTATTTAAGGGTAAAAAATGGGTTTTCTCGATTTCCGGCAAAAATAAAAGTCCTACGGAAATATGTTATATGGCAAAGTTGTAGGTAATAAAAAGGCCTAAAACTTTTATTCTAACATTTTTTTCATATAACCTCAAAATTTATGTGAAAAATTCGTAAAACCAAGTTTTTGGTTTTTTATTTTTATCCTTTACAAAAAACAATATTTTGTCACGAAATTTGGTGAAACCTTTCCTTTTGATGTTACAAATACACTGTAATTTATTTGATTAGAAATATTTATCTTTTCAGCTAATTTTCAATAAATATTGAAAAATCAGTCTCATTTTCTTACTTGCAGTACCATTTTTGGATGAAATAATCATGTCCCTTTTAATGAAATGACACTCGATATCGTTTGGAAACTGCTCTTTTAATTTATTTTTTTCTTACTTACTTAACTTACATTTTTTCTTCACCATCGAAAAATAGAGATTTTAACGAACAGAAAACACACCAAATTTTTGAAAAACACTGATATTTTGACGGGTGATTTTTCGATTGAAAATGACACTGAGTTTTCAATATTTATTCAAAATGAGCTGAAAAATAAATATTTCTAATCAAATAAATTACAGTGTATTTGTAACATCAAAAGGAAAGGTTTCACCAAATTTCGTGGCAAAATATTGTTTTTTGTACGAGATAAAAATTAAAAACCAAAAACTTGGTTTTTAGAATTTTTCACATAAATTTTAAGGTTATGTGAAAAAAATGTTAGTATAAAAGTTTTAGGTCTTTTTATTACCTACAACTTTGCCATATAACAATTTTCCGTAGGACTTTCAGTTTTGCCGGAAATCGAGAAAACCCATTTTTTACCCTTAAATACCCATCCCCGTACCCTTCCCGACCTCAGATCGCCCGTAAATTATTTTTCCTTTAATTTTTATAATATTCCCCTCCTTTTCTAATTAGTTTCATTCTACTATAATTTAATAATGTTTTAAAACCTATCGGCACTGGTCTATATGTCCAGTGTATAAAATTATTCGATATGTTATAGTCAACCTAATATCAATGTTCGTAGTGTTGGTACACAATACACATGTGACACTCTGTCTACAGATCGATGGAGATGACAAACATTTACGATTGTTTGATTTCATTGTCTTCGATACAATATTTTTAAAATTCCAAAACAGACACTAATATTACCTACTGATATATAATCTCTATATTACCCTTATTGTTTGTTCACGTGAAGCTTTTTAACTTTACATATTTGATGACTTCGCTGTAAGTGTTCGGTCAAACACGACTGATAACGCGACGTATCATGTAACTTGACCTCAAATATATATACAGGGTGACTGGTGAATTACTATCAATATTTAAGGAGCATACTCGGTACATGATTCTCATTCGAATTATGTAAAAAAATAGGTACTTAATTTTTGACCAAATTTCCGTATAAATAAATAAAGTGTGTACACGTTCCAAGTGTTCCAAGTGTGGACGCGTGCGGCGGCGTGCTGATACAACAACACGCCGCCGCGCGCGTATGTGTGAGTGTGTGTATACCTAATCTGTAGGTTGTTCATACGATGCGTAATTAATTACATAACTTTTGGTTAACTTTACTCAGAAGTTTATTAATATTTATGTTATATTAATTTTTATTTTGTCATATATGGTCGTCAAATATCACGTCCTCAAATATCGATAGTAATTCACCAGTCACCCTGTATATGTATATGAGCGTGTACTAGGAGTCCCGTATCATAACACCATCATGTATCATTGTAAGAGGAAGCTGCGGTCAGTAGACGACGGTACGAGGTGATAACACAAGGACGATGCTCGCTCGGGTTCCGCGGTACTTATAACAATATTATAAGATTTATATTCAGATTAATCAAGTGAACCTGTGAAATACACACCGTTAGGGCGTTAGGGTTCCAAGCATAACATACGTCGCGGCGATATAATATACAAAAATAAAATGATAGATGTTTGCTGTTATAATCAAAAAGAAAGATTTTAGAAAGATTTTAATTCAATTATGTAAGGTATATTTATTCCACATTTGACCCATATAAAAAAACCGAAAGTATTCTTATTCACACTGTTTGCTCAGTGTTGCGCGGTTATGTGCTAATTTGAACTCTGATAATATATAAAATAAAAGTAACAAAGCCTCGTTTGTGAGTTAGTAATAAATATAGGGAGCTGCGATGTAAGAGGATTTCCCTTCATTTAATATACACAAACACGAAGCGGGTCGGAGCGGATCATAAACACTATATGTAGAGCTGCGCCAATTTGAAGAGGCTTTTAGCGATCGTGATATAGGTCAGTAGGCATCTAGGACGAGGACGGTCGCGGCACTGCACTAGTGTAGGATAGGAATTGGCAGGCAGCTCCAATGTTACATACCCACATCTTCTAATGACGTCTCTCATAACCAACGACTAGGGTATTTAAATGGACAGTCGAGTATCACTTTTGGTCTTAAAATAAAGATTCAATTATTCATTACAGTCTACAACATCCTGGCTTTTATTAATCATCATAAGTAATCGGCCAATGAGCGTGTCGAATCTGCTGTGACGTGTTCCCAGCGACCTCCTGTGTTGTATGTGTTGTGAGGAGGAGCAGGTCTGGTATGAGGTGTGTGTTAGTAACAACAGCTCGTACGAAATGTGATCGATGTAAAGAGACCACTCGCTACAAGGAAACGTTTCTCAAACATCCAGCGGCTGTACAATGCCTTGTTTATTTTATTGGAGTCCGTCCTCAATGAGTCTCGTCTCACTGAACACATCCATACATTTATTTAACACTAATTGCATCGTTTGTTTTATGTTTGTTGTTCACACACACACACACACTCGTTCTAATTCTTTTTGTTCATTCGTGTACCTTCACTCCGCTGGTTGCATGATCAAGGTTACTTCTAGTACGTGTGTAATGTGTATCAATCGTGTATTTAATGCGGCGTGTGATTAGTTTTTAAGGAGCATGAGTTCCGTTCATGGTACACGAACAGTCCGAGGACCGCTCGTTCTTTAAACGTCCACTGACTGTTGAGATGATCCGCTGACACGTACGGCGGGCTTTATGACCAGACAAAGAGGGAGGGGTCACTGAATGTGTGTATGGTCTTCATTAATAAATAAACAGAATCGTTATCGAACACTTATTGATGACCGACCAGTAGAGTTAACTAACTGTATTTATTTATGTATGTCGCGTGTGTGTGTGTGTGGCGAGGTCATCGGCCGATGCTGCTGGTCACACACACACACACAGCGTGGTGTCTGTTGTGGAGGCGATGACTTGTTATATAATGACATTTATCAACATGTATTCTATTCAAGATCACGACACACTATATTATATATTTCGCGATGTGTACCGCGTGTACAACCACATGCATTGAGGACAACACGGTTATTTTAAATATCGCAAATAAATAGTACATTCTTATTTATCTGTATTTTCTATATATAAACATTAAATATATAATATTATGTAGTACGTGTCGTCAGTTAGTAAAAAGTATTATTCCCTGATGATGACCCGCTCCGCTCCATTGCCAGAGTATTCCCCGCCCCCCTCCCGGCCATACCGTCCTCGATCTGTTATCAACATGTTAAAGAATTATACATATATCAATATGTATAATTCTTTAACATGTTGACAATTGTACAATTCTTTAACAATACACATACATAACTGAAACACTCTCCTCCCCTGTGCGGGTGACGCTGTCAAAGCTAACACGACTAACTTCGTTTTTTGTTAACATTATATACATATAACCCTAGTTTTTGCCCGCGATTTCGTCCGTTTGAATTAAGCTCAGAGAGAAATATGTATATAAAGTGTATTAAAACAATAGTATAGGGGTCTAAAGGCGAAAACACCTATAGTTCGCGTCTTCATAAACAATACACTTATTATGCCGTGATCCCGAGGGGTATCGGAACGAATTAAATACTATATTATAATCTGATACCTGTCTTAGGTAAACTTTGCCGTAAACTTTTATGAAAAGCCGTTAACAAGTAGTTTTTGAGTGAGCTAGGAACATACATATATATTGATAAGGTATCGCATGTACAATATTGGTAGTATGAATGACATTTGTTTATTATGCTAGTGAAAAGATAGTTGATGTTTGTTGTTTAAATTATTGATAAAACAACAAATACATATTATTTGTAAGTCAAGTGACGTCGGGGGAACGTGTTGTTGGATAAAATTAACAATAGTTAAGTATATAAGAAGAACCAATGCAAAAATAATAATGCGATGCAGACGGGACTACTTCATCCAAACGTTTATTTTTCTAAAACGATGTTTAAATGTTCTATTATAAAAATGATACTTTTATACTTGATACTCTAGCTGTTATCATGAAGGGCCTTTGCTCCGAATGTGCCATATATATAATTATTTTATAAGAGCCAGTATGTGTGTCAGCGGGGCCGGGTCGTAATGAGTCCGAGTGTTCGTTTGTGAGTTGGTCTGTAGCCGGGCGAGTGTATCTGGGTCGATCTGCATTGCGTCTAGCGGCGACCTCGGCCCACCGTTATTATTGTAACGATCGATCATTGTTATCATATGCTGTACGCGAATTTTGACAATAACATCTCGGAGCAATCAGGTCGGCCGTGAGGAGTGCGGCTGCAGTCCGACTGGACCGTGTACACTGTACACTGTAGAGCGACTCATGGTCGTTTATTTACGTACAGCTCGGCTGGCGAGGCGCGGAGGAGGTCGAATCTATTGACCGCTCCCTCTCCCTCGCAGACACACACACATGCAGCCGCTCCTCCGGTGGGAACGTACGGTCGTATAGTACAGTCGAACACTATTCAAACACATTATAAACACTTCAACTTTTCTATACATTACGATATTTATAAGTAACAATTCTCATCTCCTTGCTCAGACGGTCACCAACAGCATTATAAGTAAAAAGTTCCTTTGAAAGTTACATTTGATAGAAATATCACGTATTTATATTGTTAAAAATTTGAGATGCTCCACGTCTCTGTCCTTCAGTCTTCACAACACTTGCTGCTTGGTATACGATCACCAGACATTGGAGTGATCATCAGTACGTCAGTTGTATACTATAGGGGAGGAGGACGGGTAACTGTGATTGTGGGGGAGAGACTGGCCCGGGCTTCAGTAGATGAGATGAAACATCCTCTAAGGACGAGTCGACACATTCATATACATTTATTTATTTATTTCATTTATTCATTTGTAAAAACACTTTACAATGCAATATACAGTAAAACGTTGAAATTAAAATTGTATGTATGAGCTGTGTATGAGTGTGTTGTAGGTGGTAGAGATCACAGTCGTCCCGACCTTGGTACTTGGTGATATCAGTTGTGTGACAAGGAGCTTCCGATAACACATCGATTAATTATATATCACGATAAGTTGAGCAGCAGACGAGACGTTCAGTGTGAAAAACAAACACGTGAAACAAGTTTATAGGTACACAGTAAAAATATAGAACATGTCTTTGAAGTTCGCCAATAAATAGATTTCGTTCAATGATCATCACTGAGTATATAAAATTCGCACCATTGTCTGAATATAACGTTTGTTGCTGTGTGTGTGTGTGTGTGTGTGTGTAGACGCCGTCTGTTTTACATGAGAACAAAACTGTACAAGAAATATTATGCAGCGGATTGTTAGGAAATAACAGAAGTCCTGACTTTGTTCTTGTAACTGCCTGCAGTTACAAGAACGAGAAGGAAATGAATTGATAAAACAAATAAAGTCAAAACTATTGCTTGATACTTGTTTATCAGTAGCTAAAACTTTCGTAACCGTCATCGTAAGATTGACATATAACTATTTGTTAGACCGCCGTCTATGTTCATCCAGTTTTCATATTAAACACTAACGATGATGACACTATCTTCCTTCTGTATATTTTTGCACATTCCGAGGAAAACGTTCAATAATTTAAATTAACCGAGTATTATTTGTTATTGCCGAAACCCCGTTGAATCCGTTGAGTCACCAAGTCACGCGGACAGATCCTGTTCGCTTCACTGTATGTGATGTCTCTTTATATATCTGTATGATAGACTGAATATTACTGAACGGATTTGAGCTTCACTCACTATAAAGATTCCTACAGTGATGGAACAATACAGATAACTATTATCAAACCGCGAGTGATGTCGCGTAGTTAATGTACAGCTGTCGTCTGCTTGTTACTGAAATAGAATTGCATTATTTGTAACGGTTCTATATGAAGTAAATTTATCTTTGAGATGTGATATGTCTTCAGTAGCAGCAGGTTAAGTACATGAGCGTGTGGACAAGTCGCGTCCCTCCGAGAAAGGGCTACCACATGACTCACGTTAGTGGACGATGAAGAATGGATGGCAATAATTATAAAAAAACTAGTATCACATCGCCATCTCTCACAGAGACCCGTGTACCAAATGTTATTGTAATTATTCTTCGTCATACTGCAACAATACAGCAAACATATTAATAAGTTTTGTCACGGTTGAATTACGATACTTTGTAAATATAGAGAGTATTTCTCGTTACTGTTGATGTAGCTTGATCCAGTGTCGTGTATAGAATGTTGACACGGAGAACTCTTGTTACTATAGAGACAATGGAACAGAAGGTGTTCCTTGAAGTGTGACGAGCGGAGACGGGGACAGGAGCTAGGCGACACCGGTGTCGCGATAGATACAGGGCGATGGCAGGTTGAATGGTTCAAATGAATAAGTCCTTGATATTAGTTTCTTGTATTCTAAAGTCCTTTCGCTCTTTTTTAAAGTCAAACCTCGTTGTAGTTGTTCCGTTTTTTGTCACATTACTCGGTCGCTGGGTCGACCCACATTACTTAACAGTTATATTTGACAGTTGTTCTTAACGATACCCGTTTTCAGTTAACAACCTGTTTCTAATTATGGTTTTCAACACACTTTTTTCCTATTCATCTTCGTAGCGCAATAGCAGTATAGAAACAGCGACGAAGTTAATAAGGAAGCTCCATTTATGAAATGAATGACAGATATTAAACTTTAAATGACTAAAGAGTAATATTCCAAGCGAGGGAGAGCTTTTGTTCTCATCGCGAGGAACTTGAAAGGCTTTTGATAGCGATGTACACTTCTTACTTTACACCTTTGAAAGGTACTGTTTTTTTTTGTAATAAAAAATTGTATGTTTTGTGCAACAAAATGTAAAAAAGTCGCGTAGAAAACTTTATTGAACCTGCTTTTAAACATAAAAAATCTTATTCCTTAACAACAATTTTTCACATACCAATGACTTATTAAGCCAGTGCAGAAGCCTTTAAAATTAATGAAAAGTAAAAATAAATTATAGTAGAATGAAACTCATTAGAAAAAGAGGGGAATATTATAAAAATTAAAGGAAAAATAATTTACGGGCGATCTGAGGTCGGGAAGGGTACGGGGATGGGTATTTAAGGGTAAAAATTGTACAGTTGTGTACTCTGGAAGTTCTTCAGATAGTCCCTCTTTTAGTTAATTTACAGAAAATTGACATTGAGCTGCTAAAACTATTAAAAATAAATTGAAAGCGCATTTTCCAAACGATATCGAGTGTCATTTCATTAAAAGGGACTTGATTATTTTATTCAAATATGGTACTGCAAGTAAGAAACTCATATTTTTTCTTCACCATCGGAAAATAGAGATTTCAACAAATTGAAATCATACCAAATTTTTGAAAATAGCTGATATTTTGACGGGAGATTTTTCGATTGAAAATGAGGCTGATTTTTCGATATTTATTCAAAATAAGCTGAAAAAATAAATATTCATATTATTCAAATGAATTACAGTGCATTTAGGACATCAAAAGGAAAGTTTTCACCAAATTTCGTGATAAATTATTGTTTTTTGTAAGAGATAAAAATAAAAAACCAAAAACTTGGTTTTTAGAACTTTTCACATAAATTTTAAGGTTATGTGAAAAAAATATTAGTATAAAAGTTTTAGGTCTTTTTATTACCTACAACTTTGCCATATAACAATTTTCCGTAGGACTTTTAGTTTTGCCGGAAATCGAGAAAACCCATATTTTACCCTTAAATACCCATCCCCGTACCTTTCCCGACCTCAGATCGCCCGTAAATTATTTTTCCTTTAATTTTTATAATATTCCTCTCCTTTTCTAATGAGTTTCATTCTACTATAATTTATTAATGTTTTAAAAGCTATCGGCACTGGTCTATATACATTTTAGTCTGCGACTGATACATCGGCATAGTGTATGTCACTTTACATTATAAGTAACATAATATTCTAGTGCAGTAGTTATCACACGAAGCTCCCGTCACGGCTCATCTCGTCTCTACTCCCCATACATATTACATCATACGTAATTCAATAACAAGTTAACATGGCCTCATTAATATAAAACATGGACCAGCTCACACACTCCTCATAGTTATCACCGTCACTTTAATTAATTAACTTCTCCGGGTTTAATTTTGAAACAATTCATCAAACGAAGTTACAGAAAAAGTAAAAGATAAACATTGGTAAAGGGTGACCCGTGAAGTGTACTTGATGTTAGGGATGAGTAACGATCAGAAAAAACAATAGACACAAAGTAAGAAGATATGTTATAGTATTATATAAGGAGAGAATCATGTACAGACAGGAAATAAATTTGACGATATCTGACTCGTTACAGTTGATAATATATGTGTTCTGAGAATTACTTCATAATGAACGAGACTAAAACTTAAGACCTTAAAAAAATATTGGTACACATACTTAGTCGTATTACTATAAATTTGTATCTATTTTTGTAATCAGAAGTATCTTTAGATATTAAAAGTTTTAAGTACATAGTTCGATAGCAATTCATTTGTGCGTTCTCGTTAATAAAATAAAGGTATCAAAAAATTTGAAAAATAATTCATCTATTGCAATTATTTATCAGCTCCTATTAATCCTATAATGTTGGTATAAAAATAAATAATTGTAAAAGTTGTTGAGACTAGCGAGACAATGTGTCGGAAGTAAGTTTACAACTTACACATTGATTACGTACGTTTTAAAAATAAAACAAGTTATTGAAGGCGCGCCGGCTCTGTTTAAGTGGAACAGTAAAATGTCGAGAAAGCAAATATAAATAATAAATGTGTGTCAGTAGTGTGCCTCGCTGACTCGGTGGTGGTCGGTGGAGGAAGGTAACGTGCTTTAAATATCACAAATCACATATCGTTGTGTACCACATAAACATTCACCTCTACATAGCCCCCCATCCCTACCCCCCACTCCTCTATCTCCCGGTTGTCTTAACTGTACTGATAACGAGGTGTCGGCGACTGATAAGACCAGCTTCTTATACGTCCCAGCAACAGTTACATTTCTTATTATAGTGTCTTGTGTTCAACAACCGACTGAGTCAGAGTTGTTCATTTTCTGTTGAGTCACTTGTTGCCTTTTAAATATAATAACAATGATCGGAAACTAATGCGACACTCACTATAACAGATATAGAAAATTAAAATAAATAACTCCATTTGAAGACATGAGAGGCGACTCTTATACATATTTTAGAAAGCTGGATGACCTTCTGAGTCAGTATAAAATCTATATTTATTATAAGATATCTAACTCGTATAAATCATGGCTAGTTGTTCCTGACGTTACTTCCGTTTGTTAATACTATGTATGTATCTTGCTAAGCATCGAGTCCTGTTAACTTTAATCAAGTGTACCGCTCCAAGCGGATACTTCGTCTTTAAAAGATGAATAAACCCTTGGTGGGTCGGCTCTTGGTTCCCGGGACGTTTGTAGATATTTGCTTATTCGCAACGAGACAAATATAAATACCTGAAAAACCGGAATTTGTATAAACATAAAGATATCATTAAACCTGAGCCACTTTATAGAAAAGAGGAACTTGTTATAAAAAAATTAAAGTGATAAATGGAATAAAGTTGTAATAAAAGTGTTTTATTACGTGTAAAGGGTAGCTCAAGCTAGGTTACTTTTCATATTAAACAATACTTTAAGTGTATCACAGTATTTGAATGATGAACTACTGTGTGAGTATTAAAGTGACCTGTCAAGTGGAGTCACTCGTAGTAAAAGATATTTCAGAGAGCGGAACATCTCTATCTCAGAGAGATGGCTGACATTTTATCGAATCAAGCTCAACCAGTTAGGTGTTGTTATAGAGCTGGTTTTAAAGTTCAGACAACATCTTTATAACTTACCTAATGAAGGATATTTTATTATTCCTATTTTTATATTACGACTCGTGTCATCCCTAGTCCTCGGTCACTCACCCCCACTACATGGGAATTACTTATTAAACGTTCATAGATTCCTCGCAGACTCAGACTCGTCCTACACTGCTATTACCAATGTATCAATATACTGTTGTTTAGTTTCTCTTAACGTTTCTTATATATAATAATAACTTATTGCGTATCCGTTGGTGAGAGGGGTTCTAAAGGTTGATTAAGCTCGGACGAAAGGACATTTTACACAGTTGAATAAAAACAGAACCAAAATATTTTAAAATATTAATCCATATCGTTATTATATAACATACGAATTATTAAAACATATTCACATAAACAGATTTCCATGACGATGTATGAACATCGTAATGCGATAAACACTATAATAAAATGGAAATTGATATAAAAATTTACGACGGCTTATGATAAGGCGGATAAAAAGAAGCACACCTCGTATAATACATGAAATGCTAGGAGAAGCGAGTGGATCTATAACGAGCCAGTGCATTGAACATTCGTTTAACACGTGTGTCCGTGTAGCGCTAGTCACATACCGGGGCGTCGTCTGCCCCGGCCGGAGGGTGGCGGAGGGCGGCGTGTATTGATCCACCGTCTCTCACAAAGGGCTGCTGCTCCCCTCTCCCCTCCTCCCCTCCCGCGTCCTGTCCCGTCTCATCCGGCGCCGAGCACAGCGACGTCCTGCCCGGGACGTTTGGCTCAAAATTGTATTAAAAATAACTCTCTTCTCACTACTGTACGTTACATTACAATGAAGCCAGCGAGCTGGTCACATACGATTATAAAGTTATCTGATGTCCTTGAACTCGATGAAACCATCGAACATGGTGGAGTGGAGTTGGTAACAATAACAATGAGTAGGACCAGCTCCTCACACCGGGGTTTGATTCACAGACCAAGAACAATGAACGTTGTACACTTTAGTACTTAGTAGCGGCAACAAGCAGACATGATGCACTCCTGGGAAAAGTAATTTATTGTTAGATCTGTAATATTGATAACGGTAATACAATTTACGATATAACTTGGAACACACTGAAAATTAAAAATTACTAGACCATTATGATAATATCAGATTACAAAATTATTCTTTCCTTATCGAATTTGATAATAAATTAAGAGCTTTTAAACATATTTTGCATGTTTATTTAAACATATTTTGCATTGCGCCCACAACAATCGCCCACTGGAAACGATGTTATAATTAATGCTGTATATAAGTTTATTTATATATTTTTTTAAGTTTAAACTATACTTCTCTTGTACAAAAAGAAAATTGAAAAATATGTCACTTTTTAGTATATATGTAATTTATTTGTAACTTGCATTCAATCCGCAGGGATCGTATTAAGACGTTAAACAACCTGTGTCTCTAATGTTGTAACAGTCCGTTGTTCACGGATGTGCTCCGCGTCGTTGAGTCCTACCTTGGCAGCTGTAGGCGGATGAATCAAAACTATTACGACCTGTTACATCGACTCGTGTAACTGTAGTGTGTGCTGTGTGAGGGCTCCAACGGCGCGCGACGGCCAAGGTTCGAAACCCGCGGCCGAGTTGTTGTGGAACTGTAGACATCGCTTAAGGAGTTTGTCAGACTTACATTATAAACTATATCAAGTTTTAATACGAATTAAGAGAATATAATTAGGGTACAACGATAATCATAAAAGCATGATTTTGTCAACAATAAAATGTAAGGTGTAGGTCTACCGTAATTCCATCTCAATGTTAAGTTTGAAAGTTGAGAGTGAACTTCATTTAACTAGTGACACAATTATATAATACTTTATACTCGTATAATATTTTTTTTGGTCTTTAACGTCGTCTCGTATTTTATTATATTATTGTAAGTGAAAAACCTTTTTTCAATAATAAGGACGAAGGATGAGGATAGAAATAGAAATACTTGACGTTATGATGTGCAACACTAACGAGATTATATTATAACGGTGCTATAACAGGTTTAATATAATAATATTGAACTCTTCTCTACGTTATGTATATACATACGTTCTCTTCGTCTCCATAACAAACTAACTGTCTGTATGACTGCTATCAACATCAATTTTCAATGAGCGATCGCTAATGGTAACCTGTTGAACAACCATCGTCACCGAGTGATTTGATGGACATCTGTATATAGTTATATACCTGACACAAAATACGAGGAGATGAGATATTTATTTATTTATTTCATTTAAACATTTGTATAAACTTTACAATGCAATATACAATAAAACGTTGACGTCCACACTAGGCTAGGCCTGTATCGTGGACATCAATTCATTTCAAGCAGACAGGATTCAGTAAATTTTACTACTCTTATAAAAATAGTAAATTACAATCACATAGAGAGTGGTACTGTACTAAAAGTTGTTAATATTTAAAAGAATGAAAAATGAAATGATATTATGATATTACAACTTTTTAAAAATTAAGTATATAAGGAAATTGAGAGTTTGTGTGTGTGTGTGTGCGCGCGTGTGCGTGTGCGTGTGAACTTGTCATTTAGTAATAACTTACGTACATACTTAATATTATAAGTGAATATGATTTCTATTACTAAGTGTCATGTCTTGTCCTGTTTCATATTGTGCTCGTTCGTTTCAGGTTTCGTGTCTGTGTCAGACGGCCACGTGGAGCTCGCGTCTCCTCGCTCCGAGTGGAGGTCTCTGCTGGCTCACTACGCGGGCCCCTTGGCCGTCGCTGTGCTCGTCATACTGTTCGCTGCCGTGCTGCCGCTCTCAGGGTACATACTATTAAACATACAGATACACTACACTGCAGAGATACTAGATAGATTAGGTCATAATGAATGTGATAAATAAAATACCTTACTATTAAATAAAACATAAGAGGAAGGTAACTTCCAATTACTGGGACTACCGACAGACCCAAGGAACCAGATTAAAATATTCCTGGCAGGTTTTTGGAGCTTCAATTTAAGAATCGTCATTATGATCAACTATATCATTACTACTATAGTGACGAAAGGCTAATCCGTTGAATTGAACTATAAAGTTAAGTAGTATTAGTAGTGTAGTATAACATTGTCAACTGACGGGCAGGTTGTTCTGGTGCTGCTGTCAGTGGTGCAGGGTGGGGCGGCGGCGGCGGCCGTTCGACCGCAAGTATGACGCCTGCCTCAAGGGGATCCTCGCCATAGTGTTCATCGGGCTGCTGACGCTGTTCCTGTTCGGCGTGGTGTGCGCCTTCGTCACCGACTCTCAGATGGAGACGGGAGCGAGCGCCGCGCCCGGCGTGGTCCGCGCGGCCGTGAGGGACGCCCGCACCTTCCTGGACGCCAGCGCCGGCCACGCGCGACACCTGCTCGTCGATAACTTCCGCGAGCTGGAGACTCAGCTGAACCGCTCGCTGGCGGCGGGCGGCGCGGTGGTGCTGCGGCAGCTGGACGAGTTCACCAACGCGACCTCCGTGCGCCGCCTCGAGCTGGTCGCCTCGACGCTGGAGCGTGTGCCGGACGAGCTGCGGCGGGTGCAGGCCGCCACGGCCGCCCTGCGCGCCGGTGCCGACTCGCTGGACGAGGGTCTGCGCCGCGTCAAGGCCTCGCTGTTCAACACGCTGGCTCGCTGCCAGGAGCCTCAGTGCGTCACTCTACAGGAGAAGTACAAGATCGGCCAGCTCTACACCGACATTCAGTACGACAAGGTATCCCACCCCGCCCTCCCTTCGCTTCCAGTCTAACTTTTGTTCTCGTTTTAACACATTTAAATTCTTTCATGCCCTCCTGGATTAGATAATCGATAAATATTTTCCAACGGTGAGTGATACGTTCGATAGACGTGTGAAGCGTGTCAGTAGAGCGTGTGGGTCATTTATTCTCTGTGTTCGTGTGTTGTCAGATCCCGGACGTGTCGGAGCTGCTGGACAACGTGTCCCGGCTGGTGGACGGTGACATGGTCCGCGACGTGCGCGCCGGGCTGCAGGTGTTCACGGGCATCCGGCGGACCGTGGACCAGCACGCGCCGCGCGTCAGGGAGGCCGTGGCCGCCACCGGGGAGCGGCTGGCGAGGGTCGCGGACGAGGTCACGTGGGCGGCCGGCAACCTCAGCGAGCGGCTCAGGACCTCGCGCGCGCCGGACGTGCTACAGGAACACCTGAGACACTACGGGCCCTACGTGAGACATCCCACCAGGGCGGTGGCCGCGGCATTGTTGGCGGTGAGTGGATCTGTCTGTCTGTGTGGTGGCTGTTCCCTCGATCCTCGCTGACCTCTGTGTGTGTAGATCGTGGTGGTGATGTCGTGGGGCCTGGTGTGCGGCGTGTGCGGCAAGCGACCCGACGTGTATGGTGCTAGTGACTGCTGCAACAAGGGATCTGGAGCCTCCTGTATCACATGGTGATATTTCTATTATATTATTACACATATATCATAATAATAATAATAATATTTATTTGCTCTGAATGTAGGTACAGAATATAAGTGTACAAATAGATTTTTGTATAAGTTCCAGGTACATTCTACCATAAGGCATGCAAATATTAGGTTTAAATTATAAATTAAAATTAACTATTCAATTAAAATTAGAAATAAAATTAACCATGCAATTATAATTTTAAATTCATATTAAATGTTTTACAGATGAAAATTAACAATTCAATAAAATAATAAGATCAAATCAACAGTACTCGTACAATTGAAATTATAAATTAAATTTAACTACATAATTAAAATTAACTATACAATCATATTATATTTCCTATGATTTGTGATACAATGATAGATAGATAGATGATTAATTTATATATTTTATACATTTTTTATTCAGCAATTTTTTACAAAATTATGTCTTATCCATAAGATAATCAGTTTATACGGAGTAATAACACTTGTTAACTAGTAAAGAAAACTAAAGTTTTTTTTAAATTTTACATAAGTTAAATCTTTTATTTCAATCGGTATTTTGTTATATATGTATAATATGTTCCTTCTCAATAAAGCAGTTTTGTAGTTGCCTGTACATAAAAGAAAAACATTTATTTATTTCATTTATACATTTGTAAAAACTTTACTAAAAGATTATGATGTTGAGACCTTAGATTTATAGCGCGATTTCTCGTTTCTCTTAATGAAGGGAAAAGATGGTTATTTGTTTTCACAAAGACTGCAATTTCAAATATATATATACAAGGAAATGTTAAAAGCTTATATTTCCTAAAAATCGGTATACAGCTGTCTATGACCTTCAAGTTGAAAATAGATCTAAGGCATCGTTTTTGACCCTTAAATATACTTTCCCTTTGACAACAGTTACCCCAGTATATAATGCCAAATCTTAAAAAAGAAACAACTAGACCATGGTATGCAATTAGAATGGTATTAACTTTAACTTTTTTAGCTAAATTATGTAAAGCATATGCTGAGACGTTAAGTTTTTTGCAAATCTTTTCTGCTTGAGGTTTCCATGATAGTTGACTATCTGTGAATACACCAAGAAATTTAGCAACATTAACTTGTTTTATAATCTTTTGATTATTGCAGTTTATATTTAATTCTTGAACTTGCGATCTTTGATAAAAATGCATTATCTGAGTTTTTTGTAAATTTATTATTAAATTATTTTTGGTTAGCCAATTAATTATTGTTGTTATTGCACTATGATTGACTTTATCTACAAAAAATATCAAATTCGATTTCTAAAACTAAATCATGACATCCGTACAGCGGAATGGCGCTGACGTTCGCGGTGGGCGGAGTGGCCGCGGTGGCGATGCTCGTGTACTTCGTGTTCGGGCTCGCGGCGCAGAGACTCGTGTGTGACCCGCTGTCGTAAGTTCCTCCACGTTATTTATATTGTTCCGTTGTTTGTTGTGTACCCCATGTGTGACGTCAGCTTCATTATATATAACTTTAAATACTCCTTTATATACAGGGTGACTGGTGAATTACTATCAATATTTAAGGAGAATACTCGGTACATGATTCTCATTCGAATTATGTAAAAAAAATAGGTACTTAATTTTTGACCAAATTTCCGTATAAATAAATAAAGTGTGGACACGTTCCAAGTGTTCCAAGTGTGGACGCGTGCGGCGGCGTGCTGATACAACACCACGCCGCCGCACGCGCGCGCGTGTGTGTGTGTGTGTGTGTGTGTGTATACCTAATCTGTAGGGTGTTCACACGATGCGTAATTAATTACATAACTTTTGGTTAACTTTACTTAGAAGTTTATTAATATTTATGTTATATTAATTTTTATTTTGTCATATATGATCGTCAAATATCACGTCCTCGAGTATCGATAGTAATTCACCAGTCACACTGTATATATATATTTTATGTATCTATACATATATGTATGTTTGTATGTATGTATGTATATTTATTTCTGTGTATATGTTGTAATATGCACTACCCTCTCTACAATTTTTTTTTATCCTCATCGGTTGGGTTGCCTGTAAGAGATCGCTTTTAGTGATAAGGCCGCCCTTGCCTTCAATTTTCTATATTTATATGTATGTTATGTTATTTCCTATGATTTTGAGTGTAATAAAGTATATTTCTTCTTCTTCCCCAGCGAGCCTCGCGGGAGCCGCGTGTTCGTGGACGTGGAGCGGTTCGTGGAGCTGGAGCGGTCTCTGTACAACGAGCGCTCCGACCCCGACTTCAACCTCACCTCGGTGCTGGTGGACTGTCACGCGAACCGGACCATATACCACGTGAGTATCTCCGTCTCTCTCACTCCGAGGATGTTGAACTCCTAATAACCAGGAATCTCCTCTCCACAGACGTTGCGTCTCCGCCGCGCCTTCGACCTGGAGTCTGTCCGCGAGCGCGTGTCCTCGGACGTGTCGTCTCGCGTGTCGTCTCTCCGTACGGACTACCCTCCCCGCGGCCGACCGCTCCGTATCCTGGCGCCGGCCGCTCGTGCTCGCCTGGACCGGCTCGCCGCGTCCGGTCTGTCCGACTTCGACTTCGACCGCATCCTCGGCGCGCTGGAGACCAACGTGACGTCCCTGTCCCTGGAAGCGCTCGCGGCCCAGCTCCGCTCCACGTCCCGCGCGCTCCAGTCCCGCCCCGGCTTCCGGACGGTGGCGGGCGAGCTGTCCGCGGCCGCCGATGACGTGTCCTCGCTACACCGGGACGTGGTCGGACCCATGCTCGAGCGGACCAGGGAACTCAACGTCGGTCTCTTCACACTCGTCCTCCGCGTGTACTCGTCCGGACACACATCTGACCGCAGACACTACTTCTGTTTCAGAAAACTGCTTCCGAGCTCCGCGACGCGCTCCGGTTCAACGAGTCGTCTCTGCGGGAGGCCATCCTGTCGTGTGTGAGGGACACCAACGAGGTGGAGCTGTTCCTGAACACTCAGGGGCCCGACCTGGTGCAGAACGTCAGTATCACACGTAGCTCAGCCCTGTAGAGCAGGGGTGGCCAACTTGATTAGACCTTAGATCTACTGTTTACTAACAAAACCTGCAAACTTCATAGTTTAGTTACACAATCATGTATTTTTTATTAACCAGTCTTAGTAGTTTCTTTTCATATCACATGGGAGATAGTTTTCTTAAATTTACTTAACATTATATGCGTCCTATATATTAGTGTGAGCATTGCGCCTGAACATTTTCCACTAGTTAAGCATAATCAGGTCATGAGAGTCTGTCAAGCTAGAACGGTGTTTAGTTTTGGTTTGTTTTACGTAGGAAAATGCTGATTCACATAAATATGTCGAACCAAAACATGAATTAAGTTATTCAACACATTTTTTCAAAATAATAATTAATAGTGTATTATAAAAAATAAATTTAAAATATTTATAATTTTGTACCTTACTATTATTAATAAATAAAATAAAGAATTGCGATATCCAATAAAATGAAATACAACAAATTAATGAGTCAGTACACACAACCATCATATTAGATTACTTTACATTATAATTATATAACGAATCTCAACAAAAACATGCCTGTTAAAAAGGGGGCCAAGTTCCAATCGGCTAATTGTTCGCCTAAAAAAGAGGTGAAATCCAATCTAATGCCAAGTTTAGATGCACTTTGAAATCGATCATAATCATCTTCATCAACAGCATGATCCACTGGTAAACATTTGCCATTCCCAAGACTCGCCACCACACCCAGTCCTCTGGCTTCCACATCCAACCACTACCTGCCACCTTATTCACGTCAACGGTCCATCTGACCGAAATTCACTTTACCATACACCCAACTTAAAATATGGTATAGTTGTGAAAATACGTAGGTGCTTGGTTAAAAATATCTAAAATTATAATACTTCTCAATTTGAACTTGGCAGGTTTTTGTGCTGTACGTAACACTTAATTAATTGTATCATTAATTTATTATTTAGTTATATAATTATTTATATTTATATAATTTTAATAATTTAAATAATTAAATTAACCTGCCAAGTTCAAATTTAGAAGTATTATAATTTTAGATATTTTTAACCAAGCACCTACGTATTTTCACAACTATTCCATATTTTAAGTTGGGTGTATGGTAAAGTGAATTTCGGCCAGATGGACCGTTGACGTGAATAAGGTGGCGGGTAGTGGTTGGATGTGGAAGCCAGAGGACTGGGTGTGGTGGCGAGTCTTGGGAATGGCAAATGTTTACCAGTGGATCATGCTGTTGATGAAGATGATTATGATTGATTTCAAAGTGCATCTAAACTTGGCATTAGATTGGATTTCACCTCTTTTTTAGGCGAACAATTAGCCGATTGGAACTTGGCCCCCTTTTTAACAGGCATGTTTTTGGTGAGATTTCAATACTTTTTTTTAAGAAATCGTACATACAATCGTACTATACAGCCGTACAATGCATAACTTACAGCATGAAACATACAGCTACCATCTGATGGCTTAGGAATTACCCTATGTGGTATATCTCCGCCAACCACCGAAAGATGTACAATTTCCATCGTTGGTAAATGAATAGTAGAAAAGAAATAGAGTGAATTTGTGCTTTTAACACACACAAGTAATCAATCAATAAGCAATATCAAAATTAATCCTTTAGCAAGTCAAATCAGTGATCCATTTAATCGTAATCGTAACCATATATAAGATATCAAGACATAAGTGTAGAAAGAAATGACCATCGATTCCTTATCGACTTTCATTCATATATACTGCAGACAAAACAATATCGCGATTCAATTATACCGCTAGCGCCATCTATCGAAAGTAATTTATAACAATAGAAACCTGATTTTTTTAGGTAAGCAATATTTAATTAAGTTATACAGTGTACATTATGTATACATGACAATATTTTATATCCCTTATATATATATCAGTTCTTAAGAAGCGCCCCACACTTTTTTCACAATAATATTAATTTAAAAATAAATTAACAAACAATAAATGGTATTTTTGTGAAAAAAAGCGTGATGAGCTTCATATATCACTTCTTGAGAAGCGCCCCACGCTTTTTTTTCAATAATACCATTTATTGTTTATTTTAAACAATTTAAATTAAATTGATTTCCAAGGTTGTAAAGGTTAAATTAGTTTCCACGCGGTTTCTTTCATCATTGGAGCGTGTTTTTTAGTTTTTTTTAAACTATATTTATTTTTTATTTTTTAGTTTCATTTATCACCGATTGATAGATGTACTCATATTATTAATTATTAATATTTCATTATTATGTATTTTATTGTGCTGAGCTGAGCGCCTATATAAAGGTTTTGATTACCTGTCAGTGAGTCAGTGGCAAAATTAGCTATTTTCACAGGGTCATATTTCAGGATCTACTGAAGCTTTATCTATGAAATTTGGCATACTGCTTTAGTACTACGAGGGGAGGTCAATAAGTTCGCGGAATGAGCGGGAAGGGGGTTGAAATTTAACACGAAACTATTTTTCCTTTTCAATATAGTCTCCCTTAACCTTAATACATTTTTCGGATCTCACAAATAATTTATTAATACATTCGAAAAAAATTATTTATCTTGGCTATCAAAATAGGCCGAAATTGCGGACTTGACTTCTCAAATATTTTTCACCGCAGCTTTTTTTTCATTTTTGAAAACAAATAATAGTCGCTGGGGACTAAGTCTAGACTGTAAGGTGGGTGGTGTAGTTTTTCGAGTCCGCATCGGTGAATGGCAGCCGTCGCAACATGGCACGTGTGGACTGTTGCGTTGTCGTGCAAAAGGAGCACACCTTTTGACAGCTTTCCTCTTCTTTTTTCCTTGATAGCTTCTTTCAATCTATCTAATAAAGAAGCGTAGTACTGTCCCGTTATAGTCACACCACGATCTTTATAATTGATCAGCAAAATACCTTCTGTATTCCAAAAGACAGTCGCCATGATCTTTCCGGCCGATTATGACACTTTAAACTTCTTTGGAGGAGCTGTGCCTTTTTTATGCCACTGTATCGATTTTTGCTTCGATTCAGGTTCATAGTGGTGAACCTACGTTTCGTCACCAGTAAAAATCCGGTCCATAACTTCGTCCTTATTCTCTCCACAGAGCTTCAAAAACTGGCGAGAACACTCGACACGCTCGCTCTTTTGAAGTGGCGTGAGCATTCTTGGAACCCATCTTGCACTGACCTTAGTCATCCCAAGATGATGATGTAGGATATTTAAAATGCTTTTTTCAGATACTCTAACCATTGCTCCAAGCCGTTTCTTCTTCAACCGGGCATCTTCCAATATAAGTTTTTCTACTTTTGCGACGATTTTCGGTGTGGTGGCCTCAATCGGTCGTCCGGAGCGGGGGTCATCTTCAATGGACTCTCTTCCTTGTTTAAAAAGTCCATGCCACTTGTAAACCATGGTTTTACCAGGGGCAGAGTCCGCGTAAACTGATAACAGCTCTTCAAAAATTATCTGAGCGGATTTTCCTTGCTTGGTGAGGAACTTAATAACGGCGCGGTGTTCAATTTTCTCCATACTCACTGACTTCTTCCCGATTCACTTGTTTGCAGGTCAACAACTCAAAAGTTAATGACCCGATTTGGTTCAAACTTGGTATATATACTATTAATGAGGTGTTGAACAAGTTACTACCTGGACGAGTAAATCAACCCCCTCCATCCCCTCCATTCCGCGAACTTTTTGACCTCCCCTCGTAGTATATGATTACGTAGGTAAAATTTTATCTCTGTACTTGCAATAGGCACTGAGCTACAGGGGGGTCAAAAGTGGGTCGAAACGGTTCGTGTAAATATAGTGCACGGCATGCGCCGGCCTGTGGAACTTGGCCGGCGCACTACCGTGCGCTTAGATAAAAACTTAATAAATTACATTTAAATTTCACAAGGCTATTACAAAATATGTCAATATCCATCTTTCTATCTAATTGCTTTTTATCAATAGTGGATGAAGTATGTAGTACAATTATTTTTTGTTAATTTATAGATAGCATTGTAACTTAACATTAATCTATTAACCGGAGAGTAGCGTCCTTGACGTGAGTGTGTAGGTTTTTCTACAAATGGAGTATAAGACGACGGTCTTAATGTTCTCACCGGTGCACTAATATTTAATTGTTTTAGTAAACAGGGACTGTCAATGACACCATTCACCAATTTATATAGGAAAGTGAGATCACAGAGCTGTCTTCGATTCGAAAGTGACTGTAGTTCAAAGAACTTGAGCCTATCTTCGTATGTCCTAAGAGTTTTGACTAGGTTAAGATCAAAGCACAAATGTCAAAGATATCGTTATATTTTTTTTATTTATATTTTTGACTGGCCACGATCGACCGGTTGGCCACCCCTGCTGTAGAGGGTCACGGTTCGTGTTAAACTCTAATGACGGTCCAATCATCGTTTCCAGTTGACGCGTGAGTTCGCGGAGACCCTGGGCGAGCGTCTGCAGCAGTACCTGTCGATGGTGTCGCGGGCGGCCGAGCGGGACGTGGGCCGCTGCGGGCCGCTCAGCAACGCATTCAACGCCACACGAGACGCCGCCTGCCGGGCGTTCGTGCTGCCCGCGGTGAGGAAAAATTATAACTACAATTAAGATTACAAACAATAAGCAGTAGTGATATTAAACAAGATCAGTGAAATCATCTTATATATGGGTTCTTAATCGTTTTTTAAATATATTTAGAGATTTAGAATTGACAACACTTATACAGCTGTGCTCCTTCAGATGAAATAGTTTTAATGCCGTATTTGGTTCGAGTTTTAGGTGTTTCTAGGTTATATCTGTTCCTTGTGTGGTAAGAATGGGTTTTGGTTTTAAATGTAATTTGAGAATGAGTAAGGATTCTTAATATTTTTCGAATAAGTATACATAATTATATTTATAAATTTGTTTAATAGATAAAATTTTAGTTGTTTTATATAAATCTTTAGTAGGTGTATAATAATCCATATGAAATAAGACCTTGATAAGTTTATTTTGAGAGATCTGCAAATTTTTTATGTGTGTTTTAGCCGCGTTGCCCCATATTTCTATAAAGTACCTATTCTAATACTGGTTTTACTAAAGTATTGTAAATAATGTTTCGTACTTTTGGAGGAATACACCGTGCAGATTTACGTAAAGCTCCAGTAAGCGAAGTTATTTTGGAATGTATGGAATCTATATGAGGTTTCCAAGTTAAATTTTTATTTAAAATTAATCCTAAGTATTTTTCATTATTTGACTGTTTGACTGTAAGTATCAATTCATTATGGGAAGGAATAGATTTATTTTTGGCCGAAAAAAATCATAAATGAGGTTTTTGAGACGTTTAATCCATTCGTTTAGGATATTTAAATCGTTTTGAGCTGTTTCAATAATACTGTGAATGGATTTTCCAAAATAAAATAAACAAGTATCGTCCGCGTACCATGATATTTCTCCACGCAGTGGCAATTGATCCATATCATTAATAAATAACAAAAAGAGCAAGTATTTAACTTTGTGGAATTCCACCTGTGATTGGAGCTGGATTACTTTTGAAATTATCTATTTTTACAATTTGCTGACCATTGCTGAGATAAGATGAAATAGTTTAGTACGCGGTCCCAGCTATTCCAACTTTTCTAATTTTTTGTAATAATATAGAATGTGAAACCGTGTCAAACGCTTTTTTTTAAATCAATGTATACTCCTCCTACAATATTTTTGCTATTAATGTTATTTTTCATTTTAGTGATGAGATCAATTGTAGCAGGAAGCGTTCCTGCTTTCGGACGAAAACCGTATTGCTTGTGATAAAAAGTTTATATCATTTAAATATTGTCTTAAGCGATTATGAATGATTTTTTCAAATAATTGACAAAACGGGTAACACAGAAATAGGTCGATAGTTACCAGGGTCTGATTGTGTTCCTGATTTATACATTGGAGTTACTCGTGCAATTTTAAGATTATCTGGAAAAATTCCTTTACTTATGGATTTATTTATACAGTTACTTAAATTTTTACTTAATAGGTTTTTTATACATTTTATTGATTTTGCTGTAACCCCATCAATCCCTGTACTTGTGTTAGAATCTAAACTATTAATTACATATATGTATTACCTCTTGTTCCGTGCAAGGTTTGAGTAGCTCAAGTTTTTGTGTGTATTTATGTACAGATAAAGTTTCGCTATAAGTGTTGTAATTATGATATTTAGCCGGGATTTGTTTCATTAACACCTTGCCTATAGATAAAAAGTAATGATTGAAACACTCACATATGTTAGTTCCTTCAGTAATAGTCTCATTATTTATAATTAATTTTGGAGGAGCACAGCTTTTATTTTTGATTTTATTTACTGCTATGGAATTTATTAAGTCCCACATACGTTTTGAATCATTAGAACACCTTATGAAAGCTTGGTATTAGTAATTGTCTTTAGTATTTCGTATATTTTCACCAACTTTATTTCTTTCATTGTTAAATTTTAATTCCTTATTATTTTTATCTTATTTAAGTTTATTCCATAACAAGTTTCGCTGACTTATATCTTGAATAATATCTTTGTTGATCCAATCACGTCTAGGTAAGTTTTGCATCTTATATTTAGTTAGTTTATTTTGCTGTATTTGGGTTACAATAAAGTTTTCTAATAATTTAAAATCATAATAATCATTATAAATTAGACTCCTCAATGTTCTTATAAAGGGTATCGTAATTTATGATTTCATATTTAAGTTTCCTTTTAGATTCATGTTTAACCTTTTTTAGCTCACAATATATTTGTTTTTGATCCGTCAGTGGTGAATCGATAATAGTTAAATAAAATTTTTGAGTTATATTTGTACAAACATGATCTATAATAGATATGGATGTCTCTGTTTCTCTGGTGCAGTAAATGTTGTATATTTTATTTAATATATCATAGCCAGCCTCTTTAACAATACTAATATATTTCTTAGTAATAAAATCATTTTTTAATAAATTTATATTGAAATCATCAAAAATTATACATCTTTTTCTTGTTTCTAATTGTGAAGAATATTGTTCTAAAAATCTCGTTGTATTCGTAATCGGTGGTTTGTAAATTAATCCAATATTAATAGAGCATCTGTCTAAGTAAATCCATAAAAAGTTATTTCCGTCTAAATATTTTTGTTCGGTAACATGACCTCTATGGATATACTGCGTGTTGTTTCAGAACGGCTACTGGGTGTCCGTGTGTTGGTGCGCCCTGTTGATGCCGGTCGTGTTGTGTGTGTCCGCGCGTCTCGCCCGCCTGTATCGTCGCGCCGAGCCCTACCCCGGCCCGCTGGTGGAGGCGTACGTATCTCCTGCTCTGTTTACATTACTCCGTGTTCGTCGGGAGTCTTCCGCATCGACTCCGGCCTTCTGTTGTCTGCTCATTTAACTATCAAAGCCGGTGTCCATGCGGAGGGTCCGTGTGTCGCGAGGAAGGCCGGCCGCCTCCTTCCTCGCGACACTCTATATTTTGATAGAAGAATCATTCATCCGACATCTTTATTGTTTATTTGTTGGGAGCGATTGCAGTTTCGAGACGATGTTTGAACAAATAAAAAAATTCAAATTGCAATTGTTCCGTTTATGTTCCGTTATATTTTATAGTTTAAGTTATTTTCTGAAATTTTATTTTTTTACGGTTCAGTTTGAGTTTCTATGGTTTCTGATCGTCTGAGTTTGTCGAAGCCTCCCCTAGGTTTGCACTCCGTCCCGTAGTAGTGTCCCGTCCCTTCCGTCCCGTCCGTCCCGTGTCGGAGAGTACCGTCGCCCGCGCACTATGGCCCATGTGATCCTTTTAGTAATTATTATTTGTTTTCTGTTCACTCACCGCCATATAGTTATATCCCGCGGCCCCGCGTCGGTACAGTCTCATCTACTAACTGCTATGTCGCGACTCAGTAACGCGCTCGCCCCTTGAAGTCGATCATACATACATATGAATATGAATTGTAGTGTTTAATGAACCGCCCGGCGTGCACGATGCATGCCCGTCAGTGTTCTGTGTGTAAGGCGTGTGTTGTGTCGCAGCGAGTGCGAGGCGCTGTGCAGCCGACACGACCGGTGACGTCACGCGACCGCCGGTACGCACACACACACACACACACACACATATACATACCCTCACACACACACAGAGACCCACACACATGCAGTAGGTACTGGACGCGTTTGTAATCGGTTGTTGGTAGTTCCGCTCGAGACGTGTGCTCTTCGACCGTCGCCGGCCGTAGTCATCGTTCACTCGTGTGTGTTTGTTTGTCTTGTTGTGAGCGATGTATCCTCTAGTGCATGTTCCGTGGAGGCCCGGCGCCCCGCTTGTTCCTCACCCCGTAGTGTACGCTAGTCTCCTAGCTAGTGTCTCGCCTGCGACTAGTCCCGCGTTAGTTTTTTTAATTTATTTTCTCACCGTCATCAACATAACCATTTTACTTTTCAGAGAGCGTAGCTTTTCCGTGAGGTGTAGTGTTGTGGCTCGTGTAGTAGTCCATGTCGTGTATGTAGTAGTCAGGTCGACACGAGCACCTCCGCCCGTCACTGTTCGTGTGTCACTGTACCGTCACCGTGTGTGCCGCCGTGACCTCTGTTCATATATCTGCTAGTTGTATATACTGTGTGTCCTCCGTGTTCGAGTGTCGTTCGTTGAGCTCGCGCTAACCAGCGTTTTGTCTGTTGCAGCGAGTATTTGTATGACGCGTACACGGACCGCGATAACGTTCCCCTCGCCAAGTAAGTGTGCACACACTGCATGGGTGTGGAATGTGCTAGAGCCTCCCTGTGCCTGTGCCTGTGTCTGTGTCCATCTATATCTATGTATCTACGTATCTATGTATCTATGTATCCGCCTCATCTAACACCGCCTGCTCTAGTTCACGCATGTCACTAACAGCCCGCCGGCCGCCGTCACCGCATGCCGCCCCTCGCCACTCGACAGACCTCAGTCATGTTCCGTTCATTTATTTCAGTTATTTTATTATTTGTTATTATTTCGGTAGGCGGTAGGACGCATCGTGCGGTCGCCGGCGGGGACCCCCCGCGGGCCCTCGCCGGCGACGGACTATAGTCGTAGCTCTAGACGCGTCTAGACCTTAGAGCGCCCCTTACTATCGTACTCGGTGTGTGTGTACTAGCGGCTCCAAGAGAAGCACCCTCGACCTGGAGGGCAAGATCGCCGAGTGGAGGGGGAGGGGGGGAGCGACCGCCGAGGGCGCGGGGGGGGCGGCCACCAGGACACAGGTGGTGCTAGAGGGGAGGGAGGTGGTGTGTCAGCTCATAGACGACCTCAAGACACGCCTCGACGCCAAAGACGAGGACAACGAGTCCGGCATACACGAGGCGGAGTAGACGACGGACGTGACGTCACACGGAGGAGGGGGGAGGGGAGGGCGGGGGCAACACACGGACCTACCCGCTAGAGAAGAACACGGAGTGTAGATCGTTGGTTCACAGAGTAAGGTACTGCTTGTAATAAAAGTGATAGCAGGACCTATAGACTCCGTGTACGTTTTGTTTGAAAAGTCTTCCTCGTGTGAAAATTACCGTGTGTTGTAAGTTAAATACTTTGTATTGACCTTTTTTATTTGAATTCAAAAACAAATTTTATAATAATATTGAGAAAAACATAAAATACAATTTTATATAACTCGAAGTTAAGATCAGATCAATCAATGTCGTACGCACAAGTCATGTTCTAAACATACTAGTACCCTGTATGACGTCAACGTATTTGAGAGGTTGTTACTCTAGACTAAGCACTTAGTAAGTTGTCAAGTTTTTAATATATAACTCGCTTTGAGACATTTTGATGTATTTTCAATGATTTTTGAATGTCATTTTAATCGTTGTATAAATTCGATGTCTTTTATAACGTTTTGGATGTTGTGACTTTTTATATACTAGCCGTAAGAACTCTATACAATGTTTCGTGTATCCCTGTATTTATATTTCGAGTATTTTACATGTAAGGTCCAATAAGTTAAGCTTTGCCAAATCCTAACAAATGTTAGTGAGTGTTAGGTTCTGGAAATCGGTAACGGCTCATGTGTGGAGGCAGGTTCAGACATGTTCGGTCAGCTACACTATCCCTCGTGTTCAATAGTTTCTAACATAATGTTCTGTTCGCCGTCACTCACTAAGAGCTATGTGCTCGCCTCATCAAGCCTCGCCCGCTAGCCTTCACCGATCTTCACAACCCTCGTGATGTCTATATGTCTACACGTTCAGAGGAATATTATTTTGCTATCTGTATGCACTGAAGAATATATTAGTCGCTGTCCGCACAGGGTCGAGGAATTGTAAACATAGTGATGCTTACAGTAGTCGAGGTCCGTGGTGACCGGGGGGCGGCCACTTACGATGTGTCACCAGGGATCACGGTGAAACTATTACGTAGTGTATATTATAACGACTTGTATTTTTGATGCTTTACATACTGATCTGATTATCATTACTCACATATATAACATGAAGCTATTTATATCCAAAATGCTTGTATATTATTATGAAATGTAACCGAATTATTATTAACAAAATTGTATACCATATCAATACTATGTACTAGGAAGCAAATGTAAAGGAAATAGATTTAGGTCGATATTGATGTACAATGAGAACAGCTTCATAGTTGTCTGCACTGAAGAGAATTGATAGTTATATAAGAGGGAGCGGCTCGGCTCCACACGACCGGGACTTAGGTGTAGTTGGTTAATGTATGAACATGTACGAGAATGTGTATCCATTAGTGTTAGTTAGAACTATCATTGTCATTAGTATGTAAGGGAGCATCGATGGGGAGTGGGGGAGGTGGGCACCGGGAGGGGGGAGGAGGGAGAGGAGCTCACGGACGGTAACTAATGATCATGACATGAGCCATGTAGCATGAGTAACAGAGCATGACTCCTCTACACGAGTACACGATACACAGTGTGGCGACACTTCGCCCGGACAACGACACCACACACTACATACGACAGCATGCCTATTACACTCACAAACAAATATTAATAATGTAACGCCTTGATAGCTTGTGTGTGTACATTTGTTTTATCGATGGTATATTATTACTCTCTCTTTTGACATCTTCTTATTTCTAACATACTCCACGTCTCTGGTCCACTTTCCGTTCACCTTCGGCTGTGAGCTCTCGGTTCAAGTTTCATGTACAGTCATACGATGTATATAAGTATATTTTTATTTGTGTTAACATGTACGAGGAGCGTCAATCCGTCCGTTGTGATGTTGGCTCTGTGTCTAATACTCTTATTGTAATAAATAATTTTCCTAACATTAAATGTCCTCTTGTACTACAACACTAGACACATCCATCCTCGGAAGTCTTGACCGCTCGCTGTACACACCAGTGTGATGTGAGTCGTGTGGACCGCTTGTTATAATCTTTGCTGTTCAAATGTTTCTTAGCATGTTTTATTAATGCATGATATGTTGTTAGCAGATCTACTATCTACCTTTGATATGCATTCTGTGTGGTTTTGAATTCACTTCCGGAACCGATACCTACCGTCTCTATCGTAATAGCCTTTAACACATTGTCGTGTATATTTGATTATTATTATTAATAAAGAAAATAGATATTTTAGAGTCAACTTTGATATCGTGTGACATGTTAAAGATTCATGATAGTAGCCGTCAGTGAAGCTGGTCTTGTAATTCTAAGTGTGTATGGTATCGGTTCCGGCGGAGGAGTTGTCAGCGGAGATATTGAGGCCCGGCGCGCTGTTACAGCGCCTACAAGGAGAAACGTGGCGGAGGAAGTGGCGCGGGGCCGGGGGGGCTCGGGGCCAGCCAGGGAGTGGGGCCCGCGCGGAGGAGGCCTGAGGGACCGGACGGAGCGGGGGCCTCGCACGCCCTGGCGCCGCCTGTCGACACACACCACGCGCGCAGATATAATGATATGGCGCCAAAGTGAGCTACTTGAACACACACACATAAACACACACACACACATAAACACATATACACTCAGAGGACTGTGACTCACAATGAGCTATGTTGCAGGCACTGGGAAGAGGGTCCTCCCCGCTATCACGGACCCACAGAGTACGAGCGACCTCCGCCATACTACTATCCCGGACCAAAGTGAGTGCTGCCTAGAGAAACGACTTTGACAAACATGTTGAACGTTCATTAACAATGATCCCCGTCTCTGTTCCAGTGATAGACAGTAAAGTCGCGCTCACACACCTGGAGGACGACCTACTCAAGTACTGAGCGGCCTCTGGAGGAGGGAGACGGGCGGAGAGTTAAAGTGTTACAGGCGGACAGTTCACACTAGACATAGTTCACACATAGAAATATTCAAAACATATTCTCCATAGATAAACATATTTTTGTAGATTATTGAAACGTCAAGTCATACTGTATGTAGATGTTCAGTGGTGGGAGGAGTCGGGAGTTCTGTTCTCGGTCACGGTAACTGCCATTAATGGACTGTATGCTATTTTACTCTTTTACCTATTTTGTATCGGGTGCGTCACACGGGCGGCGTGTCATCAACGCTCGTCAGTGTATCGGACACACCCCGTTTTTCGGCTCAAGGTGTCTCGTTGTTATATTTTTTTCATCTTTCGATGTTAACGTGGGAGCTAACTCCGCACAAATATTTTTTAAAATCTTTGAGATTGTGTTCCTCGCGACTTTTATTGGTCGTTAAGTTGTGCCGCTTTCTCTGTTTATATTATATTAGTATCATTTCTATCTCGCGGTGGGTGGTAGGTGGTAGGTGTAGGTTGGTACGGATCATGGTACTGCTTCAATCGATCCGTGCGAGGGAGCGTCTATGAGATACGGATGCATTTATATTGTGAGGTTAAGATAAAGACGTCTAGTGTTCTATATGAAGTAGTTTAAGAATATTTGTAATATTATAAGTGTGGGTGTCGCTGTTGGTGCGGGCCGGAGGGACGGACCCGTCGTGTATACATATATAAACCTTAACTTTATTATAACCCAATTATCGTGTATTTGATAAGATATTCATACCAAGTGCTCGGTCCCCGTCCCGCCCACTCGGCCACTCGCTCACTATACAATGAGTCAGTCAGTTCTGTACGTGCGTGTATGTTAGTTCTATAATGTGATAGTTTTACTCGTGGACGACTGTTCAGTTCTCGTAGATAATGTGTCATATCGTTTTAGTTATGCCAAATATTGGACGTCCCGGCCGTCTGGAAGACGAGCCGGACTGTATGTTAAGCGTCTCTATTATTATTATTATTATTATGATTGTATTTACTCCACCTACGTATAACATAGACTAATGTTTAGTTTAATTATTGAGAGTTCAGGGAACAGAGCGTCACCGGTCGAATTTATTAAGATGTAACGTGCTGGGAGCTAGCTCGCCAATCTATCACTGCTCAATATTAACAATTCTTTTGAACCTTGGTGCATAAGTCGCGTAGTAAAATTTTGAAGAGTCGTATTATTGTTTAATCACGTATAGCTAATTAAATATAAGGTTACAAGTGGCATGTAATGTAAACTAGGTAAGTGAAGAGCGAAAGAGTCGATGTAGCGAACACAACGTCCACCAGGCTTGCTCACTATTGATGAGTAATGTTGAACAAGGATCCGTCTGAGTCTCAATTATATACACTGTGTAGTGAATTATTATAATAGAGAAGAGGTTAGGTCGGAATAAGAACGGGCGGGGAGTTACAAATATCACAAGTAGTTAGTGGTACGGTACGGCTCCTGGCGGCGGCGGCCGTGGGGGCCGTGCGATGTACGAGAGGTAGATGTAAGTGTAATTACATATTGTAAAGTGTAACGTGAAGGTGGACGGAAATGAAGTTTTGTACGAACCGATGTGTACTGTGTCGAGAATGAAAACAATAAACATTTAATTATCTGAAGTAAATGAGTTTCATTTGAGACATCCTCCAAGTAAAAGAAAACACACAGCAACGTCTCATAATATTTATTGACTCAACAATTCCATATACTAATACTGTTAAAACATTCTCTATCACTTCAATAAAAACTACCTACTTACATATTCAGAATATTACGTCTAGAAATACTGTCTACACATCACAAGGTACGACTGTTCGTTTAAAACAAATGTTTGCAAAATATCGACAGTGTCATTAAAAATAATCATATAAAAATATTTTATTGACTACCTCCGTTTTGGCTTCACTCCCTGTCTTGTAGGTCACCGGCGTCACGGAATCTGTAACAGACCATTTAAATTAAAACACGATCAATGTGACTCAACAATTACATATCTGTAGTAGTCCGAGAGCCAGTAACAGATTTATATGACCAAGTTCCTCTCAAGTGATAATTAGTAAAACGCATCAGAAAATCGAACATTAGTTTTCACAGATGCAACAATGTTTCCAGAATATTCTTTTCGTCAGACAACCTTTGCTCGTCTATTCTAAACGTATAATAGTCCCCTTCTTTTCTACTTCTAAAAACATGGTCGATGTCCTCAACAAAAGGGTCTTCATACCCCGAGCATGCGCACAACTAACCCCCTCCAAGCATACCTTAATACTGTTTATGCTATACTAGCTACTACTGTTTATGCTACACTATATATATGTGTGTGTTGTTTAAATTTTTAAAAATAACAAGAATAATTAAAGAGGCGTCATTTCCTCCCATACGAAAATTTGTGAGCTGATTTTAAATATAATACTGTAATAAATTAAAAAAATCAGGTAGCAATAAGTCGAGGGAAACCTGGTCAGCTGATGCCTTTAAATAGTCAGTAAATGCTTCACGCTAACTTCTACGTATCAGCTACGTACCTTCAAAGTATCAGCTGACGGTTTTGCCACCGAGATACAGCCAGCTGACGTATATATTTATCAATAGTTACATATAAACTATCATCTGGTAAATTTCTAGCCGAGAGGATATCACTGAAAGTGAAAATTTTTTCCCATGATCTAGCCGTCAGCTGACGTACAATGCACTATGTTATAGCCAGCTGACACTTTTTTTGTTGACGTATTGGGTTAGAAATAACTTGATAAACTTTTAGCCGATAGGAAATGAGTGAATTCATTTTTTTTTCTTCAAGCGTGGGAGGTTACAACTGCTCATCCCCCCCACTGCGCCGCAGCTGACGGTCATAGGGCTTTATGATACTGTTGTCTGATGCGTATCGCCAATTATCTAAGTAGCAGAAATAATTAACCAAATTTGCACCTGGCTCTCGGACTATAGTGGGTCGTGTGTGTGTTCATCACCAGGTAAGTTCTATAAGGTGTTCTGTGACGTCATCACTCTGTCATGGACGTCGCTCCGTCTCTGAGTCTCCAACAACAGGCGCTCGAGCTCGGCGCGACACGAGCAGTGAACGAACTGGCGAGGACGAACACCGCGGAACACCTCCGCTATGGAGGGCTTCACGTTGTAGAAGATGAGGGGCTGGCCGCGGGCGTGGAAGTCCTCGATCAACTGAGCGATGCCCTGCGACGAGAAGAGGAGAGAGTTAGACGCGTGATACAGGAGACTCACACTCAGGAGGGGGGGGGGGGGGAGAAGAGACTCACCTTGGCGGCGGTGAAGTCAGCGGCCTGCACGTGGTGGGCGTCCAGTACCAGCGGCGCGTCACCCGCTGCCTTGCGGAGGGCGCGGCGGACGAACTCGGCGGCGGGGAAGGCCAGCGCGCGGTCGATGGTCGCCACGGCGTACCGGACACCACCCTCCGACTGGAGACAATACTCTTTATAACTGAGGCTTTGTTGTGTGGAAAGTAAACGATGTAAAGGAAAGGATGAAGATACTGACGACGGCGGTGGTGACGCGCACGGCCGGCCTCGCGGACGCGTACAGCAGGAACAACAAGTTGACGGCGATACCGAGGACGATACCCAGCTCCAGGCGAGTCACCAGACACGCGGTGAACGTCACTACGGCGGGGATTATGTCCACCTCTAGAAATATACACCACTGTGTCATTATCTACACCCGGGAGACTCTACTATCTTATACAGGGTGACTGGTGAATTACTATCAATATTTAAGGAGAATACTCGGTACATCATTCTCATTCGAATTATGTAAAAAAAAATAGGTACTTAATTTTTGACCAAATTTCCGTATAAATAAATAAAGAGTGGACAAGTTCCAAGTGTTCCAAGTGTGGACGCGTGCACGCGTGCGGCGTGCTGATACAACACCACGCCGCCGCACGCGTATGTGTGTGTGTGTGTATACCTAATCTGTAGGGTGTTCACACGATGCGTAATTAATTACATAACTTTTGGTTAACTTTACTTAGAAGTATATTAATATTTATGTTATATTAATTTTTATTTTGTCATATATGATCGTCAAATATCACGTCCTCAAGTATCGATAGTAATTCACCAGTCACCCTGTATATTTAAACGAGCAATTCTTGTATATATGTATTAGTTAGTTGTCAAATCTAATGTCCAAAAAAAACGTTTGTATCAACAACTACTAATAAATAAAAAAATAATTAAAAAAACATTGCCCGGCGGACAAAATTGTGAATCTAAACCATTCCCAGATCCCCTTGAACACACAAAAAAAATTTCATCAAAATCGGTCCAGTCGTTTGAGACAAGTTCAGTGACACACTTAAGAATTATACATATATATAATGATATAATTTTCATGAAATTTAGCATATGGGGGTTTCAAGGGCGATAAATTGATCTAGATAGGAATCATTTTTAGAAAACGTTGTTTTATGAAAAAAAATAAATAAAAAGGCGTTTAAAATATGACTCTTCCTGACATCTATTGGCGAATAGTAATACTACTTTTTGCTTATTGCTTTTAAACGACACAACAGCAGATGGCGTTGCTAAGTAACAGGAAGTCATTGAGTGTTTGTTTTGTGTCTTCTTAACGTGTTCACTTAAAAATGCCTACACGAAATAAAAAAAAAACAAAATAAATACTAAAAATTCCTAAATACCGATCAAAGCTCGGTAACCAGATATTATTCATTAAAGATCAATAACTCACTCTTCGTCCGCCATATCGGTTTAAAGACATGCAGTTCCATCATGAACACTACAGCGGCGATGATGACGGCTGCCAGGGAGGCTTTCGGAATGTAGTAGAAGTAGGGAGTGAAGTACTGAAATATTGGCATTCACAATAAAGACTCGCTCCTTAAAGAGACAAGAGACATGTCTCTGTATTTATAGATGAAATGTATCTCCGTATGTGTACCTGAAGCGCCAGTAGTACGAGCGCGCCTGTATACAGTCCTCCGGCGGGCGTCGCGACGCCTGACGCGTGGTTGACGGCGCCGCGGGAGAGAGCGCCCGACACCGGCATAGACTCCACGAACGACGCCAACACATTACACACGCCCAGAGCAACCATCTCCTGAGTAGCGTCCACGTACTTACCCTCCGCTGGTACAGAGATATGTATGAAACGATGACTAATGTTTACTATGACTTTGATATACTATATACTTACAAGTCACTTTGATATGATAATAAATAAATATTAATATAAAACGTACATTCAAAATGAAGTGCGATGCTCGACAAAAATTAATATATATAGCAGGGATGGAACCAGAGGCACACAGTATACTCACAGAAGACCTTAGCGAGAGCGATGTTTTCTAGGATGGATAGTAAGGGCACCACGAAGATAGCGGAGCCGAGGGTCGACGACATCTCAGTGAAGGAGTACGTGTGGTTACCGACTGTGGCCGAGAAGGGAGGGGGGGAGATTTGTGGTAGACCTGCCTTCACCTCACCTGCATACAAAATGATTTACAATAAGACGTAGGCCGTACATTTTTTGAAGTGAACTCCCTTTGTGGAGACTATACTAGTAGATTGTTATTGAAATTTAAATTATGTAAATGGATGTTCGCATTAAAATTAGATAAAAAAAAAAGTCATGATATGTAACACTAAACATATGATGTGCATCACTGACCGGTCAGCACGAAGGGTTGTTGGTTCAATGTGTCGAAGTAGTAAGCGAGCGCGGCACACACGAGCACCACGAAGATGTTCCTGGTAGTGGACAGGAACCACAGCGACTGAGACACGAACGACCGCACGCGGGACTCCTTGCTACTCTCCGCCTCTTTGCCAATCTTTATGTCCTTCACTTTCTACAATGTAATATTTAATACTTAGATAAAATTATTATAAACACACTCATTATATTCGCTCAAAACTAGGAACATCCGTTGTTAATAAACAGTTAATATGTTGTTTTAAACTTGATTACGGTGACAGATTATATGTAATAACTATCAGTCGATAGAACCGGAACTGACATATTATAATATAGTGAGGTACTCTGGGTGAAGGCTGCATGTTCACTACTGACGTCTGTATTTGGTGAAGACGTGATTTAATCACTGATAAAATATATTATAATGACAGAAAGATGTAACAAAACAAGTCTTCTAAGAGTAAACTATGCTAGCAAACTCAACAGACATAGTAGTAAAATATAAATAGTATAATATAAGAAATTGTAATCAAAATTCTTCAAAGAAAGAAAAACATTTCAATCTATTAACTCGTATATATAACGATGACGTCACTCAAGTTGTTGTTGAGTTGTGTAAGGAGTGTAGTGTTGTCTTACCCTGAGTAACAACAGCACCACGATACATGAGACGCCCAGCACAGTGTCCCACAGTCTGGTCTCCCCGATATGTTGATACATACCGGTCCATACCTGACACATACATAACACTCATTACATTACTCAAACATTAGTAGAAATATAAAGAACGGTCTCCAGAACTATTAACTACAGATAAAAACACTTCGTAGAGTTGATTCTTCGATGAATTATTGTTCCGGTCTATATACTAAGAGGGATCATTACAATATGCTAAAAGAAAATATTCCTCAAATTTATAGTTAAGTTTACTTCACACTTCCATTTATATAAGTACATGATTTTTTATGTATTCTGATGAAATAAATATCATTTCATTTTATATTCTTGCATAACATCACCCTCCGGTAATCGACAAAAAAAAATCGTTTTCAACTCTAAACAAATTAGTTTGTCGAAGGCCAATAAAAAGTCTGACTTCGACGTATAAATTACTTTAGACTCTCGTAAAAAGACGATTACAATATACAAAAAAATATGATCAAAACAAAGGAATTGACACAAAAACCAATTTATTGAAAATTTCATGAATTTGTAAGAGAACGACGTGACAAATGAAATAGGCGCTTACTGTAGATACAATGAAGTGGATTGAGGTATGGCCGTGGTCTGATGAAAATCTTTATGATTACATAGAAAAGTATTCAATACAAATTACATATTTTCTTTCTTATGATCTGTGCTTCCTAGACGACCCAAGAATTCTCTTGTAATAAGCGTTACTTTATCCCAGGGTACATTATCCTACTAATATTATAATTGGGAAAGTTTGTGGGTGTGTGTGTATGTTTGTTACTTCTTCACGCTCAAACGGCTGAACCGATTTTGATAAAATTTTGTATACAGGAAACTGACGTCCAGGAATAACACATAGGCTACTTAACATCCCTGAAATCCGCGGGTAACACCGCGAGGCGCAGCTAGTATATATTTATTCCGTTTAGAACAATATCAAATGATACTTCCTCAACAGCGACATTCATGGTGCTACAATACAGTAACTTGTAAGAGTGTGTTACCTGTAGGAACTTTCCTCCAGGAAAGCTGAGTCCCAGGATGTCCTTGACCTGAGTGGTGGCGATGATGATGGCGGCGGCTGACGTGAAGCCCACAGACACCGGCCCGCTGATGAAGTCGATTAGGAAACCTGAACAAACAACACTCACTATGTTAAGAGCCAAATATAAATGCATATTGTACCACATATGGAACAAAATTAAATAAATGAATATCTATAAAAGCAATGGATTTTGATTATTGTTTTCGTACTTTATTATGTCTAGACACCATATAGAATCACATATTTTTTTGAGATGATTAAAAAAATCATGCATTGTAGGGTTAATAACTACGTGGGTCCATGGCAAGAGACTTTTTGTTCACATGTTTACCGATATAGAATTAGACAAATGATCTATAAAAATTATCTTCAGTCAGTTTAATTAAATAATGTAACAGATTTATTTATTTTCCTAGACACCACATAAGTGGTCGTGTGCTCGTAAAGTGTTTCCATCGTCAGTCAATCATTAATAATGGTTCTGTTGTATTGTTTTGGGTCACAGTGTGTGGTCGGTGGTCACACTATTGTTATATGTGCCGAGTTGTGTTTATAACTTATGATATGTTAAAGTTGACGGAAACTTTAATGGGTATTTAAAACTACAAATTCACGTGTGATTGTTAAATCTGTCGATGTATGTATCACAATAGGTTCTGTAACTTATCTTAGAACGCTCTAATACAAACAAATTATAAACATAACCCTTCCGTTTTGGACGCAGCAGGCGGTTAAGTAGGATAAACAATAGAAGACTTCCAGCGACGCCGCCCGCCGCATTACAATATATTGAGTGAGCGGCGATAAAAAATGTTAAACTAATTACGTGCTGTCCTTGAACTTGACAACAAATACACGAACACAGCTGGGAAATATTTAACAACAGATTCATAGTCTTCATATATACAGGGTGACTGGTGAATTACTATCAATATTTAAGGAGAATACTCGGTACATGATTCTCATTCGAATTATGTAAAAAAAATAGGCACTTAATTTTTGACCAAATTTCCGTATAAATGAATAAAGTGTTGACACGTTCCAAGTGTTCCAAGTGTGGACGCGTGCGGCGGCGTGCTGATACAACACCACGCCGCTGCACGCGTATGTGTGAGTGTGTGTGTATACCTAATCTGTAGGGTGTGTTCACACGATGCGTAATTAATTACATAACTTTTGGTTAACTTTACTTGGAAGTTTATTAATATTTATGTTATATTAATTTTTATTTTGTCATATATGATCGTCAAATATCACGTCCTCAAGTATCGATAGTAATTCACCAGTCACTCTGTATATAAAACTTGCCATTACATAGTTTGTTTTATTTTAGATTCACATTAGCTTTGCGGTGGCAGAATAATTCTAAGGCGCAGTATTTTTTATTGCTCTCGTTTTAACCACAAATGATTCCGACGTGATCTCATATTTTTTTTAAATTTATAATATAATTTCATTATTACTTAAATAAGGCGGAAACTGAACAGTTGTGTTTTTTTAAATAACAAAAAAACAGGTAAATAAAAATGTAGCATTATGCGCGTACTTTATAAAATATATTTATGTGAGTTTATGTTCTCCTCTTTGGATCAAATAAATAAAACTAATATGATTGTCAGAGAACAAAGTATGTGTAGGTATTTATTTGTGAAAGAGATTTCTCGTTTTCTTGCAAATTCTAATATGTATTGAACGCCTTGCGTACCGAGGACACTGTTATTCTGATGTTAGTATTGATATCAAAGTTATTCCATACATCTCGTTTGTTTGAATTATATATCGTGATAATATATGTGACCGATGTGTGTGTTTAAGTCACTCTGTCACATACCTAGCTGTAGTATGCCCATGATGAGTTCCACACAGCCTGAGAGGAAGGCGAGCAGCACCGCGAACTCCGGCCCCAGGCCGTGGAGGTTCTCCCTCGTGAGGATGGCAGCGATGGCGGTGGGGCCTATCGCGGAGTCCTTCACGGAGCCGAACACCGTGTACACGAAACACGCCATGAAGGACGAGTACAGGCCGTACTGGGGCGGCAGGCCTGCCACGCCCGCGTACGCTATCGCCTGCGGGATGACCGTCAGACCCACTGTGATACCTGCACACGAACATCAGCTACAGACACCCGGTACAAACATGTTACAGTCATAACGAGAGAACGCTCACGAGGACACGTGACCTTTAAGTATGAAATAATAAGTAATAAGAATCTTGATTTTTAAAATGTAATCATCATTTGACGCGTTTCGTAAACCGTACTAGGTAGTGACGTGTCCCGACCTCTCGTATAATAAACGTGTACAGCTAGACGACAGCTTGCAAAACATTACATACAAAAACTATTCCATTAAATAAATGTCAGTAGCGTCACGGTTCACTCGTCTGGTCCTGGTCGAGGGAAATCATCGTTTGCACAACATTTGATACAATCGGTATTTTAAATGTTTTCAGATCATGTCATTGGATGGTTGGTTCAGATTGTAACATATACCGACTCGATATGACAATGTTATAGCATCATGTGAAGATAGTCTGTTGAAGTTTATGAATTACAATTATATGTGTTATTTTAAATATTGCATACTTCATGAAACGAACTTAGAAAAATAGAAGATAACAGACTGGAAACTGGTAGAGATCATTGTTCCCCGGTTCAACATACTGGGACAGAACGAGCTCATAAAAAAACTGGTCAAGATTTTTATGTTGGATATGAAATGAATTTAGGGTCTAAGTCTCTCATATTAGTGGACCCAAACACGTCTAGCAGCTACATGACGTCATTTCGTGTTAGAAGTTTGTTCTCGACCGGTTCACTCTGAATATAAACGAGTTTCTGACATTCGGCTGTCTTAAGGTGACGCTAACACTCACTCTGCTGGCTAAAAGAATAAGCGGAGAATATTTCAGGGCTAATTTGATAATTATGATTGGTATGGACATCTTACATTAGAACGTACGATAATCACACACCTAGGTACATATGTGGTCGTTTTCACGTAATAAACTATGTGATTATAAGTAAGAACATTATTAGTACGTCAAAGAGACGGTGAACACGAAGTAAATCAAATCTATTCCACGCTTACTTAGCTGAGATAAATGACCGTTCGTTGGAGCGTGTCGCCGGCGTGCGGGCGGCCGGTGGCAGTGTGGATGAATACTACTCTATCGTGTTATAATAATTCACCGATACATTTATAAATATTTCTCTAATAAAGCCCTATTTACCTGCTATGACGTCAGCCAGGCCGTTCCTCACTGAGTACTTGGGTAGCCAGCTGAGGATCGGTAGTCGTCTAAGGAGGGTCTTCTTAGAGCAGCAGGCTCGGAGTCTCTTGACCACGTCATCCTTCCAGTCATGACGAGCTGGTGGAGGGAACGGCGGGTACTGACTGTGACTGTGGGCTGGAAACATGTTCATGTTATAACTTATACAAGACACCAGCTTATAATACATTAAAAAAAACAAACTTTATTACGATGTATAAAATAGACGAGATTTTTGTCATTGATTATTGTTATATATTGAAAATATTTTTGTATTTATATAACATAAGCGGTTCTAAGAAATATTTTGTAAATCAAATAGTAGTTTATTTACAGAGAATTTTTAGTAATCGATTTCATTAAATCGATAACAACCCGTAACCAGCCAGTACTATAAATCACGAACGTCATTTCAGAATCGATTTTAAAGCCACAATGGTATTAAAATGTTTGATTAAATTTCTTAAAACATCATGAAATTCACTTATTTATTACGAGTGACATTATCATAATACAATAAACGTGACATTTAAGTCCATAAATAGTTTTTGAAAGTAAGTATGTATATCGCGGGGAGTAATCTGTCCCGGATGTGAGTGAATATAAATATAATGAAAATTATTGTATTCATTATTAAATACCTGAATATATTTGACGTCAAGTGAGACACAGCTGTGGAACTAATTGTAACATTGTGTCGTTTGTATCCAACAATATAAATAAATATATTGTGTATTAAATGTACGAGGTATGCCGAATAAAATATATGTATGTTACAGTAGAAAGCTGTATCGTGAACAAAACACTGGCATGTTTTATATTAAGGTTGACTTTTGTTCAACAGATCGGATCGGCGCGGCGTGACATGTAATTATAATAAATATTGAAAATGTTTATATTTCAAGTGGTGAGTAACATTCAAGAGTGTCGCAACCTTCGCCGTGTATGATCGAAGGTAGCAAACCAACCGACGAGTTCAGAAAACCTGTAAAAAGCTGCATTGTATCGCGAAAACTGAACGCAATAAATATTAACAAATTAAAAACTGTTTGCAATTAGTCGAGATCGGCTACGGTTAGTTACGGTAATCAGGTCCATTGTCAAGGACAGATTTAATAGTTAAGATAAACAGCCATTAACGACACACTGGAAACTTGGCATTCATAACTAAAATTATGAAAATAAAAACAATGATAGAAATATGATCATGCAGATTCGGCTTTTCTAAGACGTTGTTGCTTTTACATACTACAAGCAGGGACATGAAAATACATATCACAGACAAAACTAACATCTCTGGAATGAATCCACCATTATTATGAGTAAAAGCGGTAATATTTCCAGTGACTGCATATCTTTTCTATTATACATACATAATAAAGATATACGCATGTAAACATACCCAAGACTGAATGTTAAACATGGCAGTTGGACAGTCCACGTGTAATTTTCAATCCTTCTTTAGCAATTGATTAATTTAGAATGAAATACAAATGTCATATAACTTTGAATATGTTATTTGGTTGCCCCATCAGGCATCAACTAAAATTAAAAGTTTTAATGAATCTTAACAAACGTCTAACTTTTTTAATGTCATTAGTGACAACTGATGTCTGCGGCTGTCAAAAATTATGTCATGAACGTCAAAGATGACGTCTGTTACAAAACGATATCTAATTTTGACTTTTGAACTTCATCTTAGTCTTCAATAAGATATATAAAAAATAAAAAACGTTATTAAAGTACATTTTATTTTATGTACTATTTTTGAACTCATATTTTATTTTGTAAATTATCTTTAAATTCTCTTAGCCAGTTAACTATAAAAATTTTGACATGAACCCAAATAAATGTTTAGTAATTGGATCTTAGATAAATTTAAAGAATGTAACATTATTGTTAGGCAATTTGACTTAGTGCTTGACTACAGTCAGTGACTTTATTGAACGTATGGACAATAAAGTGAGTTGTCCTTGATAGTGTTAATTACAACACTTTCTACACGAAAGATTTGCATAATCTTGCACATTCCTTTGCGTCTTAGCATGTTTTTCTAAATCTTTTAGTCTCGAAAGTTTTCATCTCATTTGCAAATATAACGTGTCTCTCAAGTAGGCAATACATTTTACTTGCGGAGGTCTCCTTAATTTTAGCTTTCCTAAGTAAGTATATTGGTGTAGAAGGGAAATGGAAAAGTACTCCGGAGGGGAGTCGAGTTGTCTTACACGACACTCGTCAATTGAGACGTGTCTGTAATTCACTGTAAGTGGTACAGGTCAGATTATACTAGTCGAGATTGGGATGAAGTATTGGAAACTTGATAGACGAACGAACGAAGGACGATTGATTGAAAGGTAAAGATAAATAGTCTATAGCATCAAACAATCGAGTCGCATCTAGTAGAAAAACTTCTCATTGACTTTTTTGGTGACCTTTCGATAAACCCTATATCTTATCCTGAAACCTGTAACTTAAACCAGCTCATACGAATGTGACCGACTGGTTCGAGGACATTAGAAATTCAAAGATCCTCGTGAAATTTCAAACATTATAGGTATTCGTGTTATCTTGAAGTAAGGCTCGTAAATGAAGGTATTAAATCAAAGGTATGTCAATGTATAAACGAGTAAATAGCTGGCTACTTGCGTCACTGACGAGTTACTCGCAGCAATTAGTGTTATCAAAATAATTACATATTTTTTTTACTTACAATTACATTTAATGTATAATTGTGAAGGTGATTGCTTCCTTATGACAATAAAATCTTTTGTTTCTAATATAATTTTTTGTAATAATTGTTTTATTATTTGTAATTATTTTTATATTTTATAATATTTTTTTATGAACCAAAAACTCATTAGATGTGGCTATTATATATACAATATCTATCTTGTTGTCATATTAATGATAAGTTTTTTATTGGACTTTGTTATAATTAAAAATTGATATATTTATTTGACATAAAACCAAATTAATAATAACAAGAAATATGAGATATGTGTCTTAAAAGTATTGGTTAACTCAAAGTACACATAGGTACTTGTTTCATGTGACGAAGACTTTTCTATTTATCGTTTAATATTGTATGCATTTTTTAATCTGTTCAAAGACTTCACTTGTCACTCAGTACAAAAATATTAATCGAGTATAATCTAGCGTGGAAATGACAAAATGAACTTTGAGTGTTAGATACAATTATATGTATATATGATGCAATAAACTATTCTCTTTCATACTTAATGGTTTTATTTTTAAACAATTTGCGTATGGTCAAGATTTTGAACTATTTGTCACAAAATCGTAATCATTATAAATGTATTATATCAACACTAGTTTAGTTTGATCCTCATGTACGTCTCCTAGTGCTAACTATCTATTATTTCGCCTTCAGATTGTTCGCGCCAAATATCTGTGTTGACCGTTACTGATTAACATAAAATATTCCTAACTGTAGTCTTTTATTTAGAAGCACTTTATCACCATTAGCGAATACATGTTTTATTTAAATTTGGATAACATTATTACCTTAATATGACCGTCACTTTTAATATTTATATTGTTATTCGTTTCATTCTATCAGAGGGTAATATTTGTGTATTTCATGTATCTTTCTCTCCACGAGGGATGTGTCGGCGGTCAGTAATCGAGTTTTATGGCTATCATTACATTGAACAGCTCACTACTATGAAATACAATTATTGATGTTTCATACAAAACAAAACGTAAACAATTTGAAAGAAAAATATTATCATAGTACTGACTGATCGTATTTTTAATAGAAGATGTAAGAGGGAAGAGATCGTTGTAGGTTGTGTATGAAGGTATCACCGGAACAGTTTAATAAACACTTTTACATCGACAAACGAGTTATTACTTGATCAGTTGACGCACGTCTTTATGGATCCTGTCTCATTCTAGAAACAAACGAATGTTCTCAATAAAACACCAACATAATAATAATAATTTCAACCCGCCTCTAACCTCATGTCGCCTCCTGACTTCGCTTATATAGTTTGTTCAATACACGGATACAGACATACAAACACATAACACCGCTCCTTCCTGTCGAAGGTTAGCAAAACATGACTACCTTCCTACGACAACTACTTACTACTCCATTAGATTTCTTTTATAAGTTATAACAACGCAAACACTAATATAAAAGTCATAAATTTGTTATTTTTAAAAAAGAAAACCAAGAAAACCTATTTAATATTAATTCATTCATTTCTTTAATCTATTATTATCATAATTGGACTCATTCATATTTTTTTTACATCCAAGTCTCATTTGTCACGTGACCTTAAATTTTCTCGACTAATTAATGAACTATTGATAACTAAACATGTTTTATCATATTCAGAGACTTTCTTTGAAAGTATTTTTGTAAACGCTCGACACAACACTGTGATCCACAATTCATATTTACCCTCGACTCAGCTTCCAACAGATGACGAAAAATAATATGTGAGACACATTGGAAGTGAAGCTGCATTGTTTTTATTCATTTGTATGGACGATGTTCATACTTTAATGTACATTTCACCAAATAATAAAAGAGTACTTGTCATCAACTTGTTACTTCATATAATATTGAAATAGTTTTATTCATAATGTTGATTATTATTTCATGTTCTAATAATCGAAGTAACAAAGTAAGAGTTACATAATGACACACGGAACTTTTGTAATCTTGTATTTTTATTATCGCTAGCAGTTAGTACACAGACCGCAGACTAGACGTGAGGAATCTTTGTATTATTTTAATTAATCACAACTTGATCTACGGTAACTATTAATACAAAAAAGTAAAGTAAATATATAGTAATAATAAAAGTTTTCCACTTTTTTCTCAATGTACTAACAATAACACTCTTTATAACATGATCCCTCTTCGTGTAACAGACGCGGTGTGTTGAACTCGTACGTACCGTCGGTGTCTTTTTCGTATAAAAACATTCAACGTGCTTATTGAAAAAAGAGAACCACTGGTTTATGAAACAAGAAAGATAAACCTCACACGACTTACAAATATGGTTAAGAAATGATTCCTAAGTCATAAAAGTAGTATGTAAATAACTTCTACCAAATGTTTATCAAACTATGTGTAAACGTCGATACGTTCAGTTTCCTCGCTGTCATTGTCTTGTGCTGTTTTGTTGAACAAAGAAGTGTCAGCAGAAATTTGATTTCAAAACAATACACCGTACTTAGCGTAGGGAGTTTACTTATAGAAAATTTGTTTAAAATGTTAAATTAGTACACGCGAGGGAATTTTTATCATCATGGGGTAAAGAGATAAATCGGATAAAGGGATCGAAAGGTGCGATCTCATCTCTTGTAGTCATGACAACTTGTAGAATTATACAACGTATCTTGTTTCAAAGCCGCGAAAACTCAGCAATATAGTATTATTCTTTTAAAAAAATAAGCATTCCATTAAATTCTTAAGAGTTACGAACCATGAAAACAAAACATTTCAAGTCACAATATTTGTTTAAGTTGTAATTATATTTGTACATTCATGCACTGTGACTTCCCGATCTTTTAAAGTTCTAAAACTCACACGGACATTAATTTATATAATCTGATCCGCGTGACGCTCCATCATCATGACATAAAACAATTATTATATCACATAAATATTATTTTAAGATTTTTGTTAAGTATTGAATTAATCCAAATATTACTCTGATTTTGTTGCAAATTCTTTAAATGTGCAACAATTTGTATAAATGTTGAATTAAATCTTTATCAACTCATTTTGAACCATTTTTTGTCCACTGCTTATAGTTTGTAGTATTGGACCGGATGTGATCTTCTGTATACAAATACTTTAACAACAGTATAAAAACATTGAACTGTATTTTCGGATTCAATTCGTCTTTTTGCTTCAGTCCGTTTTCTGACATCACCTTACAGTAACTGTTAGTTTATTTCATCTCTCCATACGCGGTGTTAATAGTATTTCTCATATAAATTACAGTATTAAGAAAGGTTATTGGATGAGAAATAGGAAACACTTCGCATATGTTGTGACGAATGTAACCTTAGACTAAACATACTGTAGGTAGATACCTAGTACTGTACAAGGAATGCTATTATTTTTATACTATAACTACATAGCAGTTTCAATGATTTTTATTATAACTTCTGTTGAAGTTTGATAAGCTATAGACTCAAGAGGAATGCTATACTCCTACAACTTGGACGAGTAGTATCTTAAAGATTTTGTTTTAATTCATATGTAAATAGAATTCAACTTTTAAACGTTTGTGTTTATTGAAAGTACTAAAAAAACTTGTAAAGTAAAAGGAAGGCGCACTCGAATGGCTGCCTTGAAGCTGCAATTAGCCAATAAAAAGATAATTAGCTCTCAGCCGGGCTCAGGAAATTAAGAATGTCGCAAAAACAATACCATCTCATTAAATATTCTAGAAAGTTCAAATCATATGAACGCCTTCTATGACTAACAAGACTTAACAGCTCCCGTCTAAAACAAACCCGAATGAATTTACACGACTCTAAAAACTTCACTATAGTAACTTCTGAAGTAATCTTTGTAATTAGTATATTTTAGTTGGAATTCGATTTATCATTCATTGTTTATTATAATTATGATTAATAGTTATTCTTTTGGACAGATGTTTATAATAATTTTGGGACAAAAAACGTGACAATAATATTCTCATTAAGATAACGACGTGTAGGTACGGAACATATCATATTAAAACAAAAGCCAATCGTTATTATGAATAAGCGTTGCTAATTCACAAATTGTTTGTTTCCGCGTTAAAGTTAGGAAAAATTGCAGGGTTTTATAAAAAGTATTCCACACTGCAATAAAATAAACATGTATATATAAGAAATTATTCTGATATACATCAATAATGGATATTAGCGGGTAGCGTCTGTTGGCTCAGAGGATAGTTCTTCTATGTAGTTAATCTGTCCGTAGCAGTTAAATCACAATCTGTCCTGATCTCAGTCGGATGAGTATAATTATTACAAGTGATTAGAATTGTGAATAAAACGTTTCCTTCGTCTGAATCGATTGTGATCTAAAACGTTTCCATAAGAATAATAAATGTTGATAAAACACATACGTGCTCTGAGGTTACGGACAGAGACGGTTATCGACATGGCAGATAAAAGAAAAAGAATTGATGACAGAATATATTATAAAGAAAATAGAGAACGAGAATTAAATAGACCCATGACCTGGATCTGAGAGAGGTCTATTGTGTGTTAATATAAAGAATTATTTAATAATTATATTGAAAATAAATAATTCAAATACTATAAAAAAAATATTCTAAAACACTCGTCGAACGCGTGATGCCTTCGAGTTTGTCTGTCCGATAGAAAAGGGTTTTGTTCAGAAACACATTCAATGAACTTCCTTTAGTTTTAATTAGTTTTAAATATCAGTAGAAAGCAGGAAGTCGTCGAGGGCCGACCTATGAGATATATAAACACTAATATTGAAGAAATTAATGAGCAATAATAGTCAAGACTTTTATTGGCATTAACCACTAGTGGATACATAGCATAGTGTACGATCTGTACGGCCTCCACCGTGGCCGGGGAGTCTCACATACTAGATGTAACTAGTGTAAGGTGTTTAATACTTGTCACCTAACATATGTGTATGTGTGTGTGTGTGTGTGTGTGTGTGTGCACGCGCGTGTGTGTGTGACAGTCATTGTTGTCTTTCGATCCCGTTCTTTTGTTTTGTAAATATTTTAAATGAAATGTGTTCGAGTAACAAAACATTTTGTCAACAATAAGTTTCGCACGTCGTTAACATAAGTCCACATTCTAATATCTATAAAACGCTAATTCTACAAGGAGTTGAAAATCGAAAACTTTTATTTGGAACACGAACATAGATTTCTCTTGTCGTCTTTCACTCGTAAGTTTTTGTTGTGATGGTAAAAGTGTCCACAGTATTACATAAGTGTATCCAAACATTTGTGGGCCGCGGTCCGGTTCGTGCTAGTAGGCAGTAGGTGTTAGGTACATATATTGTTGGTAGGTAACTCACAGGTGTTCCTGGTGCCGCATGTGTCTCCGTGGCAGGCGAGGCAGGCCTTGCCGTGTGCTCCGTCAGTGAGGGTGAGTGTGGGCGCGAGGCTCGCTCGCTGTCCGGGACACAGCTTGCAGCCCCCGTTGTACCTCTCACACAGACAGCCCCTGGCCAGCGTGTCCACCTTCAGCTCCTCGAGGCCACACTTGTCGTACCTCTTGTCCCCGTCCAGGTACAGGCAGGTGTCGGGGCAGGTGTGACACCTCCCCTCGTCTCTCCTCTCTCCCTCGCTGCTGCCCGTCATGTAGGAGGTGAGCGTCACCTCGGAGGAGGAGCGCACGTTGTTGTTCAGTTTGTATTTCGTCATGTTAGTGTCGTGTGTTGGAGACCGACCCTCCACACATTTTACGTGAACCGTTCGCGGACGATCAGCGCTCGGACATGACGGCTTGCGATCGACTCGAGCGCTCGCCGCTGAATGACGAGTGGCGAGTGGCAGTGAGTAGTGACGGGTGGCGGTGATGACTGACGATACACACTGAACTGATGGAACACACACGACAGGAGGAGGAGACAGAGGAGACAGGGCAGAGACATCACCAGGGAGGAGATACAACGCGATGGGAATGTGGAAAATAAGAAAAAACATTATTATGTATGAATTAATAAGAATTAAACATCTCACGGTTTAGATCTTTATCTTTTATAACATTAATAATTAAAAGGTGGTAATTGTAGTTTATTAACATTTCAACAATTCAAATTAAATATTTACTTTTATGTACATTTATAATGGTTTCATATTTTTCTGTCAATTAAATAATAATTAATATGCGATTGTTTTTTATGGATAGAAAAAAATATATTGATATAAATATTTATACATAAATATAACTTCCAACATAAAGTATCTATATAAATATTAAATAAAAAGGGAGAATAAAGTGATTTTAAACGAAAAAAGTTAGCCCGCCCGAACAGGGACTTGAACCCTGGACCCTTGGATTAAAAGTCCAATGCTCTACCGACTGAGCTATCCGGGCTGTTACATAGCAATTGGAAATTAAGGAACTTTTCTTATTTGTCTATTTGTTACAATCCCATAAAATAGTTTTCTCAGTGTCAGATCATTGAGTTACATCTAATTATGACCTGTAGTGTTAGGAACTATAAGGTAAAGAACGTAGTTCATTAGATAAGGATTGAAGCAACCTTGAAAATAGTTTTAAATACATTCAGCATTGTATTGAACTACTGTATCGATTAAATAGCATTAACTGACCTTATTAAAAAACGGCTAAAAATAAGGAGATTTATTGAATAATGTGATGACTCACGTTGCTTAGACTTCCACACGTTATTTACATATTATCATTTAAATTAGAACAAAGATTTATTGAAATGATTTTGAAATATTATTACTTTTACCAAATTATAGATTTTAGAAATTACTTTTATTTGATAGTAACAAAATTTATTAGTGAAATCTGTTTAGATATCAATTAAAAATATTAATTTAGGTTAACGAAGAACGTTGAACAAATATGGAAAGTGTAGTCGGTGTGTTGACTTTGTTCGCTAGCGAGTAGCATGTATCTTAGATAGCTTCTTCGGGAAAATATACACACTCAATGGATATTTAAATATTTAAAGTCAGGTAACTACACTAATTATATTAATATTTATTATTTTATTTATAGACATGACGAGACAGGCAGTAACTGTTTTATTTGAGAAAACATTCTTCTATGAAACCAAAGTGCCTATATACATATGTCCACCCGTCTTGATCTGTCCTGATGGCTGATGATCATTTGTTCGTGTTTGTTCTGGTCTTTGGTCTGTTACTCCTCGTCGCTCCTCGTATCGTAGCCTGCGGCACTCGCTTCATGTTTATGACTTATTGTTCATTGTGTTTCCGATCGCCGGCTCGTATTCACTTTATGTAATAGGACTTCTATACATACCAATATAATACCCTCTGTCAATGACAATTACTAATTTGTAGTACGATATGTTAATATCGAGAGGACTTATTTGAACTGGTTTAGTTTATTAAAAGTATTCTTTTTTTTTCTTTGTACGGAGGAAACTTGCTCCGTGAGTTGAAATAAAAGTTGCGCAGGCTTTTGTTTTTATTGTAGGTATATGAAATCAAGTCAGTGCAATATTATGAAGTAGGTACTTTAAGAGATATTGCATTATATTTGTTGTGTTCGTTTCGTCCACAGAGTAGGAAATGTAATGTACGTAGACTTAGTGACGGTTGGTGACGGTCGTCCCTCGTTGTGGAAACGGGCAATTATGAATGAGTTATGAAGGTAGTGTGAAGTGTGGACTGATGACTGCGGAGTATGGACAGATCTATCATTCTCATTATCTTTTAAAATGACAGTCATTTATTGCACTTTAGTTGCGAGTCACTAAAATAATTACCTTAAAAAAGATCGAGGGGCTTCAAACTCCGTATCACAAGAAGCAAAGATATATATGAATATATATTTTCATGAAATGTTACATTTGAAGTGAGCATCCAGCGAGCACCCAGCGCGTCTTTTAACGGTCATCAGTCGTCGTGGGTGTCAATAGTAAATGGTCACGGTTAATGCGTTATGTCACGGAAGCGCGACCTCGCGTCTTCCGCTTAATACAAAAAACAGATAGGAACTATGGCTGGAACGCGTAGCTAAAACGGTGCAAACAATTCATCTAAACTAACTGAGGTTTTTTTAAATATATATTTAAATTTAAATTTAACTTTACAATTACATATTGGGACCCAAACCCTAAATTCCTTAAAGCGCCATCTCGTAATGAATTCTTAAACTAAATCTTTTTAGAACACTCTTAAGAAACTCGGTCAGGGCCCAGGCGTATGATCTAACAGTATTTAATTAACGAAGAGCAAAGCGCCATCTTTCCGTACTATGAGGAAGCAAACTTTTTACTTCAAACATGAAGCGCCATCTCTCTGTGATTAATATCAAACATATAATTTGATGTAGACATACGCCCTCTGTTACCGATTTAAATAATAATTTATCGTTTGAGTTTTTACACCTGGTATATTATTGTATTTACATATTGTATTTGTACAGCTTTAAAATTATCAAATTTTAAATTGTAAATAGTTTTAACAATGAACTGTTTTGTCTCTGTTGAGAAAAAGAGCGCGGGAATTGAAACTTTGAAAAAGCTAAGCTGAAAAATTGAAAAAGCTAAGTGCATTAATTGTAATGGCAATCACATTGCCATCTCTAGCCAGTGCCCTATAAGGCAAAAGAAAATCGCAAACAGTTAACCCAAGTCATATGCTGACATGTTAAAAGATTCATTAAATTTTCCCTCTCTTAATAAAAAATTAAATACCCAAGAAGTAATCCAAGCAATACTATCAAATTCTGAAGCAATGACCCTATTAACAGAATCTATAGTAAAAGTTATTACTCTAAATAAAACTCAAAATATAAGTATTAGTTCACAATTTATTAGCTCAGCTATTAAAGAAACCATACAGGATAAAAATAGCAAACCATTATATTCAACCACCAAATCTTAAATATTGTACAGTGGAACACTCAAAGTCTGTTAAGTAACAGACTTGAGTTTCAAAATTTTTTATACCAAAATAATATACATGTAGCTCTTATTTCAGAAACTTGGCTCAAGCCTAATATTCAATTTAATTTACGTGGTTATACCATTATTAGGAATGACTGCGGTAAAAATCATAATGGCGTAGCAATATCAATTAAAAATGGTATACATTTCTCTTAACTAGATACTTTCTATGACGATTCGTTACAAAATGTTGTAATTATTATTAAACTCAAACATAAATGCATTTCTTTGGTAAGTTTTTACAGTCCTGGTAATAGTTTTCCTGCTTTTGAAAAGGCTTAGTTGCAGTTGCAGTCGCATAGATTCTTGGGGCAAAGCTATTATGTATTCCATGGATGACCATGATTTAATACTTTTAAACAATGATCAACCAACAACTATATTTGGAAACCAAACAGTAGTTAAATCTTAACTATGGTGTCTTCTTCTTTATTTCTTTCTTGTGACTGGCAAGTTCATCAGGACCCTTTAGGCAGTTATCATCTGCCAACTATCACAAAATTTACTCTTGTAAGAGATCAACATGAGCCCTCTATTTCCTTGAACAACATTCCTTTTCACAGCAATCTGAAATTAGTAAATTGGGATAGTTATGAACAAATTGTTAATAAAATGTTAATGAACTTTAACGTCGACAATAGTGATCTCCTTGACTCATACAGAAAGTTTTGTTCCATTATTCTATTGGCAATCGAATTCTCCGGGCCCAGCTTAAACCATAACACAACTGATAGTAATAATAACCATCCTAGAAAAAGGTGTCAAGTACCTTGGTGGAATGATAAATGTTCAAAAGTAAAGTAAGTAAGTAGTAAATTTCAAATTATTTCAAAACTAGTCTTAATAGTAAAAATTACATTAATTTTAAACGCGCACTAGCCTTTAAAAAACTCACTTTAAAAGAAGAACGTTGTAAAAGTTGGTCTGAATTCTGCTTGTCAATAAATCGTTTGAAATCTATAAATCGCATTTGGACTAAAAAAAGAAAATTCAAAAAAAGCTTTCCGAGTTCTAACTTATTTTCTGACCTCAATTGGGTTCAAACATTTTTATATAAATACACACCGGATACTGTTTCACAACAAATAGGTATAGATAATGTTATTGGAGTAAATAGTGATAATTCATACATGATCGGTTGTTTTACTATGCAAGGGTTAAAATCTGCTTTAGCCTCAAGAAAAGATTCTTCACATGGCCTGGATTGGCTTTCCTACAGAATGTTTAAACTTTTAAATGTTTAAACTCTATCTATTTTTTTAAATTTATTAAATAGTTTATGGTCATCTTCTATTATCCCAGAGGATTGGAAAACTGACTGTTTGATACCAATATTAAAACCTGACAAAGACTTTAATTTGGCTGATTCTTATTGTCCTATTACACTGAGTTCATGTGTTGGAAAAATTTTCGAATAATTAATAAAACAGAGACTAATTTTTCACATAGAAAGTAATAATCTTTTACCTTACAATCAGTTTGGTTTTCATTGTGGCCGTTCTGCTTGTGAGAGTCTATGTCATTTCTGTCTGTATATCCATGATGCTCGCTCCAAGAATAAAGTACTAGTTGGTGTTTTTCTTGACATTGTAGGGGCTTCAATAATGTAGATCTGAACAAATTATCCTCAATATTGTTATTACTACAGGTACCTGGAAAAGTTGTAAATTGGATTTTTAATTTTTTGAACTACAGAAAGATGTTTGTTAAGGTTAACAATCAGTTATTTGGTCCAAGATATTCTTGTAAGTGTGTATCATAGGGTGGTGTATTGAGCCCACTGCTTTTTATCCTATTCATACATCAGCTAAATTTAACTCAGACTTGGGTTGGAGGTCAGCGATGAAAAAGTAAAGTTGTTGTCTTTTCAAAAAATGGAATAAAAAAAATGGGAATGTAAATATTTTGTTCAATAATAATGTAATGTCTGTAGAGAGCTCTGTAAAGTTTTTAGGTGTTATTTTTACAAACAATTTAAGATGGAATAAGTATGCTGAAACTCTAGAATCTTGAGCTTTAAATGCTTGTAATGTTTTAAAATCTTTAACAAGCACATGTGGGGGTGCTGATCCAAGGATTCTATTAACACTGTATAAATCATTAGTAAGGAGTCATTTTGAATATGCTTTTTTTTTGTTTTGCAGGGGTAAGAACTATAGTGGATAAATTAGAAAAGATACAAAACAAATGTTTGCTTATTATAATGGGTGCCATGCGAACTACTCCCATAGTGTCAATGCAGGTGGAATGTAATATACCTTTTAAATATTTTTTATTTAGGTTTAAATACATACAATCAAAATTTTTTGCTAGGTTGCTCTCCAGTAGTAATCATCCACTTCTTGTTAAACTGCAGGACACTATTAACAGGACTGCCAATATTAATTCATATTTGTTTCACGGTTTTTCTGAAACAGAACAAATTTTTATAAATATTTTATATTTACTAGCATGGTATGGCCCTGTTACTCTGGGTTATATGAATCAAAATTTATTCAGAATAAAATTGTAGTCAAAAGTCTTTTAAGTATAAGGAAGACATTTATAGGGAACTTGATAGGTGGCAGGGATATCATCAGATATATACAGATGGGTCTAGGAACAATGAAGCAGTCTCTATAGCTGTCTATGATAGTCAGATCAAAAGTGGATTCGGTCATTTTTTTTTTTAATGGGAAAAGGGGGCAACCGTCGCCCATTGACATCTGCAACGTAGATATGCAGATGTGTTGCCGCCCTTGTTTGGGGAAAATGGGGAGAGTAAAAGGTGGGAAAGGGAAGGAAAGGAAAGGGCAGGAAAGGGTGGGAAAAGGGAAAGGGCAACCGGCTCTCTCACTCACCGAACGAAACGCAGCCATTAAAGACTACTTCACGCCGATTTTCTGTGAGAGGGTGGTGCTTCCCCGGTCGAGCCAGCCCATGTTCGAGCTGCAGTAACTTGACCACAGCTAGGCTCTACCACCTCTGATCATAGGCTGAATTCACTCACAAGCATATACTCCGCTGAATACACAGCTGTTGAGCACATTCAAACACAGACTCATCCAAAGTGGATTATAATAACAGATAGTTTAAGTTTATTAACAGCACTACAAAATCCACAATTAAATTCAAAAACTAACTATATTATATATAAAATAAGAGAGTATATATTATATATAAAATAATAAAAACTAACTATTCTGTCTCAAAACAAGCAAATAGTCCTATTCTGGATGTAACCAGCCCTCATTGGTGTGCATGGTAATGAGCAAGCAGACTATTTAGCTAAATTTATTACAAATCCGGCCCACAATCAATTAAACTCAAGTTACAGAAAGAATTTTACAACTTATGGCATCAGGTGGCAAAGGTAAATTGAAAATGGTTTACCCGGGGACGGGGAGGTCGTTTGCGTCTGGGACATTGTAGTTTTGGTGCTCACCTTTTTAGGATTGGTGTTTTTGACTCTTCAATTTGTAGATATTGCAATAGTGCTGATGAAACCCTCGTACATATATTTTTTGATTGTCCACAGTTTAGTATACAAAGGATGGTCCTTGTAGACCAACTTTTAAGTATTTTTAAAACTGCTGAAGATATCCCACGCTCCCTTCAGCAAATACTAAGCATTCAACAATGCTTCTTGCCAGTTTATGGCTTTATTGTTTCTACTATAAATGAAATCTAATTGTTATATGTACATATGTATATACTAATAACTTTTTCGTTTTGTTTAAGATATTTGTTTTTCAGCTATTTTCAGAATTTGACCGTTTTATCGATTGTGACAAATGAATTGTACTAAAAATGACACTACAAGGACTTGACATTGAAAAATGACGGAATGAAAAAAAAACAAGAATTTCACAAAAAAAAATTATTTTAAATAAAGACATGGCTTTGGCCTTATAATTAAAAATGATTCAAGAAAAAAAATTAAAAGAAAACATGGATTTGGCTTTAAAATAAAAAAAAATATTTGAGAAGAAAATTAAAAGAAGACATGGCTTAGGCCTGATATAAAAACTTGCGTCAAGAATATAAAAGGAGATTAAGACATTTTAAAATAATTAAAGATGGCTGTATGGGCTTTGTTCTCTTTGCCTGTTCTGAACGGAACGAACATACCAAAAAAAATTTCTCCGTTGAGTTCTTTGACTTATTGTTTATAATATTTAATTGTCAAATCTGGGGCATGTTTTTCAGTGATTATACAAATGATTTTTGTATAAATAATAAACTTTATAACAAATATCCTAATATTAAAACTATAATAATATTTACAAATCAGTCTAATCACCAACGGTATAAGAATCACTAAATTGACATGAGATACATATTTGTCGTTATAAATAAATATCAATCTATTTTTTAAAGTTTATTTTATATATAGAACTTTACTTAAATTTATATTTGTTTTCAATTTATAGTCGTCCAGAGAATTACAATATAATTCTTTTTCTTATAAGGGGTTTTCAACAGTTTTAGTAAATCTTAAAACTAGAAGTGTTCATAAATATTAATATAAAATGTAAAAAGAATAGAATAAATGGGTTAAGAAAAAATATAAAAGTTTGTTATTTGTGCAGGTGCCGCCACCTAGCGAGCAATAGGGAAATTGAACCCTTTTATTTAAAACTTGTTGAGCGAAATTCCGCTAGATGGTTCTTTCCATCTATGTATATCATGAGTAAATTTTATATGCTTCTGAACCACAGATGGCTTTAATGCAAAAATGTGTGCTATTTCAGTAATGAATTAAATTATTTATCTAAAATGAAATAGTATCGAATAAGAAATGAAAAAAAGTGTAAATTTTTATTATAATTATATGTTAGATAAATCCCGAGAATGTTTTAACTTGGAATAATAAAATTTTACATAAAAGTGACCCGAAATAAAAGTAATAAAGTAACAACTCTGTGAGAAAATAAAGTTACAGTTTAATCGTCTTCTAAATATTTTATAACAATCACTTGTCATTGCAATATTCAGATAAAGTAAAACAAAAATTATAAATAAAAACAACTTTAAAATACTGGGAACATTAACTACATCATCGTCTTTGTATTCCCTCTTTTCTAGCTTTATGAAATTTCTACCAAGAATTGGAAATTTGAGTGAAGTACATATTTCATATTACTCCTTACCACTGTGTCTAAAGCTTGACGGCTGTGAGGGATTGTTTTAACACTTTTGCATTTATTAAAACTACACTTTACTGCTGTACAAATGACCTTATTATTATTACCTCTGACCCTTGATTCACATCTTAATGTCTACAATACGATTCAAACTAACTGGAGATAGTTTTTCGTCCTCAGTGTGATAAACAGACTCTGTAAATGTATTTAATTCCTACCAAGTATGACGAGGAAACATTTTCTGGGAGGAATTAATATTTGAACAACAACCACCAGCTGGGGAAGTTCATTCATAGAGCTTCTGTTCTGTTCTGTGTACATCTCATTTACATCAGGCTGTCTTTATCAATTAATCGAATTTAAAATTTGGTTAGGTAGAGAGAGGAGCTTGGACAGTGGAGGTGAGATGGACTCGACACCGGCACAGTGAATCTATTGGACGCTAAGAGGTTTCGTCTCTTTGTAAATCTTAAATATTTTCAGTAAGTATGATTAATATAATCATAACAGTAAACAGAGTGTGAGGGACGTCCACACTTACAGTGACATAAATGTCTTGAAGTTTATTTTCTAAATAAAACCTACTCTTATACATATATGAATTTTAAATTAAAAATCCAGTGTGATTTCTTCATAGAACCATCAATAAATATATGTTTTATTTCATTTGTTAACATAGTTTTAATAGTAATCTATATTAAAAGTCTTCATAGAGCTGTTATTCGTCGCTTCTACTTAGGTCTTGGTTGTTATTTAATTAATATATTTTTATTTTCTCTACATTGTAATACAATGATTGTTGTATGTTGTCTTCTTGCTTTTAAATCGATCTTATATAATATTGTTTTAACTATTTAAAACAATAATAATGTAAGGTCGATTTAATATATTATATATATCTCGGAAGAAATATTTTTTAACATAATATTAATATTAAAAAATATGTACAAAAGTGTTTTCATGTTTGTTGTACCTGTAATAAATTATGAAATATATATTTCATAACGTAAATTCTTTAAATCAAGAGTGTTAGATTTTTTTGCATTAAATTAACTAATTCATTTGATTCACATTAAAAGACCCTCAATTTTTGCACGCAAAGATTACATTTTATTTGGTTTTAAGTAATTATGGAAATGAATTGAAATTAGCTTAGAAAATATTATTATAATACATTCGGCTAATACACAACACTTAAATTATTGACTAGTTTTTGCCCTTGACTTCGTCTGCTATAGTTTCAGAATAAGAAATTTATAACTATATTCCTCCTTAAAGACAGTAGATAAGAAAATTTTGAATTTGATCAATTTATTGTTTTTTTTATTCCTTTGTTCTAAGCTGTATCTTCACCAATTTTCAGTCAAACCCGTAAAGCCGTTCTTGAGTTACAAACAGTGTAATCTTTTTATATATATGTATATAAAGGTATGTGAAAAATTTAACAATATAAATCAGAATGAAACCTTTATAGTTTCGAATATTTTGATCATAAATATACAACTGCTATACAAGAAAAGTGAAACGTTGTAGAACCTACTACAACGTATCAGAGTGCTGACGAAGCTTGGTAGGCGTTTCTCGTCATGATTACTTCCAAGGGAACTCCAAAAACTCAGTCAGCGTTGAGACAACGAGACGTACTCACAGACTTGTTTGATTATTCGTGTGTAAGACTGGTGAAGAACGGAATATATTGTATCAGAACTGATTTAAATATTCTTACATTTAGAGTGCTAAGCTTTATTTTGTAAATTAATTACAATGAGTTAAAGTAAATATCTTAAAATTCATTTTTATTACGTCATAAATGTAAATATATGCAAAATGTTGGGCATTCAGTAGAATAGAATATTAATTAGATTCAATAAAATTGTTAACACAAGTACAGTCGGCAACAATTAGAAAACCATCGATTTATTAAATGAAAATGGTGAAATCGAACCTATGAAGGATCACAACTACATCGTTCAGAGTTTATCTCTTCATTTTTACATCCTTATCAACTCATTACCGACATCTTTCCATCAAATATACTATTTTAATTTTCCCCATCGAATGTTAGTGACTCACACACACCACACGTTGAATCAGGTAAGCGAGCACAGAACAGCAAGTCATGTATGATTAAAGTCATTTATGACACGATTTGGAAATATACTTTGTCATTGTATTGGGACCATAACAGTTACTAGAGGATGGAGATCGTCTGATAATAAAAATCTCTCAAGGGTTGATTTATTTGGTTCTGATAAGTGAAAACTTCAGATTGATTGTTGTCGTCATTACAAATTACATCAATAATAATGATAGATACAATATGAATGTATAGAAACTTAAATAAAAATAAGAAGTAAAAAATGGTAGTACAAGTCACACTTAGTGACTGTGATTAATGATAGACGGCCAACTGTGTCCCAGACGCCTGCAGGTTCGTCATAGCTGAGATGTGGATGAAGCCTGCAGCAGTAGACTTCATACAACTGATCGTAATACAGCTAATTATAATAAGAATATAAAGTACATTGAACTAAGTAACTTTCTAGTTTCCCGCGACTTTACAAAATTAGAAATGTATCATTAATTTGAAGAAGTTAATTAGAAGAAATGTATAGCTTAGCGGTAGAACTCGTACGAACGAACAAGTAGATAAGAAGATTTTGGATTTGATCTACTTTTCTTTTCTTTTTCTATCGGATGAAATGTATCCTATTTCCTTTCACTTGTTCTAAGCTATCTTCAACCGTTCTTGACTTACAAATAGTGTAAATAACATGACTTTCTTTTGTATATAAAGATGATTTTTATAACATATTATATTCAAATAAGTACCTAGTTAACGATTAAAGATATAAAGAAATATGCATATTTTCAGTTTCAAAGAAGTCCAAAGATTATATGCAATCACATTTTGAATGATTATGATGACTTTTTTAAAATAAATAACTGGTAAATGATAAGTAGCTATTTTAAATATTTACCCTTAAAGCTCCTAATACTGCTAGACTCCAAATTTTATATCACCGAATATTCTAAAACTTGGTAAACTACAAACATTACGAGTGATCTTTTGACGATAACACATTTAATCCGTGTCTTTATAAGACAAGGGCTATTTTGAGTTCTTGCTCCGTTTATGTCACGAGCATACCTCTCAGACAATACGGGCGGCAATTGTTTTTAATAAGGTTATTGTATAATGATTGAATTCACGAACATAGTTCCGTCTATCAAAGTGTCTAATATGAGTTGGTGTATGGATGTGTATTTCGTCAGGTGCTGGTGTTAGTCAGCGACCTCGAGGTCCGTCGTTCCCCAGCCAGCGGCGTGCTCCTCATCATAATGCGGTGTTTAAGATGCGCGGCCATCGCCGGCAATGGAGTCAGCCCTGATGCTCTGGGTCGCAAGCCTCACCTTGCTCTCTTTCGGCGACCACGTTAACAGAAATAATTACCATTGTTTATATTTTATGTCTAAGACCGAGTTCGCCTTCATTTTTTTTTATATTGCCATTAATTCTCGAATATAATTTAAGGTCGTCGGTATGTGGAGTTGTTTACTGATGTCGCACGTAGCCACTTGTTTACAGAGTGTAATATTATTGTTAGTGATAATGCTAACCAATTAAATTAACAATAATTATTGGGTTTTAATGTTAATTAATTTATAATAATATTTATAGAATTATTGAATTTTTTTTGGGTAAATGTGGAAATCATGTTCATTTCGATCCTTCTAACCTTCTAGAATTCACTGGACTAGTGTTGTGTGATGACGAACAGCCAACAGGGTCTCATCCTTGACAGTATTTGTTATGTGACACGAGTCTCGTAACAGACAGACCTTACGACACGACACGTCACGAGACTAAACTACACGACGAGACACATTACTCTACCATAATGATAGCCATTGTAAACAACTCGAGGTCCAGATGAACTTGTAAACAACGTTATAACGAGAAATTGCTTAAAATAATGGAAGTAATCAACATTTATATTAATATTAAAGGAGAGATGTTAATCTCTAACTATAAAAGAATTCATCTGTTGTTAAGATAACAACAAACACCGGTGTGTTGATTATAGATGTTTAAGAATTAAAGTAGGACTTATTAGCTAACCTCCCGTGAACTCTTGTTGGTTCATATAAATAATATAAAGCTAGGTTATTATTTTAAAACATTTTAAATTTTAGCACATTTCTATACAAAAACTGTTGAGGTATATTTTTCTAAAATTCTGTTTATCATGAGGGAGTCTGTTTCAATGATTTCAATATTATTCTAACGTCGACATTTACAATGCACGTTAAACTATACTGTATAAGTATACATTCGTCAAAGACGAAGGAGTACATACATCACACATATATGTTATTCAATGTTTGAAATATTATTATTTAAAACATTTTACTTATCAGAAGCTTTATTTAATTTAAACACTATGAAAGTGAAATAAAACCTGTCAGAGTAAATTTCAGTTGCTATCTGTAGACCAGGACAACATATATCATAAGAGTATATAATATAATAATTTTTAGTTCATTATATTCGTCTCCGAGGAAGCATAGTATTGTTAACAATACATCTGTACAGCTGAAACCCTGGTACCGATATTCTATAATAATTCGACCACATTTCTGTATTAATTAGTATTATCTATGGCGAGCTGTAATGACGCAACGCGATAATTTTACCATAAATAAGCATTTGCGGTGATATGCCTTAATTACCGTCCAACGAGGCCATAACAACATTTATTATTACTATTTAATTAATATTATATGTATGTTATAAAGCATTATTATCTACGCGAGTTACACCATTACTGGGCCCATGTAAAATACACTGAAATGTATTAAATATTATAGTGTTACAACTATGCTAAACTACAGACAACTTAGTAGGTATACATATGCCTTTAACTGAAACAAGCAGTAAAGATGAATCTCAACCTCATTATAATTAATATTAGTTTGTATTATTAAATAAATAAAAAATAAAAGATGACACAATGTAAAGCTGTTGCAAAAGTCTTGAACTGATCGTATTCCCACTATCTTCTAGGAGGAAAGGATGTGAAGAATTGAACAAAGACAAAGAGAACACATTTAAATAAATCTGCTTTTAGGTTCTAAGTCATTGCTGTAGCAGTTACCAGAATTGCTTTTTTCGGTTGTTTGATATCAATACGTATTAAGTGTTTGAGAAGAAAAATGGCTTTACCAAAGAACATAACATACGAGAAGAACTTAAAATAATATAAAAATATGTTCAGAACGATAAATATTAAATGATTATATTCCTAGTATTATAACACTTAGGTCAGGTTTTAATATTAATAACCATATCTGATATTATGTAATAAAATATTTTATATGTATATACATAATGCGAATTATACATATTTTTACATAATAATATACATATTTTATTGGGTTTTCACAGATATATGTAGATATTTACATGGAGTTTGTCTAGCAGTATGGGTGAACCCCAGAAGGCTTTATGGCTGCTACAAGGATAACAATGTTAGGCGAAGACAGGGTTTCCCGGTCAGTGTCAGTGCGAGGGTTTAAAATGATTTGATTACTCCGCGCGAGACGAGTGTTAGGAGATTTCTATTTTATGACAACAAAACTATAATTAAATAGTTTTTTTTTACAAAATTTATTAACATTCAAAACCTCTTTTTATATACAAATGTTCGCGCATTAAACTCCTCGCAATCCGATGTGAATTCTAATATTAGTACATGCATTTTAATATAGCCTCTTTCAACTGGTCTCTTCTCCTAAACATACAGAGCCCACTTCTACATACATATAAAGATTAGTTTAAAATTAAAATAAATTGCTTCTTAGGTTTTTTTTTATCTAAGGAAACCCCCAAACGAGTCACAGACTGTGGGGCTTCTTGAGATTTTAATACCATGATTTCCCGATACGGTCATTATATACTAAGTGTATGTTGCACAATATAATATACAATATAATACATATATGTTTAGTAATAGTTCATAGTTTTATAGAAATAATGTATTTAAACTAACCCACACATTAATAATATTAATTATTTGAAAAGTTTTACAAATATGAAAGTTTATTTGCATGTAATAGTTGTATAGTCCGTTTGATTTAAGCTGAGAATTGCATTCAGTCAAATTTTTGAATGGCACGTTCTTTTCTAGTTTCGAACCGGTTTATTCTGCTTTTGCTTCCGCATTTCACCTTTTGTACTGGTAGCAAAATCAAATGTTGAAAACACAATGTTAAGTGAAGAAGAATTTGTATAGTTTTTTCAAAAAATTTATTAATTAATAATTTTTTTTCCATAATATTTATAATATTTCCATCTGGCCTTTTATAAGTTTTGCCTATTTTATAGTACTTGTGTTATGTATCTATTTAAAATATAATAAAATTGAATTCTAAAAGTTTTTTGTCTAACTCTACTTTTACTTTCGCTCACATAAATGCAAAGCTCAGCTTAAGTCCAACGGACTATAACAGTATTGTAACAGTGTGAGGACCCATTGTAATTATGTTTACAGATTTAATAAAAGAAATGTATATAGAAGAAATACTTAGAATATTCAACCCTATACATATAATAACTAGGAAAATATATTCGATACAATATTTAGGAGAATAAATGTTATCTTCACACCTTTTCAAATAACTATCAATAACTACTAATTAATCTTTAGCTGAACGACTAGATGCAATACAATATAAAGTTAAAAGCCAAAGTTACATTAAATAAATTAAAATCCGCAATCCTCAGACCCTGACCTTCCGCAGGTAGCTGAAAACCAGTCTAGACGGAGCTTGGACTAAAAAACCAGCTCAATAATGATACATACAATATTCTACAGATATTTTTAATCAATATTTCATTCTATTTAGAATATGGGCTCGAACATTGAACTAACTTAATTGAAAATTATGTACTCTTACTACTGATGAGTGATGTACTAGAGATTATATGGTTTGCAGCCCTCAAAAACACTGAAATAATCAACATAAAGGTGACGAAAATATAGTAGAAATTTTACTGTAAGTGATATTTTAATTTACAAGTACAATCTTTAATTTTTGTTTGCCAATAATAAAAATACTTATCAATAATTTGGTGTCACAATATTGTCAATTCATTGTACTGTACGGCTTTTAAGGACGTCTATTAACAGATGCAGAGTTTAAAGCAAGATCAATATTTATGACGATTTATACATATATATATATATATATATATATATATATATATATATATATATATTTTTTATTAAAGACAGCAGGTATTAGTACTGAATACTGTTACTAATACTAAGGTATTTTATTCTATAGTGGTGTCTGGTGTCTAGTATCCGACCAGCTTCAAGCAATGACCACATGACGATGCTATCTCCAAGGCACTCCTCCACATCTGGTTATCACCTCAAGGTCGTGAACTGGTCCACTTCTAAAATTACACGTGTGCTCATTCACCTTGGGAAACTACAGGTCATTAAACGGTTTTTTATAATAAAATTCAATTCTTGGATTTTACAACTACGCTTAAGTTATTATGTCATTCACATAAAAAGTTTATATTTAATATTGAAATAGTTTTTTATTCAAATAGTTTAATATATGAAATATTATGTATGTATACTATACATAACTCACAATATAAGATTATTCTTTTTGTCTGTTTATCTTTGATCCAATATAACTCAATAAGTAATAACAGCGTTTCAAAACATTGTTTATTTGTTTTATTACTACTGATCCTTGGTTGAATTTACTTTTCATTGGTACAGAGTGTTTTTTGTAAAACACTTAATCGAGTAATATGCAACAGATAGCTGACATAATTTTGAACACGAGCTTATTCTTTCACAGCTGGATTGATATTAACCAAAAGTAGCTAATAAATACCGGATTGAAATTCTTATTCAAATTAAGAAAAATCCTATCGAAATCTTTGTACATGACACACATACACATACGCCCAACTTATAACTTATAACAACTTAAAAAAGGGTCCTTTGTTGGGGGTTTAAAAATATTCAACATTTACAATTTATTGTACAAAATATTTACTTACTCTAAGTTTTTCATCCTACAATGTAAGTTTCTTTTAAGTAATCTCATAAAGTATTGAAATAAGGTGCTCTTGGCATGTTACATTAAAGTTGAAAAACATTATTGGTCAGAAGTAGGAATGTAAGGAAAAAGAAACGAAATGATTTAATTCTTGGTCAGACAATTATTTCTTTATATTTTTAAACATACGTGACCATAATGAAAGTTCAGAAGCTTATTGAGTTGACATTGATTTTGACTTTGTAGCGGAGTCTATCCATTCAGTTATGGTGATACAAGACATTATCAATGGATCGGTCTGAAGTTTCGGAACAATTATTATTCCCATATCAAATCCTCCTTATGAAAGGAACCGGTGCTTCATCATCATTCCCTCGAGATGGACGTTCTTACCATCAGAAGCATAGTCCCTATCACCTGTACTATAAACAGTATCGTTGGGTATAACAGGTCTTAACGGATTGCGAGTGAGGAACTCTTTTCACAACTTTACTATAAGTTAAACTAATCGTCACATTTATAATAAAAAAGATTTTCATCGCTGCCTTCATTGACGGTCAGGATCGTTTTATTTATTTAACAAGTTGATGATAACAACGTAGGGAGTATGTAGTTTTAAATATATAAAAAACTTTTTGTGTATCCGAAAATATTAGGTTATTTATTTAACAAGTTCTTTATTATTTACATGCACATATGAAGAAGTTTAACAAGAGAAATTACTCAGTAGTTTCATACTTATTAAAGATTACACATAAAGTAAGTTACTTTATATTATTTAAGATATTTCTGTTCTCAAAATATTTGTATATTGTCAATAAACTTTTACCTTTAACTTTGAGTTTAGTTGTACATATATTTTTTACTTTTACTTAAATAATGTAACATACATCTTACACAGAGATATCTAAATGGTTGTACTTTAGATTGAAAGGAAAACACAATATGCAGTTGATAAAAAAACTTTTAAGAAATTAAGTTGTTTTTCACAACCGAAAGTATATCTAATGTAAATGTTTCATTATCATGACAGAATATAATTGACAAGTTTCTAGTGAGTAAACATTACTACACCCAGAGTTTCTGTTAAAAATTTTCCTACGATAAAATTTTCAGGAATATAATTATGCACAAAAATGCCTTAAAAATATTGCTTTTTTCAGTATTTCAGGAGAATATTTATATGTATAACACCCACGATATGAAAATAATTGCTTCCAGAAGTCATTTTAATTTTCCATAAGTCCGATTAACATGAAATTTTCTAATTTTATGGAACAGAATTGTTTCATTTTAAGTGCTCCAAAACGAATCTTCTGTTTATACATTTTCGTATCTTGATTATTGTGAAGGTCAACAGAACACTATCTGTTCTAACACTGTTTGCAGTAGAATAATATTTTCAACAAATCAATTCTTCTGATGTATGTAGAGGTATTAATATAATACAAAGTTATCAGTAAACAATGTAATCATTGGCTCCTCTGATATTCGCGTTATTATTCACGTTAAGAACTATTAATCAAAACAAACCAGTCCTTCTGGTTCTCGCCTGTCTGACTTCGTCTCACACAAAAACGTGCGATATTACTGCGAAGGTCTCGTATCACTGCCAGTGATATTAAGGCTTCCATAAAAACTTTGATAACGTTATGTTACAACGACGCAATAGTTGACGTTGTAGCTCGGGGGGTCTTCAAAACTGGTCCAGGGTTTTAATAGATTTTGAGACGAAGATAACTTTGTGACGCTCTGAACTTAATAGAATTATAATTCATTTGAGTTTTCAGAGATTAACTTAACTCTGATTTTGATGTCAGCTAAACCTCTCGTTACTTTAAACCAGTAAAACGAATTAAACATTGTATTTCATATTTTAAGAATTTATCACTATTAATTATAGTGACATCTTTTTTTGATAATAATCTGAGACCAAGCTTGAATATAAAAATGATTATGTACTTATTGTAAACTTGGTTGCCAACTGGCGGAGTCTGTTTAAATGTTTTTGTAATGACTTGCCTTCCATTATACTTTATAATTAGAAGCAATTTGTAAGAATCACGCTGTGAATTGAATTATCTGCATCATACAGATTAATATACCTATATATAAATACTATGCAACATAGTGTGCTTCTTTGTAAGGATATCATATATACATATATTTGTATATAAAATGAAATTAAAATAAATTCAATACGCTTGCATTCTTTCTTATTGTATTTATATTTGTATAAAAACTTTTAACATTATTTAAACATCAAAACTTAAAAATATATTAAGCATTATATGTATAAGTACTATTGACTATTAGGGATAAAATTACACTAATATTGTGAACGACTCTTTATTTGTAATGAATCTAACGAAATACTTTTATGAAGTCGCAGGAGCTCAGATGTTGCTTAATAAGATCATCGTATTTGTTAAGCTAATGGAAACAATTTGATCGAAGTAATGTACATTTTAATGTTTTATTGAGACAAAATAGTAAACCAGTTATGAAAGAAAGCAACTCTGGCAACTTGATGTACTTTTAATGTAAGCAGATGTTTTACAATCATTGTACGACTTGCTGGGACACTTTTATATTATATTTGTCTACTTCTTAAGCAACACACCTTTGTTATTGGTTGGAGCTATAAAAGAAATATTCATTAATTTTATTGTATAATATCTATTTCTATAGGTAGTAGGTATAGAGTATAGGTAGTAGTCAGTATGAACTCACGTTGGTAAAGTTGCCTAGAGACGTGGCCGTTCGAGTGAGTCGTGGGGAAACACTAAAGGTTTTTGTTAATATTTAAACAAATCTGTATTTTTCAACATAATAAATAAGGTCGAGAAACGAGTGTGAACTGGACTTAGGATGTTTGGATATTGAAACTTCGACGGCGTATGTTTACCAATCACACGTCGACAAGTATGTTGGAAGAAAGCTGACATTTTAAAAGACTATTATTGGTCACCGGTGAACCCGTTACGCTGGGCGTGATTCATCTTATTATGGCCCGCTTCTTGCAACATAATTACAAAAGTATTCCTCATATCTTAGGTTCTAACACTGTTAACTCTTTCTAGTGAGGGGGATGTGAGCAGGTTTTCAGGCTACAGAATATTAAGCAAGCGAAAAAACGTGATCTTAGAGCTTAAAAGACGCTCGAATTATATGAATATTCAAATATAAAAGTTATAAACGATGTTTTAATACGCATTTATTTTTTCTCGCGTCAACAAACACCCGAAACAGTTTGATTGGGAGATTATAAGACGAATTTACAGAAAGGAGTTATGTGATTGGTGCGAGCCGGTGTTATGACGTGCGGTTAACAGGCGACACGAAAATACAACTCACCAACTTTGTTATTTACTATTTTTGTTATTTCAATATGTTTTTTTGGGTACATATATATAAGCGAGAGGTTTTATAGGTTCACAGGTACTAAACAAAAAGTTGTTTTACGTCTACTGATATTATAATTTCATTCGAAAAAGAATTAGGGAAAAATTGTTACATTAAAAAAATCCTTTAGGTTCCTTTTTATATTCATGAATATGTATATCTGACGTATTTTATATAAATAAGTAGTTGTAAATAGAGGTTCTGGTTGTTTTAGGAATCTGTATCTTCTAATGTAACAAACATAATATAAGAGCATAAAATAAAAGTAAGTTTTTGAGATACTACGTCATCAGCCTATCAGAACCCACTGCTGAGCAAGGCCTCTTTCTCACATGGAGAAGGTTTGAGCATTAATCACCACGCTTGCTCAAGACGGGTTGGTGATTTCAATCTTATAATTATGAAACTATAAAGTCCAGGTTTCCTCACGATGTTTTCCTTCACCGTATGTCAGTGGTGTGTAAATATTCTCAGAAAGTACATATGACTCCGAAAAATCACATTGGTACTTGCCAGGTTTGAACCCGCGCCCTCGGCAACGAGAGGCGGGCCCCTTAACCACCAGGCCACCACTGACTATTACTACACATTTTTGTTATTTTATATCTACATAATCCCGACGTTTCGATTACTCTGCAGCACATGTGATCACGGAAAGATGTAATGAAAACAAGAGTGAAAGAAAGTTAGTCACCATCACATAAGACCTGTCCGTGATAAATATAATAATTGTGGCAACCTTGACTTGTCTCCAAGTCTCAACAATACATAATAAGTAAATTTAAAATCAAATACAAATATCCATGATTTACCTCAACAATAAATTTGTTATAAATAGCTAATTATGTAAAAATTCGTTCTCACAAAAGGAAAATCATGAGTTTCCTCGTTTGGATTATGTCGTTTCGGATTTCCTTCAATAATTGTACGAGTAATTATTGTAACAAGTATAGATACCGCGTGTTCAGCCGTGAGCCGCGCCCCGACACACGTGACACTAACTAGCATATATTAACATGTTGTATGATAAAAATATTAAATCTTACGACGGATATATTGTTAATCAACTATATAATTATTGATCCACACAACATAGGCGAAGCAAGAAACTTTTGTTCTTTGTAAAATTATATTTATTTACAGTCGCTCTGTTTCGTGTTATTTTCGGTAATTCCAATATTCGTAATTGATGCTAAATAAATTTTACTGTTTTGACTTTATATAACTTTTTTTAATGTATCTAAATAAAAATTATTATTTCTTGCATCATTGTGATCTGAAATGCAATTTAAATTTTCAGGTCATTTACTATAAGTTAGTTTAATAGTAGAAGAATGGCGGTCGAAAGTCTGGTAAAGTCCGGGAGCTATGTTTTGTCTACAGAGAAATATAATGATAGTTTATAATGAGGATCACGTGAGACACGTGCTCTGAGAGACGAGGAAGGAACTCATGTTGTTTTAAAGTTATTCTTACTAATAACTGTTAGGTATTTTAATCGTATGCCTATTTTATTTTTTAAGTTGTGGTGGCCTTGAGGTTTAAGGCCCACCTCTAGTGCATGAGAGCGCGGGTTCGAAACCTGGCAAATACCAAAGTGATTTTTCCGAGTCATATGTACTTTCTAAGAGTTTTAAGACACCATTGACTGACGGTAAAGGAAAACATCGTGAGGAAACCTGGACTATTATAAGTTTGAAATCACCAACCCGTCTTGAACTAGCGTGGTGATTAATGCCTAAATATCTTTAAATTAAACCACTTCTACTTTCAGTGACCTTAGAGCTGCTCTCTTTTTGTAATAATGTTTATAAGTCTTGTATCTATTTCTTTATCAACAGCTCCCGACTGAGTCTCCAACATAATTCCTCGGTGTTTACAAGCTGTTCACAGGATTACATAATGTATGTAGCTATGAAGTAAATAGCTGACGACCTTATTTATATAAAATGCTGTTAATTGCCACGTTGGTTTGCATCCGTGTAATTGTATGATGTTGTTGTATGAAGCTATAATTACATGCCTCCTCATGTACATACCTGTGATCGTGTTCAACGATCTTCTGAGATCTGAGGCTTGTTTAAACATTAACTGAATTATTGTTGTTAAACTAACATCAATCAAATAACGACGGTAGAAGAAATTCAGCGTTATGTATGTGTGTCCTTCTTGATATATAACGACACACACATGTAAAAGAAAGCAAAAATATCTGTTTATATGTCATACTTATAAACAAATTCAAAAATGTGTATTTGTGTATGTATGTGTGTGTGCGTACTATTAATTCCATCCCCACCTTTGGCGCCGTCTCAGGTGATTCCCCTGCGTTTTTATAAATTACAATAAATTAATATCAAACTAGTTTATCAAATGTTCATCTTAATATCAAACAAGTCTCGAGGCGTCTCCTAACAGACTATGACGTAAACGATAATTAAGTTTCGTGAATATATTTACGCATAATTTTTGTAACAGGTTCCACTGTAACAACATTCTATTGAATCATTACAATCACTGGAGCTGGCAGATGTTTAATGACAAATGATAATAATGAGGTTTATTCTTTAACTGTGAAATTTCAGTAGAATGAAAGAGATTCTGTTTCAATTTATAGTCGTTGTCTCATCAACGTTTTGAGACTTTAGGTTTAGACTCCGAATAGTGATGAAGATGAATATAATCATATGTTATACAAACAATATATTATATAACAGGCATGTCAAGTTATCGTAATGGTCGTAGCGCCAGTCTCATGGTAATACCCCGCCTAGGGTTTCCCACTCTGGTATGGAGGCGTTGCGTAACGGCCGCTGAACTGTTAACTCGCTGTTTATATTAATACATAATTCTAGTTATTTGTGTGTTTGTTTTAGTTAGAGTCACGTGATGTATATCAAACGACCTCCCTACATGTTATAATAAATATTTAGCCGGTTATTAAGATAAGGATAAACGTGCTCGTTCAGTTTTTAATATTATTACATGAAACCGGTCGCCGTCAGCCGACTGGGACCAGTTCTCTATGACATATAGAATGATTTAATACTTATTATTAATAATTGAAAATCCTATTCGTATGATTTTATTAAACGTGACAACACACACAATGTAGAAGTCCCTCGTGTTTTCATAGTGGGCGTCACTCGACTCACAGTAAGGATAGTGAGTGATCTGAGAAATATTTCTAAATCAATGTATGAATAACATTACAATCTTCTTCTATCTGGCAATTTCTGGCTATAGCCAGGGTCTGCCTTACCTGTTGTGAATAGTTTTGGCTAATTGTTTTTACGACCCGCCGTCTGCCTCACATCAACCCTCTTTTGGGAATCAGCATTAATCAGTGATGTCTAAATATTTTTAGAAAGTAGGTACATATGACTCAGAAAAAACACATTGGTACTTGCCCGGGCCAGGATCGAACCCGCGCCCTCGGTGACGAGAGGCGAGCCCCCTAACCATTAGGCCACCACTGACTTAATATCTAATAAAAACTGACTTAATAGTATCTATTAATATTTATCCAAAACTGTGTCAGTTTTATTATCCTTGGTATATGATGTCAGCGTATTTACGAACTTACGAGTATTTGATTTTTCTTTACTATTTACCACTATCCGGTTATATCCGATATGTTAAATTATTTTTCATATTTTTTTTTGCCACTCTTGTTAATGCATGGTTAAACAAATTGTATGTTGTACGCACCACCAGTATAAAGTATTGCGCTTCCCGATCACAGTATTGCGATTCTGATTGGTGAAGGAAATTAAGGTATTTGTAATTTAAAAGATAACACGATCTCTTTTGTATAAAAAAACCCGGACTATAGGGGGTCTTTCACTGTGCTCCCTAAAGTTCGATAGTGCCTTCCACAATGTTTATAAGCTAACAGGGGGTCCACTGTAATTACAATTTTAGGCTTTAGTCTAATAATTTGGATTAATCATTTAATTGAGATAAAATGTCGTGAACTCCAACTGAGATCTTAAATAACATGTTGTTCTCAAATTATACAGGTTAATTCTTTTTCTATCCATATTTTTGTACACAGATTGTTAATGAGAGTAAATAATGAGAGGCAGTCAGCGAGTCTTTTTATATGTATTAAGTTATATTATCCTTGTTGGTATTTTTGGCTAAAGAATTCTATTGTTTAAGGATATTAAAGGAGACACATTTATAACCATATGAACAGATTAAATTAATTGAAAACTTTATTGAATGGATTGGATCCAAACAAATTCTTAATATTATAATGGTTAATCCTGAAGTAGCGATTACTTTTCTACTGTTCTTAAGCTTCGATATAAGTTAAATAAACTCTGTCAATGACTTTTTGTAAAACAATGTTTTATTATAATACATAGTGCATGTCGAAAGTCACATAAACAATACATGTATCATAGCACACTGATGATGCTTGGGGTCGGAACGTCTTATGTTTCATCATATAGCTGGTATGAGTCAACTGAAAAACCACTCAATGGAATTCGGTCGTTGGCAAACTCTTCAATGTTGTTTAGACCAATTAAATATATCTAATAAAATGGCCATCATACATTAATTATAACTTACACGCGTTTTTTTCTAGTTATTAAATAAAAATATATACATATTGCTCTTAAAAGAAGAAGGGTAGAAAGATTTAACAATTAAATGAAACTAATATTTTAGGATTTACTACGAGTTTTTATTTTTGATTATAAACTACATACTCCCAATGTTTCGGCTACTTTACAGCAACCGTGATCGTGGGCAGACGAGATGTGAGTGTCACGTCGGGACTATGTAGTTTATAGTCAAAAATAAAAACGCGTAGTAAATCCGAAAATATTAGTTTCATTTAAATGAAAACTCGCGAAAATCTTAGATCTCATAAAGATTTAACAATGATTATCTCTATAGACTCTAACGGTATAAATTATTATACCGGGAGACTACACTACTGTGAAAACACTTACTTAGATTTTTTGGCATTACTTTGTGAAATTGCATTGAAGCGAATCATTTTGTAATTATAAAGTTAATTGCATAAAGTTTGTAACGTCAGTGTTATAAGAGCACCAGGTCTTATAAGGTTGTTTAAACATGTATGAACGTCAACATACCTCTCATAAAGACGTCAATTACTATCAATTAATCAGTTTGTAAGGTGATACAGCAAATACAATATAAAATACTTAAATATATTCAAAGTATTTTATTATGTACGTTCCTCGTCTCACGTATGTGATAGGATACATAGTCTCTTAGTCCAAGTCGACATCGTTACTATACTAACGAGTAAAAGGTTTTTAATTCTTAAATTATAGAATTAAAAGTTTATTGAATTCTAATCGGGAAATGCTTAGTATGCGTTGTGACGATGTAAACTTGGACTAATCGCAATGATCGGCAGTTTTAAGATGAACTGAAAATAAAACGAGGCTTTAGAGTTTCAAATAATAAAATTACAAAGCTTATAATGGAGTTGTTGTTAGGAAAACATTATAATTATAACAAATGCACATAAAATATGACTTCATTTATTTAAACATGCATGTATCTAAAAGTGAAGAATTATAAGATATTATTACATTTTTAATACATTTTCGAATTGATACATTTTCTTTTATACATATATGTGAAGATATTTTTCCAACCCAAGTCAAAATCGATTTGTTTAAAGTGAGTATTTCTAGTTTACTAATAAATTATAACAAACACACAATGATGTCTAGTGCTTGGATATGAAATGATTTAATGATTATTTTATACCGCTTATAGTTTAAAAGTTGCTGAAAGATGTTCTATGGAACCTTGCACTATATCAGTGATGTAGTTTCATTATAAAACAATAATCTGTAAGTGCATGGAGTTTGATGAACATAGATTTAACACTAGTGCTTGTGTGATGGAGGTAGGGGTTATAACAATATGTTTATTATTACAATAAACACAAAAATAAATGAGTTTTTTATTTTTAGGATTCTTGTCATTAAAGACGTTAAGGGATGGAAGTGTTAAATAATATGTAATATCTTTCAATGAGCTTTTATTTCCCTATGTTGTTTTAAAGTTATTTCATTTTCATTACGAAAGTTTTATATTTTTTAAGATATATTTTATATAAGTATATTTAATCTTTTTGTATCCGTCTACTGACCTGGTTGATAGCGACGGATCTGATGTTTGAAGTTTATATTCGACCATTATATAAATAGTTACAATGAACTATTGTGTAATTACAAAAAGTATATATTAATTGCATTTATTGCAATTTAACGATTGGGATGCGTGAGATTTTCAATTATCACACATCATTCTGGAAACACGACTAGTACTAGTTTAAGAAACTTTACAAAAATGCCTTACATAATTTTGGAAAAGAGCTCATGTTCTTACTCAGATGGACCGGTGTTAACTAATCATTGCTAAGAACTGTCACAAGGAGTTGAATTTCATATTTAAAAATAGCATCAAAATCGGTCGACCCGTTTGAGAGCTACATTCCCACAGACAGATACACATTCATACGTTTCGTTAATTGTAATTGTACTGTCTGGTAGTAAGTTAAATGCATAAAGATCATATTTTTTGATGATCTATTCCGTTGATATGAACGCACCTTTATTCATTTACACATATCTTGTTTAGTTTGTTTCTACTCGACTGACTCAACTATAGTACGTACTATCTTCAACTCTCTCCTACTGTGGTGACGCTGTTAAAACCGCAGGACTTACAATAGATACATTACAAAAGAAAACTATTTCAATGAATAAAAGTGTATACAAAAAATAACAAAATAAAAATTCATTGACACCTAGAATATGTCGTTATAGTTGTTACCAGCTACTGTAATTTCATGTTACATCCAATCAAGTATTATATTTTATGTTATAAGCATAATAATACTCATTAATGTAGAACATAATATGAAGTAAACGTATTCACGAAAGATATGTCACTAATGCATTTTTTTTAAATTTACTAATATAATTTTCTATCAATCAGTTACTTCGATAATATGTTGTTGTCTATTTATTGTGATATTTATTTTCCTTCGCAGATTCATTTTGTCGTCTACGAAGTGATAGTTCAGGAAATCACATAGTATTGTTACATAGACACGAAAAATAATAGTTTCAGATTTTACTGAAAACTGTATTTTCTGAAGTATATGAAGTTATCAATGCAATGACTATATTAAATTTACTCATTATGACCTTTTTCTTCTTCTTCTACCTGGCAATTTCCCAGCTATAGCCAGGGTCTGCCTTATATGTTATGTATAGTTTTGGCTATTTGTTTTTACGACCGACCGCCTGCCTGACATCAATCCTCTTTTGGGAATCAACATTAATCAGTGATGTCTAAATAGTCTTAGAAAGTACATATGACTTGGAAAAATCACATTGGTACTTGGTCGGGCCAGGATCGAACCCGCGCCCTCGGCAACGAGAGGCGGGTTCTTTAACCACTAGGCCACCACTGACTATATAACTCATTATGACCATGTATACACATTAGAACTATTTTCTTTTTTCACTTATAACTGAGTATTTAAAAACCTTTGTTTTAAACATTATTTCATTATTTATACAGAAACTTCACTGTAACTATCGTGCAATAAGTAGAAAGGCTATTTAAGCCTTTTTATATTGAACAGTATTATATATTGAGTTTACTTTCAATAAATTATTAAAATGCATTTTTAATTGTATCAATTCAGTGTTGAATTGTGTCCAACAAACTGTACGAATGATGGATTGTTCACTTTACAAAGTTGCACTTTTCCATTCCACTTTAGTAGTCGTATCAATTGATTACTTGATTTATAAATAAAGAACAGAAATATTATTAATATATTAAAATATTTAATCATAACAATATATATCAATATGGTATCGTATGAACGAAAAAGACGGAATGAATATACATTGGTAGCAAAAATTTAAGCATTCTTTTGTAAGTAGATGTTTTTTAATTAACATATGCTACATATGTAACAATTAATTTATAATTAATTATTAATCATGATGTAACAATTAAAACATCATGGCATATTATTATAAAATTTATCCTTTTATTTAGTTACTTGGAAAACGGAAAAATATACTAACGTCATAGTGATGTCAGTCTGTGACCACTGGCCGATTTGTGTTATATGTAACGAGGTAAACGATGTTAAAAATATATTACAAAAGAACAATTAAATTGACAGAGAAATTAAATATACTGTTAGATGAACTACGAAATAATAAAAAACTTATTTAGGAAGATTATATAGGTGATAGATAAGAATAAAGTTTTCTTTGAGAATATAGGGTGCGAGAAATTTTGAAATGAAAGTGTTATTGTGAGTCTGTCTGAGATTTTGTGTGAGTCTTCAGAGATTAATGATTACTAAGTAGGTACTTGGTAATATTCTATCTTTATAATCAATGGGCATCATATCAATACAAGAAACCCAAACATCGTCTTATATTGTCCAAAAATCTTTTAGAGGAACATTGTTTGTCTTTCAAAAATCGGTAAAATAAAGGATAGGTTACACAAACAAGGGAAATAGTAATATTATTTCCTTATTGTCATTACCCAGGAAAGAATTATTTGAAATACGTGTATATAGATACATAATACTCGAGGAATTTTCATTACAGACCTTTGAAAAACTATTGATGTTTAAGTGAAACTAATATTATTCAGATTATTACGCGTATTCATTATGTTAAAACTATATAAGAACAGGAACAACTGACAGACATTCACATCTCGTCTGCCCGTGATCACGGCTGCTGAAAACTAGATAACCGATTCGTCGGGAGTATGTAGTTTTATAACATTAAATCACTCGTTGCAATCAGAATAATATTTATTTCATTTAAATGAATACTCGTTAAAGTCTTAGATCGCATTATTGATGTTATCACCTTACCCTGAAGCCACGCTGAAAGTTTAATATTACTATACTGGACTCAATCCTCGTTTTATCTTTAACAAAACAATTATAAAAATGATTATGTATTATTTTAATTGCTCGACTGCCTTAGAATGGTCAACGAGATGCCAGATGAAAGTATTATATTACTAGATATTAATATAATATAATATATAGTCAATAATGTGTGTTATTTATAAGTCAATGAAATTATAAATATATAATAATAGATATTCTACAGATGAAGATTATACCTATTAATGATCTAAGATTTTTGCTTATACAAAAATAAATAAAGAAAAATTTCTCATCATTCCACATATTCACCGTGAGGGTGCCGGGTCCATCGTTGGAGGGAGAGGGGCCTCAACAGTGCCTGGGACTTGCGACCCAGGTGACACGGGACTAATCTTTATATGGGTTGATTTTGTTTAAGTTTTCTTATTATTTTTAGTTTAAAAAATTATAAGAGAAAAGTAAATTGTTTTAATGAATTACATACTTAACTTGAAATTTTCTAATAGGATTCTGTTTCAGTTCAGATATTAATCACTCTCATTGAGATAAATAATTTTATGACATTCAAGAAGTTCAAGAACTCTTAATATGAATGGGTTCAATACCTACTATGATAAAAAAAATAGGTATTTTTATTCATTTTCTTCAATCATTTAAACTTAGGTTAACATTTTAGGTAATTCCAAGAACTTGAAAAACACAATTCATCAACAAAGGGTCAAGTCCAGCTGCTTCATCTACTTTAAAACTTCAGCTTTTCATTTTAAACATTTCTTATTTTACGTTATATTCAAATATAAATCAAAATTAAACTATTTTTTTTGTTTATTTAATATCAGACATGTAACAGAAATTTAAAGAAACTTTTTATACTGAATTTCGTCAAGCCGTTAGGTTTCTCCTGTGAGCCAAAGAGTTATATATACATTAAAATCACATAAGCATCCTTCGGGTGTAGACTTGTAAAAAGTATTGGGTTTTATAAATTATTATCATATCTATAGGCTGTCACCATAGAAAAGAAAACACTTCCAAGAAGATCTAACATTGTGCGCGAATGAAGAGTAAATGAAGGTCAAAAAAAACGAAGGTCATTCGATAAGAAGATATGACGAAGTAAACATTACTAAGTGTAACAGAATTATTACGTCATAGTAAAGCGTCGTGACGTCACTCACAGTACAACACCCTACACTTAATGTTAGTGTATTACATGGCTAATATTTTTTAATAAAGAAACACTTAAGAGTGTTTAATATTAACATCACACACGGCGTGATACCTTGAAGTGTTTTAAATTTAAATATAAAAAGGCTATTGGGGATTACGAGTTGCAATCTACACGTACATATAACTTTTTGTTTTAATCATTAAAATAATAATTAATCAGTCTTAAATTAAAACTGTTTTATAATAACAAGACTCTATGTAGATAAATGTTAACAGTAAAATAAAACCTTTCATGTAAACATTACATAATTAAGGCACAATATAAATCATCATCATCAGCCTATCAGAGCTCATTGCTGATCGAAGACCTCTTCTCACATGGAGAAGATTTGAGCATTAATCACCACGCCCGCTCAAGACGGGTTGGTGATTTCAAACTTATAATTGAAAATCATAAGTCCAGGTTTCCTCACGATGTTTTCCTTTCCGTCTGTCAGTGGTATCTAAATACACTTAGAAAGTACATATAACTCGGAAATATCACACAGGTTTCGAACCCTCGCCTTCATGCGTGAGAGGCGGGCTTTTAAAAATTAGGCCATTACGACTTACAATATAAATATTTAAAGCAAATCCCATAGGTATAAAAGTAAAAGAGAAGTTATTGTTTCTGTTCTGATAGATGAATGTGGATGTTCCTATATGAATCTCTAGCAGGTAAAATCAGTACTGACACGTTTGATGTGGTGCTAGCTATTTTCTAAGTGTATTTTTATAGTACTATTCTGTTGTTGAGTGTATCCTCAGTCACTCTGACAGATGAGCCTAAAATAAATGCGAATGCTCTCCGGTGAGGGAGGGAGGGGAAGGAAGAAGGACGGGGGGGAGGAAAGATAACTCACAACTTCTTGTAATAAAAAATTACATAATATAATATTATAAAGAATCCCTAAGAATCCGTTGTGACATTTATAAAGCAACTTTTTTTAAACTCTTTCCTGTATTCTTTTGTGTTACTAAAATAACATAAAGTTATGAATTCTAAACTAATGCGTATTAAAACTTTAAGGCGCATTTGATTTTCAAGGTCAAATAAATAAATTATGTATTTAATAAGAAGATATTCTTATACAGAAAAATATAGCATTCTCGTAAAAAAATTGCTTTGAATTAATTTTATTGTCCTATATGACATTTTAATACACTCTATTTAAAATTACATTTATCCTCTGCAATAATACATTGAAATCGGAAATAAACTATTGTTTAAAGTAATAACGATCAGTATGAGTTATATGAAAATAATACCTTTAAATTTAACAGTGATGAAGAAAAACACCAATGTTTGCATATATGTATTTCTTAAAGACTTATATAAAAGGCTATCTGACCAAATTATATTGAAGCCATAATATTCTTATTGCATTGAAAACGTCAAAAGCTATGAAACATTGAAAAGAGTAATAGTTTGATTTACATGAAAATATATGAAAAATATATTAAATTAGGAACATACACACTAGCATTACTTTGACACACACATATATGTATGTCAATCCGTAAAGATTCCTCAATGTGTGTGTTTGTGTTGTCACTAATTGTCAAACATAATGGGCATTTCTATTCTACTGTTTAACTTAGAATAAACAAATAATTAAAGTCGAGTATCAAATGACGGATGATATATTTAAATTATAAGTAATTCATTTAAAACAATTTATAAATTTTCTGTTTTTCTTTTTATTCTATCTACCTATCCCACTTATTAACAAAATATGTTATTTCGTTTTTTCTACACGAACCTAAGCATAGAATTATACTTTTATCAGTTTTACAAATTTCAATTGTTTACAAAAGTTTTCATGGTTTTATGATAAGTATAACTTTAATGTTCTCATTTATCAAACGATAAAACTTTTCTTAACTTTATTATTTTTTTAAAAACTATTTTGCCGAAGATAAATTATTTAAATATTTTTTTATTATTTATATATTTAAATTTTATTGTCATTTTTTTGATCGATTTAAAGAATAATTAATTTTTAATTTATATGTTACATATTGAAGTAATTGCCTATCAAATTGATTCAATGAAGAGATTTATTATTTTGTTAATACGATTGGGCAGCGAAAGGTTGCCGCTTTTACATGACTTTACTATAACGTACGTAGCATGAAAGAGTATATAATATATTTATTTGACATGATAGATATGTTTCTTCGGGCTGAAGACAAGAACGTCCCGATCAGCGAATAATGTGGATCAATAAATATATGATATCTGTGTAACATGGTCGCGATGTGGTGCGCTTACAAACATAAACAACGTAGTAGAAGGAGGCCGGCGGCGGCGCGGGGAGCAGAGGCGATGTAAACAAACAAGGTGGATATCGCGGTATGAATAACGAGCCCGCCGCGCCCGCCGCTCATTCCGCCGCGAACTGCCGTCCGAGGTGCACGCAGCCATGATCGACTACGCGCGCCCCTACGAGATGAACATGTGCGATCTGTACCCCCCCACGCCGCCCACCTCCGCTCGCCTGGACGACTTCCAGGTCTTCAAGAAGGGCAACGCCTCCTACATCTACGGGAACTACTACAACAACTACGATGTGTATCCCGAACCCGAGATGGACACCACGGCGAACGTCTACCACAACCTGGTCAGCTCCCGCGAGTACCGGCATGAGGACTGGAAGTCTAAAGTCATCGTGGACTGGACAGATGATGACACAGTATCCTGGCTCATAGAGTGCGCCGTCTCACAGGGCTTCTGCGAGTTTGACGTCCCGTTCTATAATTTCAAAGTTTGCGGAGTGGAACTCTCTAATATGAGACGTGAAGAAGTTATCCAAAGAATGGCACATCCAAACGTCGATCAGAATATATCGAAGAAGATAGGAGAAATCGTCTACGATAGACTGCAGGCCCGTCTCAGTGAAGAGATCCACAGACAGAGTTCAGTATTCAGATACGCGGAGAGTGATCCATACACACAGCAGGAAACAGTGCCGTCAGTGTTAGATCTGGATAAACATAGGTTATATACGTCGGACTATAAGCCGAACGACAGCAGTCTGTTGCCGGCATCTGATTCCAGTGATGACGCGGAGGATGTATTCCGTACCTCAGCGCCGGCATCTCCCTTCTCCTACGGAAGTGATAGTAAGTCAGGAGACGAAGAAGAGAAGAGAAAAATTCCCAAAAGACTCCCAGGGAGGCCGAAGGGAAGCGGCAAGAACAGATTCAAGAGACCCAGGAGTGTGTCCGTTCCAGAGTTTCTGAGGAACCTGTTGTTCGATGAAAGATACTGTCCATCTATCATCAAATGGGAAGACTACTCCCAGGGCAAGTTTAGGTAAGTCATCCCACTTCGATAAATGTTAATATTTCTAAATAGTAATTAGTTATATGTCGTGACTCGGAGATTTGTTGTCGGTCGCATCTCGTACGTACATTGTCTCATAAATAATTTATGTCGGTCGAGGCACGTGGACTTAGTCGTACCTATAAACCGATTTACACTTAAGTTTCTAAGGCTTGTTAATAGCTATTGATAATTATGTTGCGAAGGTTTACTTGACTCGGTTTGCAAACTTACATATGGCCACATTATATCATTCAATGTTGTTTTTAACGTGAATCTTAATATAGGTAATATCCCATGAAATTAGGGCAGCTCTCGACAAAAAATAAATTACACCTGTAATAAACTTTTAATATAACATAAAAAACAATAAAGATATTGTGTATTTGTTTCTAACTGAACATGTATATTGTCTTGATAATTATAAATAATTCTATTTCCGATCACGTATCGAGGAATAAAAAAATCTGAGATGCTGATTTATATTTAATTACAATGATCAGTCTTAATAAGATCGATGCAACTGCGCACTCTCGCACTGTTTATGGTGATTTTAAATCTCATGTGTATACAACAATTAATTATAATAGCAAATAATAACAAATAAACATTACCGAGTGCCTTATTACAACACTTCTTATATATCCTCAATGAAATCACATTTGATTGATGTAATATAAATATATATAAAATACAAACGTGTTATTCAGAGACGAATTAAATATAATAAAATGTAATTAAAATAATGATTCTGTATAAGATTTGAGAATTTGATAAAATTAGTCTTCAAAATGATAAAAAAAAACAGTTGAGAAGTAGAATGTAAACGTCGATTCAAAGGTTTTTGTGGTCGAAACGGGTTTGCATTTTATTAAAGTTCGCATCGTCTTCACAACTGACCTTCGTTAAAGAATCCAAATAAAAACGCACAACAACTCTAAAGTGACTTTGTGCTCCTCGCTAATTTAGTCCTACACTTTAGTGCAATTTAAAATTATTCTTAAACGGCGGCTATATTGAATCTCCTAAAACCATTCGTGGAAACTATCTGTCTTAATGTAGATGTACGATGGTGGTGTCGCGACCAGTGTTGTATGAGGTCATCTAATTATACGTCTCTTGACATATTATGATCTAGTTCAGGAGATATTTCTGTCAATATAAGTGTGTGGTTGGGGTAGGTTACTGTATAGTCGAGGGACTGCCGCTTGTTCCTCAGTCAGAGACAATCATTAAACGCCATGACTTAATACTCTGTTCAAACAATACTCTTTTATTCCTGAACTCGTTTTTAATTATGTTTATTCGTAATGTATATAATTATTCTGTATTAAACATTATATTGTCCACGTATCTTTAAATCTACAATTCATTTAAGGCACATCACATGTTTTTATGAGTCGCCTTCACCTTGCTTGTGAACGCGACCTTGCTTACTTCACACGATCGTTGACTATTAAAATCATCTTTGTATCTTATTTACGAGTCATTAAGTTCTATTTTCCTCTGCTATGATTCATTCTTTATACAGACGCTTGTCAAAAGTTCAGTCATAGACGTCTTTTTAATTGCTAACCTTCTGTGTTACTTAATTTTTCAGTTATCATATATTCTCGTTTTATTAATTATTATTATTGATGCATATATTTCTTGTTCTCTGTATTAAAACGTTCATCTTGATTATGTTCTGTCTTATGTAATGGCTCGTTGTTGTCCATTGTTCGAGCGTCGATTTTGTAGTTCAACTTGTGGGTGTTGGTTTAAAAAAAAATATTTTGATGATATCATTTATAAACTATATAAATCAAACAATCAAACATTATCTTAGCGATAAATATTCATTATACTGAGAAATGAGTATGATTATAATACCTTAAATTATTATTTTTAAATTTTCATTGGTCTCCTGAGTACTGATAGTTTCTAACGTCAGGGTTGAATAGTTTTATATTTTAAGTTATGTATATTATATGTGAATGGTACTTTAAGTGCACCATAAAACAAATATAATGAAGAAACTTTACAAATATATTAATATAAAAAATATAAACACACTGACGGTCGGTTCGTTCTCGCTGAAGGTTGTATTTGTGTGTTTTTTTATACAATTGTCTTTTTGTTTCGACCTTCGTGGATTTTTAATGACTAATGTTGTTGACGATGTATCGTGAAAACGACTGACATACAGCTTCTGGAGACCTTTATAAGAATCAAAATAATATTTAAAAAGACGAAAAGAACAGAAGTCACTAACACCTTGAGAAACGAATCTTCACTATGAAAAGGTGGCTCAAAGTATATTGGTAGTTATATTACGTACACGAAATGGCCAAATAATACGCACACAATGTTCATATTATTGGGAATTTTCATTCGACTCCTTTTTTATATTCTTTCAAAATCAAAACAGAATAATAAGTAAAGAGCATTATCACTTTAATATTTTCATGTATGATATAATGAATCCTTTCGTTTGTTATAACTGTATCCACTGACCAAGTCCCTCTACTATCATCACTCGTTCGTCAGTCTGTACGTCCTACATTGTTCTCGGGTCCTTGCTGAGCTAGTTCGTAGGGCGGCTCCCTGCATCGTATAGATTTTTTCTCGTTTCCACGCAGCCTCAAGGACGCTTCCGCGTTACGTTTCTTCACCAACACGTGGCTGTGATTCCTATACATTTATATATAGCAAATATGATAGGTACTAGTTTTAGCAAAACTATAAATATGTAGATTCAGTAGTATATACACAAATATGAATCCTTCATACTTTCAATACAGTTATTATAGTAGAGTGCAACTGATTATTCGTTACTATCGGTATTATTCATATTTTATCATTTTTTATGGGTTGTTATCAAACAAACTTTTGTATGTACAAATTCGATGAATAGTATTTTCTCGTAAAACTGAAGAGGAGAAAAAAATACAAGAAATTTTCTCTTCCACCGTCGACAAAAATAAACGCGATGGCCCTGCCGTTGTCATGGCAACGCCCGGGAGCTTCTAGACACGTGTCGCAGCTTCCAAATTTTTTTCCGTATTTTTCTCCCTGCGACCCCCTCCCCTTTGTGCGGGCCTTAATTGCGTCTGTGAGAGTGTGGTCCGGGAAAATTAGAACAAGGGTAGATCGAGCACAGAGGGTGCCGCTAATTAGTGATAACATGAAACATTATACGTAGTTTCATAATCACGATAACGGTTCAATTATAATGCTGTTGATATATTGACGGGTGGTTAATAATTAATACATTTACACAGTTCTATAATACCTACATGAAACTCCGCCCGCGTCATCGTCACTCATATCTTGACCGTAAATTTGTCCTCATTATAATATGTATTTAATAATACACTAATTAATTTTAACAACGTCCGTTCGTCTGCTGCGAAGTAATTAACTCCACAGATAAATATTGTACAAAAACAATAGTGTTTACTGTTGTAATAAGTGTTTTCTCTGTGTCGCGCTGCTCTGTGGCAAGCTTGCACCGAAGTCCCTGTAACATTTCTTTTTCGTGAAAATCTATTTATAACTAGGGCAGCCTCGTCTTGTCCCTTCCATTCTATAATGGGCGTTACTCCCCTACAATAAGGTTCAAGTCGTCCGTTGTCCTGTAATGTGCGTAGATGCCAGCTATATATATATTTTTTTCTCATAGTGGCTCTATTATATTGATTAGTAAGACTCCCTCTTCCGGGTCGAGCGTCTTTTGCGAGTTCGGTTCAGTTTCCTTTGTTTTTCGTCGTTTCCTCCCTGTATGTGCGACGAAAAATATTCAAAGAAACGAAGATATTTGGAATATTTGGTATATATAAGTTTACCAAATGTATTAATACATTTTAATTAAATTAAGTACATCAGGTTTAATTTAAAATCGTTACGATTCAGTCATACGAACTTCATTTCTAATAGTATATCTGGCATTAAGATGGAAAACAAATTTTTAAAGTAAAAAACATAACAACCTAGGAGTATTTAGTTTTTATAAGAAGCAATCTGTATATGACACGCAACATACTACCTACACTACTAACATATTGTAATAAGGAGCTTTTGATTACGTATCGGTAGTTTGTGGGTAATATTATTATGCAGTAATTTCTGATTGATAACATAGAAAAAAAAAACAGTTTTCTTTCTTAATATTATTATAAACTAAATTGAGGCGCAGTGAAAACTACAATATTTATTAGATAAACATATGCTAAACAAAATATATATTTATGTATTAAATAATATTTTGAAACGTATCCCATTATCATCGTAAAAAACGGCCATATTTAGAAGGTCTTTGTGAAAATTTTATAAAATATTGCTAAATCTGTGTTGTCATAAGATTAATAATAAATTCCCAGGACACTGAATGTTTGTTTCGTGTGTTCTAGTTCGTTATAATATTAGTCATATTAAAAATATTGTTACGTTGCGTGAAAACCGTTTCGCAGAAGCTTTGAAATAAAGAACAATTTGCTCGCTGGGATTTCCCCGCGGTTGATACACACACACTGATGCAACTATAAACATTATTGACACTCACACACGCACACTAGTATTGCAGCTCGACACACACACACACGCGCGCGCGGACTCGTTATATGCACACACACACACACTACATTAGTTGTCGTGAACCCGTACATAGTCAACTATGCCACAACGAAATGCCACGGGTGACGTCATCACACCAATGTTATCTATCCCTTGTTACTATTGAATGTTCTAAAACTTTAATTTACATTAAAACATAGTATTACTATGTTTGAGTTGTTTAAAGACAGTTCTCGGTAGTACCGCCGTTGATTCCAAACACACACATGTATGCCTTTATTTTGAGAGACAATTAACGCTAATAGTTTTTAAATAGTCTTACAATTAGATAACATCATAAATAATTCATAAGATTCTTCTCATGACACCCGAGTTATTAAATATATTTATTATATTTTTTTGTATTTAAATACCAAGAAATATTTGAGTTTTCCGCGACGTAGGATTACTATCCGAGCTATTTTTTTCACAAAATCTTAATAAGTATATTAAAGGAGATGTATTTTTATGAACAAAGTTCTTCCACGAGTGACGTCACTCACTTCGACTTCCGAGGGAAGCCTCACTGTATGAGCTAATCACTTATCAAACAGTGTCAACAGTGGATCGTTTATCATACACTTAATAATAATACTTATTACTATAGATATAAGGATGACAATAGATTACTCTGATTATATCAGTTCGACCCTGATCTATATTTTGCTTGTTTTAAATAAATACTATTTTTATTTTAAATATTCGTTCAATGTATTGTGAGTTCATCTTAAGCGCAGTCTGTTTGGCGATGATACACGAACGTGTCGCTCACTGAGATATTTTTATATCGACACACATGTATAATAGTTGAATGATTTCATTTAAAAATAACTGTTTTCTCAAGTGCATTTAAAGTTCAATTTTCAGTTTCAGTTCGGGTTCAATGTGTGTAATAATATAATATGACATCACAGATGACTCTATCACGAATGATAAGCGAATTGATTACGATCCCTTCCCGTTTAATATCAACTAATCCATGTTATTCAATGTATGATAACGACTAGTGTAGTATAGAAGTGATGAAGTGCGAGTGAGACGGCATGAGGATAACGTGAGCCGCGGTATCTCGTGCGAAAAGTATCGGATCGAGGCACGTGCAAAAAACTGTTACTGCATTTAGAACAAGTGATAAGGTTGAATGAGTACAGTCAGTCGGACTAACTACACTAATATGAAAAAAACATGTTAAAAAACTATATGAAATTGACGAAAATTATCATGAATAATCATGAATTACTTTCATATTTATGTTCAATATTTATTTCAGTGCCGTAACTGTACTGTTATAAAGTTATTTCTCGCGGTCTCTTTACCCGTGCTCTTTCTGCACGATGATTCACATCTCAACGTCATTAATTCTGTGAAAGTTCTTATATTTATAGCATTAATTCAATATATTATACATATGCTACATTTAAACTCGACAAATATTCACATTCGATAAACTGTATCAGATTAACAAATAAAAAATTATATAATGTACCCTTTATCAAACTACTATTTGTACAGTTATAATGATGTCAAAGCTGAAATGAACTTAATATTTTAAAGCGTACAGTTTAATTCACAATACTTTATTAATTATTATTAAACAAATAACTGAAGAAGGGTTCAATGGAAAACTAACTGATATATACGAGTGACGTAAAAAACAAATGAACAGAATGAATTAAAAGTCATTGTATTAAAACATTAAGCAAGAGGCAGACTTGATGATTGACGGCTCTCACGTGGTAAGAGAAAAAATATATTACTGATGACACACACGTCTTATCATTAAAGATATATGATGTTAAAATCTTGTTCCAATAATTTGATAACAAAAACAATAGTAAAGAATATATTGTTCATGCAATAGTAAGGTCGAACAACTGTTGGTAACTATACAGTTTGAATTATAATAAGAGAGAGAGGTGTGATAGGGACTTTACTTGTGCGAATATTATAACGAGGTCCGAGACTGTGCTTCCCCTGTACCGATATTAACAGTTAAATGAAATTAATTTGTAAACAGAACACGTACTTTATATTCCCGATCACCTTGAACACACTCGCGACACACATAATGTAACATCACTTTTAATAAATACTTGGATCTCTCTTTATACTTATATAAGGGTCCTGTTGTACAAAAACTATCCCCGTAGTTAAAACTATTTTCTATGTATCAATGTTATTCAGTGAACTGTAATATTTCAATAACTTTTCTTTCTCTGTTACAAATAACAATGATTAATTCATGACCGCGTCGTCGCGGACACATTCGGTTATATACAGACTTGGGCAACTTAAAGTATCATGTCTGCGCCACCATTTCTATTCATTTCGTAATTTTCTTTATGTCATATAAATTAATAAATAAATTTGTTAACTGCAATGTATATTGCCGTCTCTTTCTCTCATCCTGTCTTCAGCTCCTTGGCCGTCATTGAAACGCGGTCAAGTGTAGAGCGTTCGTGTTTTGTTTTGACCGAGAACAATGACACTTGGCGAGTGCTCCTTAGGTATGAGGTGATGACGTCATAGCATCACCAACAAACAAACAGACATACAAAATCATATGTTGGATGTTGGAAGAGCAATCATAAAGGTTAATACTTTAATATACTGACGAAGGTACCAAGAGATTCCCTAAGTAAAAGATAGTTGATAATGTATGGAACAAAAAGATCCTATTTTCCTATACTAGTGACTAAAAAAAGCTAGAACCTAAGAATACAAAATGTGTCTATTTATCGAGTAAGTTGTCTGAACATCTGATGCATTCAAGTATTACTGAGAAGTCACGTTTTATTTGATTCTTTGATATGTAAATAATAAGTCATTAAAGTATATACGACAGTTACTTTGAACAAAGACTCTAACTGAATTTACAATCCTGACGTATATTTATATGTTATTTCAAAAAGGTTTTTTTAATAAAAAAACATCGTATTTAGCCCTAAAAGCCATGACTTGTAAATAATGTTTGTATGAGCGATCCGTGCGAAGGATCCTTTAAGGTTTGATGATCCGAAAAATAAAACAAGGCAGAATGAAATTGTGTAGTCAGTACATGTTTGGTGCGTGTGTCAGAGTATGCTGGAGTGCCAAGTTGGTTGGTGAGGACTCGTCGTGAATCATGATTGCTAAACCTACCTTCAGTACTAAAAAACTTTCGTAACCACTCATGAAAGAACCTCAAATATTTTTGCAATTCATCTTCAAGAACTTGTCCGATGTTTTAAACTTATTGCACCCATTAAATAACTTTCAAAGGCTCTCTGTGACATATATTAAACAGCCGACCTTCATTGCACGTAATATATTCGGCGGCTAACGTAATAAACATCGCGTTATAGTCAAATAAAGTTACAATGAATAAAATAATATAGACGTTTTGAGGTCCACGAGAGTTTTATGAACACTACGCGGCCTCCATAAAACAACGTTGTTATGATCAGTGTTCGCGGCTTCGGGTCACTTAAACAGGGTTGCGAAAGATGCATCACAAGAAAACATACGAACATAGTTGTGTTACAACAATTAGTATTGAATAAACTTGTGAGACTTCTTATACGACTTAGTTAATTGGTATAATCAAGATAACACTCGTCGAACTTTATAGACAAAATATTAAATAATAATTGAAACAAACAAGTAATAAACCTTTAACTTTTATTACTTGCATATAATATGATTGGCAAATATAATTATACGGTATTATTCCATGACCAAGTGATTAGAATGATCTAATTCTTTATATTGGGACATTGTTGTAAGGAATTGTTGACTTTGAATGTCACAAGTAAAGCCGCAGTCTGTACGTAGTGTTCCTCGAAAACCTTTTTCGGATGCAGGTCTCGAGGTCAGAGGCCGGCCTTGTCGTGTATCGTGCCATCAGCTGGGCCAAGGAGTCCTACGTGATACGCATCCTAACATACTTTATGTACAACCTTTCAATGATTCCATAATGGCTCATTTGATAACAAGTTTATAGGAGGCGCTGTGACGTCATAGAGGTCCACTGAAACTAAAACCCAATCCTGAAAGAAATTACTATGATGAATTTCTTAGATTCAATTGAAGAGATTGCTTCTTAAAAACATTATCTTTTATTTAAATATTATTAGATACTAGTTTGCAATATATTCACTATTATATCGCATAGTATTTATTGCCCATAACAAGTTAAATAATTCTATATAAATCTGACAGTCTATTAATAGTTTATAGATTGTTAATTCAAATTCAGTCATGGAGTCGCCTTTGGGATGTTTGTTTTCATTTGGTTTACGTCATCGTTTCTCCAATATCGCTATAATATTATAAAAAATATTTACTCTTTCATGATATTCTATATATTCCTACATTTTTTACAATAATTCCTGTTACATTCACTTTCACTTATAAAACCAATGTCTGTTAACAAAATTTCGTTCATAATTTCGGTGATGCGAGAATAAGTTGCACTTAAAACCTGTTATTGAAGTTTTAGGAACAACAGCGTTAACTGGCGGGAAAAATATAATAAAAAATAAAAGAGACGTCATTCACAAATAATATTCATTATTATTGATCTTATAATGGTAATTAATATTAATTATTTTTATGGATGAGCGCCGGGCGTGTCATTCATATGCCTGAATCGGTTTACATTCTGAGACAAGGTCGTGAAACGCTCGACCACTTTGTAAATTGTAACACGTCAAGACGACTATTAACTACAACTGTAACACTATGTCCAATAAACTGATAATATTATTTAGATTTTAAAACACCAATAATAAATATTCTAAATCTGGCGCAAAATAACGTAGCGTGCGAATTAGGAATCGTCGCAATTATTGGATGTGGTAAAGTTTCAAAAATAGTATTAAATAAGACGAACGACACAGGTTCTCAACTTGTTCAGTCTGCTGTAGTCACGTTGCCGGCCTGATGATGTCTGACAAGTGATCCTTGACTTCGCTCACAATTATCTGGACATTTTTGCATCACTTGACACAGTTGTTTACATAGTTACTATAGCGCTATATAAGTAGCGTAGATGAGAATTCATTTAATGATCGACAAATTATATGAGCTATAAAATAAAACGCCGGTTGAACTTGACTTCATTGTGATCACTTGAATGTTAATGTTAGATTTTATGGAAGAATTAAACTTATTGATTATTATGAGTACTGTAGATAATAATGTTATACACACAGGCTACCGAGAAATAGGATAATTACGTACAGACAAGGAGAACATGTACCAAATACATTACTTGTAAGCTAAATACATCTGCGGCTCTCTCATGCTCGTATGTTTGACGTTTAATACGATTTGCTATTTATCATTGATATTTAGTGATTATCATAAAAAAGTGGATTTATGAAGTAGAATTGAATGGTCGCGTGAACATAATTGCTGTCGGTTTTAACGAGCCCTTGCACGTTGCATCCGAACCTTGAATTAAATATAATAGGAAAAGAAAATTTCTTTTACCATAGAAATAAATAGAGTCAAGTTCAAATCACTCAGCATCTAGGCCAAGAAAGCTAATTACGCTTTCTCAACTGCCGTTTGTTTTATAATTGAATAAAAATAATGGTATAATTAATATTGAGCAATCGTTTCGTTTACAGGTTTGTGAAACCGGACGAGGTGGCCAAGCTGTGGGGCCAGATGAAGCAGAATGACAACATGACCTTCGAGAAGTTCAGCCGGGCGATGAGATACCACTATCGGCAGAACGTGTTGGTGTCAGTACCGACCGCACGCCTCGTGTATCAGTTCGGACACAAGGGACCGGACTTCAAGACTCAGAACCCGAACTTCGTGAAGGTCAAGTCGGAACTGGATCTCCAAGATATGCCCTACTCGTAGTTGAATCATTGTTATATAAGAAAAATGAAGTTATGCTCATGTTAGACGGAAAGGTATAAAGTTAATGTTTGATGTTTGTTAGGAAGGAGAAGACGAACTATTATAAGTGCTCGTCTTCTGAACGAGGTCTCAGAGTGTTTTTTTGAGTCGCCTTCAGAGAGCTGCGTCTGTAAAGCTGTTCGGAAGGATATGTTCTTGTGTTAGGAGTCGCTGGTGTATGGTGTATCTGTTCAGGTTGTTATGAATGTAAGAGACCTCGCTGTCTCCGTCACAATGGTTGTTCAAGGATTTGATTATTGGATCGTTCCGTCAATTAATGGTTGTAAAGTCCTTGTTAAAGTGTCCATATTATTTTTTTAAGTGCTTATAACATTTTTACAAATGATTTTTATCCACGTGAGATTTTGTGGTGTAACTTTTCAAGGTTGTTCAGAGTTACGAATTTTTGATAAAGTATTTTTAATGTTTCGATCGTTGTTACCATATGAGTAAGGTTAGTTAGTTAGCTAGTACTATATTGTAGTTAGTATTATAAAAGACATTCCGATTTTATTTATATAATATTCAGTAAGGTAAGGATCAATCTCTTTTCCGTAGAAGTAATCGACGTTGCCATACTTATTGTTTCGAGGTACTTAATTATAATATTGTTGTAATTATTTTAAAGTTTTAATTTTATCATATAATATATAAGATCATTTATTATTATTTATAATAAGCTCTCAGTGTTAGATAATATATTATAATTAATATGTGAAAGGTCGCATGAATGTGCAATAAAGTGACAAGAGAAAGATCTGTAGGCCAAAGATAATATAGGAGGATATTGAAGCACTCGCTTAATGAAAAATATAAAAACATATTGACATTATAAATGTGCTGTACAAATGACTCTCGGGCGATCGCTGTGATGTTAAGTAGAACGTTTTGTTTTTATTTATGTATATAGTTCTGTCAACTATTATATTCAGATGATTCTGTTACCGTGTCCAACTCCACTATTCACAGCGTCATTCTTTAGCTCTCATAAGTAATGTTTAAGATCTATTTAGTATTAATGATTGTCAATTTTCAGCTCCAGTACAAATATTGTGTCTTTAGATATTTTGAAAATAATATTTCGAAGTATTCAGTATTCTGATGGATGAAGACGACGTTTTAGTATAAAGATACATTATACGTAAGGTCGCTCACACGACGTTCTTTACATGTAAACGTTATTATAAAATTGTATTTAACATAAACTAAGAGTATGATGTTGATCGAATAAAACCGTTTTGACTGACATAATAACATAGAACAAAAAATAAACTTTTTTCTCATGTTTTACGACGAAAATACATTTTTTTTGACATATTTTTAATAAGATGAAATATTATATTTTTGTTTTACAATAAGTTTTTGTTAAATAGTTATTTAAATATATTTTAAATCTGAAATGCGAAATAATTTTAAATATTAATATAGTTTATCATCATCACAATTAAGTGTAAGGACGCTCGGATTCAACAAAAGCTATTTATGTACACGATTTTATGAAATAGAAAAGAAATATACGAATTATGAATGTGATAATGAGATTTTATTTAACATTTTATAAAGTTCCCTACCACCTTCCACTGAACACGAAACCTCTGTTAATAGACCATTAATAGTCTGGAAGCATCTTACGAATTTTTCAAAAAGTCGTCTTACAACTATGAAAATATAAAATTGAGTTTTGTATGAGATTTATAGCTAAGCTAATTAAGCTAAGCATAAATAATAATAAGGAGCTGATTTCAAAGTCTTTAACAGAACAAAAAGCTATATACCTATGTAGTATATTTCTTATTTTTCCTTTTCTCTTTCTGGCATGTTCGTGTCGCCTCTTGCTGTAGGCACTTCGGTTGCTGCCTTGGCGAGTATGAGTTAGCCTGTTGTGACTCATGTCCACGGTCACCGACAACCTCAAGGTTCGGGTTTATGAGCTATATTACTCGCTTTGCATAACAACAACATGTTGCAAGCTGACATTACATATCCTGCAGAGAAGGATACAGTTAGTGGATTCTAATTTGCACGATATAATATGCTTCGGCAGCAAATAAAAGAAGGTAGAATAACCCTACCAATTGGGATTCTGAGTTCCAGAAGAGTGTGGGCTTTAGGATTTGTTATACAGAACACTACAGTACAAACCCACAAAAACTGTAAATTTTACCAATAATAGGACTCCCGTTTTGTGTGGATTCTATATTGCGTTACATTCTTCTTAAGGTTGATGTTTATATGGAATGATTTGTACTTTTGTTGTCAGTTTAAGTTTTATACATTTGTGACACACATCTGTAACTCTTTTTATTTTACCAAACACAATCTCTTCTTGGCTTTTTGACGCTGTTGCCCTCTAATTTTATTTATTTTTCAACAATATCTGAAAGTTCCTGTTATGAACGCTCTGATGTAAACAGAGATTTTAGAATCACAAAATCTTCTAAATTACGTAGACTCCTTTTATGTAAGTATTGTGTCATCTGTATGTCGTCGGGTATCATGAGGAATTACCCAATATATTACTACCACTACGTTAAATCCTACAGGCTTGGATAATATCCGTGTCACTTCATTTAATTCTTTCTGAAAGTGTACATGAATCGTAAATACTCGTATGTTTTTAATATAAACAACATAGGTGAGTTGACCCATTTTTGAGGTTTTCTCACAGAACTCCAAAAAGTAAATTGATGCCAAAGGTTCCTACAATCCATCCACATGTCCCCAACTTTCCTTGTATTTCGTGTTACGTCGAATCCACCTTTCTGTCAAAAGAAACCCGTTTACTAGTGATTCATATTCATACATACATAATAAATATTATATTTAAAGTTCTTTTTTTTTACTTGTTTTATATATTCCAATTTTCGTATGTTTTATAGAAGCAATTTGAGAAATATCTTGACATCGAACACATATTAAAATAAACCAACGTGTTATAAAAATATATTGTACACTTTTGAAAAAGTTATGTCATTCCTTTATTATTTTATTCATAAAACTGAATATATTTTTTCTTGGATGTCAGTAAATTCCAGTTGGAGGAAATTAGAAAACTTAATGTCGATTCTATTTCTTTTAATCCATGTTTTGGTACTTCATATTCCTTACAATGATATATTATATACTTGTTATATTTACTTGTAGATATACAATATACACTAATATATAGTTTTAGGCACAAATCAAATTTCTTAATCGTTATGTGTTTACAGCGCTACTTTTTATTATTCTACCATTGTATCCGACATTTTGATTACTTGCTAACAAACGTGATAACGGTAAAACTGTTCGTTTGTTCGTCTCGCTTTTTGTGACGTGTTTACTTGCTTTCGAAATGCTTAGGATACATCAGAACCAGCTTATTACGTATTGAGGTCTGGTTGTGTTGGGACAATTATACGTCACTCGGGTTCTCTTAAACAGGATTTTACCAACTGGTTAAAATTATTATGTGATTTCCATTCAAAATTTAAGCAAAACATCGTATATAATTGTATGTTCACGTTAAAGACTTCGCTATCGCGCAAGAAACGATAAGTCGTTTCAATGAGAATTTTACAAAAAATAATTAATCACTTAAACACTAAAACTTAAAAGAAACAATAAAATTAAAATGTTTTTAATTGAACAATAATGTCTCGATAGAGTTTTGTACTTTGATAGAGCATTCAAAAATAAACCTTTTTTATATAGTAGTATAGTTTTATTTGTATTACAATATAAACGTGGTTTATATTTTTATCTATCTCGTGTATTTGTATAGGGGAGAGTCGGTTATATCGTACCACTTTTCACTTTAACTAAAATATTTCGACTATAACACGTCTTATAATAATTTATACATATGTAAAATAAAGTTTCATATTTTAGCTTCCTAAGAAGAAGAGAACAGATCCTTGCGATTATTCTAACATTGTTAAAAATGCTTTTTTATAGAGGCTTGCCATCGGTACGATTTAGCCGACTAGTCGTTTTAATCGTACCACTAAGTCTTTAAATCGTACCATGGGTGTTTAAATCGTACCACTGAATGAAAGACATTAAAATTCTCAATCAAATTATTTATTTTTAACTGTTAGGTAAGTATATAAAACAACATTATTTATATCTTTTAGGTAATACAAACATAATTTTTAACTCTTAGGTTATATAAAGGAACTATAAGCTTTCTCAGTAAAATAACATGATTATAACTATGATAATGAGATCAATCAACATAACTAATAAAAATGAGACAAAAATAAACAGTAAACTATAGTAATAATGTAACAGTTAATAAGAATGTTGTTTGTAATATTGTGCATATTTCTTTATGCATATTTCTTTCTAATCATCGCTGTCATCATCATCATCTAGTTCTACAACAAGCGTCTCTCCTGAATCATCGCTACTGGTGATGGAATGAGATCGTTTCCTCTTATAACTTTTGTTCTTGGCCTTGGGTAGTACTTACTATAGGTACTTGTGGTAGCACTATAGGTACTTGCGGTGGCTAGTCGGGTAAATCATACCAGTACAATTTAACCAACTGCAAGTGGTACGATTAAACCAATTAAGGCATTTCTAAAACAAAAGCAAATATCCGGCATAAACTCAAAATTTAGACACGCAACAAAAGCCCCCAATAATCTAGTATACAATTGTGGAATAATAAAAAAAAACTGAATAACTATAGCTTACCTTGATTATGAGTTATCTCCTTACGAATGTACGACAATATTTATATTAATTCCTACAAAAAATGTTTTTTTTTTATTACGTGCACAGTTGTTAACTCACGTCGATTTAAACTAGTGGGTGAAGAGGGATGGTACAGGGCCACGATTTGGCGTTGTCAGTGTAGAAAAAAATATTCATTAAATGGGAAATTTAGAAGTGGTACGATTTAAATGCTAGTACGATATAACCTACTCTCCCCTATTACTTAATTTTTTATTTCATTTATGTAAAGATTTATTTTACATGTTCATTAAAAACATGAAGAGAGATAATAAAGTATTGAAACCTCAGAATACAATGGTACTTGCCCGGGCCAGGGACGAACCCGCGCCCTCGGCAACGAGAGGCGGGCCCTTTAACCACTGAGCCACCACTGACTATATATTTTCATTATATTGTTTAATAATATAAGTTTTCTTAAAATTGTTTTCTTAATGTGATAGTAAGAAGGTTCGTCGTTTATATTGACTGACCAACGAACACCTTCTTTTTTTATTATGGATAACAGTTTTGTTTCATTCGACACATTAATGGATGCTTCGTCGGTATTAGTTCACTAAATAAAAAGTTTAACATAATTTCGCTGAAATTTATTGAATCTTAAAGTACTTTTGGTGGAAGCGGCTGAATGCGGGTCGTTCTTTATCGGGACTTTCCGCTTTCTTTGTGTTAAACCTACGTTTGATTGAATCCTTTGAGTACTCACAGCACGAAATTCGATGCAACATATGTAGTCAACATATCTGACAAAGTAAATGGTAGTTAGTAAAACGAATCGTTCTGATCTATCCACTTGCATCTTCCTTTTTTTTCGTGATTTCAGATGTTAATTATATCTTAATTAACCGTTAGTTATAAATATTCATGTGTTGATGACACATCAATAAATAAATCAATAAATAAATAAATCAGTGATCATCAGTTGGTGATCCGTGATAGAGATAACTTTTCAGCAAGTTTTTGTAATAAATATTTTGATTTTATAAAACATTCGATAATAATTTATATAAAAAGTTTCAATGTTCATCTTGGATGGCTACAGAACAATCATCACTATAGATTAAAAATAATATGGAATGAGTGGAAGGACACCTACTGGCTAGTGGAAACGATTGTTGTGAATTGATTTGAATTCACATGTATTATATTTTTATCTATTTCAGAAACTTTCATCGCCTTACATACTTTTATATAAACACAATACACTATACGATCTTAAAGTAGGTTTGTAAAATTTTCATAATAACTTTATTTTATTAACTGATTTGACGTCGATCCGACGTCGAACGTAGATATATTTTCTGGGTTTGTTTGTTTGTTTTTTGGTAAGAAATACCTCCACTACCTATTTCTAGGCTTAAGAGAAAGAAAAGAAGCTGTATGACTCAGATACACGTGTGGGATCTAGGATTTGAAGATTTCCTGCTTTGAAAGTTGGAATTCCTTTTTAACATAAAAAGTGTGGTTTCAAACATGTAAAATTTGCGATTTAGTTTAATTCATATGTAAAATAAATTAGTCAAAACAAGCAAATTTCGGAAAACACAGTTTTTAATCATTTTATTGTCAGCCATATTTTTTTACAAAAATCAGGTTTTATAAATAGCTATCATAGAAAAAACATTTAACTTCACTTCATATTATTTTCTTTGAGTATTTTTCATGTTATCTATCAAGAAGTAACTAACAGAAAATGTTTATATTTTTGTTTTAATATTTTTTTTATTTTAAACTCATTTCGTACCACTAGTGACATCTGTTTATATAAGTAAACAAATCTATTTTAGCTTCTCAACACTAGATGGCGTAAAAGTGAAACAAAAATTATCATTATTATCCATTGAAAAATATTATATACGAATTATTTAACTCTACAATTATATAATAAGTAAGCTAGTTTATATATTATTATTTTTATTTAATATATTATTTTGACATATACATAACATGAATAATATACAATTTCGATTGATCCTTATATTTTATTTTATTTTAAGCGCCATCTACTTTCATGTATTGTAACTATGACTATAATTCAAATGAAGTACCTTTAAGTCTAAAACATATGTATCAATTGTTATAATGTAAAAGATTCAAATTTTCATCAACAGATGGCATAAAAAATAGATTTAAATAGTTTAATTAAATTTCAGGTTAAATTTTAGCGAGGTCCGCATAAACTTCAAGAAACTGATTAAAGATGTGTTTTATTCTATATAAGATTATTAAATCTTATAGGCAACCGGGCTGATTAAGATTTTAGACATTGTGTATGTCAATGTGTGTAATAGCGAAACTTTACACTAATTCTTTGTACCTACTGCTGCAGAATCTTCTTATACCTGCCAACCATTAGCCAGGGTCTGTCTGGCTATTTCTGCTGTCTGCCTGGCTAATGTACTGCTGGAGGATATTATGTCTATTTTCTTAAAGGAACAATATAAAACAATAAAAAAACTATTATGCTTATGAATATTTATATACCTTCTTCTGAAGTAACAAGTTTAACTAAATCCCCTTAAGGATGAAATCTCGATTTGAATAATTTTTTTACATTTTTGTTACTTTCTAGACTCACTAGCTTTCCGCAGACGGCTTCGCCCGCTTGGAGTTCGGTTATATCGCGTTTTCAAGAGAACCTTTCAAAAGTCTGGGATAAAAACTATCCTGTTCTTTCTCAAGGTCAACTCTATATCTGTACCAAATTTCATTAAAATCAGTTCAGTGGTTTAGGCGTGAAAGCTTTACAGACAGAAAGACAGACAGACTTAGGTACTTTCGTTTTTATAATATTAGTTAACTTAACAGTTAGGTAAGTATTAGATTTCCGTAAGAAGGACTCCTTACTGAATAAACGAAACGAATATATCTGAATGTTATTTACTTAACACATTTTTAATACTAATAAAATTAATTGTCTTATATAATTTGAGTAGATCCGTTTGTGACGTTTTTACTAAACCACTTTAGTAATGTTAAGGGAAATATTCCATTATTAAACGAGTGAACGGCTGAAGTCCTCAAACCTAGTTCCTTTACTAGAAATAGATAAAACCTTTGAAGTGCACCAGAATCGAGCCACTTCAGATAAAACGATAAAATGTATGTCAATTTTAAGCCCTATTTATAATGTATTAATTTTCTATTAAAGGATATCATTGGCCAAACAATTTATAGTTTAATTACCTCATAATTGGTGTTAATATTTGAATTTATAATGAAAGTTAACACAACTCTGTTTAACTTTATTAATATAATAGATCCAAGTGTTTTTTTAAACTTATTTAATATTCTTACTTCTGATAAATACTGTATTTGTACTGTATTTCAGTAGCTAAAATGGTCAGCGTCTAATTCGCCTTTTGTACAGATTGGTACAGCTCTTTTCCTGTATCATCAGGAATCAAATCCGCAAATTGGCAAATTCGTTATAGTTTTGATTATATCCAAAAGCAATTTACTTAAGAAAAGAGAAGTCTATTGCTTTTATAACGTGATTTTGAAACGTTCATTGAATTGGTTAAACATATTTTCGTTTAATTGAAACGAAATCACAAATGACCCTTAACTGTCTCAGACACAGACAGACATTTTTTTTAAATAATTATAAAATAAGTTTTTTTCGTGAATGAACCACATATGTACATAACGTGACTGTTATAATGAAAAGAAGGATTTGTATAATCTTTCTGAGGTTGTTTCAGTGATTGTCCATATTTATATAGAGATGTTCTCTATATCTCTGTTCTTAAATCTTACTAATACGTAATTTCGATTAAGGACCGTTGACCATTATTTTACTTTAATCTGTACGTCTCTTGATAGCATTGTAAAGCTACAAAAATTATAATGACTTAAAAAGTGTTTTAATTACGTATAGTGAAATATTTGAAAGGTGTTTTCTGTAAGGATTCTGAAAAATTATATTAGGAAGCAGCTTGTAGCCCCGGCTTAATATTACGAATATTTTAAATTCCTAAAATTTAAAACATTCGTTATGTTTAAGAACACAAATGTTTTACAAACATCACTTTAGTGTCAATAAAAATGAAATGGGAATGTAGGTGAAATTATTACGTGTTGACATATCTATATGTACTTTGTGGTATTATAATTATTTTGTGGTATTATCTATATATTTTTTATGGAATTATCCATTTTAATTCGTAGTAACGTGACCGTATATAAACTATAGTCTTCCAAGACAAATGAACTTGACTTCCTTGATAAATATAGGATATTGTGAAAAAAGAAAATGAATATAACTGCAAGTCTTTTAACAAGTTATAAGATAACTAATAAAAGTCTAGATCATTCTGTTACAAACTTTGGTGTGTAAAAGTTTTCTTTTATGTTAGTTTCAAACGAGACCCTAATAATTTATTTAAGCTCGTTTTGTTTTTGGTTTCATCCTAAAAAAGAGGCGTATAGTTGTGCAGACCTGTTGTTGTGTCCGTGTAATGAATCTCTTTGTCACCACACAAGTGTCTCAAAGCCGGTCCATGAATTTCCTTAATCTTGAAGGAATGCCTTGCATTCAGCTTAAATAAAAGGAATACTATCCTTGTCGATACACCCAAGTTTTCTGTAACCGTGCCGTCAAAGTTCACTAAATTGGTATATTAGTTTTCCTCTCTAAACAATGAAAGATTGAATCTAAGAACTAATACCCTATGCATCTTGCTTACATACAAATATCCGAGACGAGATTATTCAGAACCTCTGGCAAGAGACAGCGGACAATAAAGTTGAAGTGACTATGAAGAAGTAGTAGGACGTTGTTTTTTCACTTTGTGGTTATCTCTGTTCCAGCTTCAAAATACGAAATCTGATGGCGCACCTATATATGGCGCAGTATGATATGATATAATTGAAAATGTCATTCGTCGTTATAGACTTTGGTAAACAATTAAACATAACTTACTAAAATACTCACAAGAAGCTCAATAACAACGAAAAGGTTGAACAATGTTGAAGGATTCTAATTTTCATTTAAATGAGTGTCGCGTAAGATCCTTAGTGTCGCCTTCATTAAATGTGTACTTTGTCTATTCCAATATTGAACTACATTTAAATATCCGTTGCTTAAGGTGAGTGTTTATCTATTGCTAATATACCTCAAAGATGAAAAATATTTTGCATGGGAAAAATACAACAATGCATTAGTTTATGTTTTCCAACGACCATTAGTAGTTCTTATTATACTACTGAAAAATTAAGAATTATTACTAGAGGTAACGTATATAAATGACACGTTTTATTTTTATGGAGCTGTAATTGTTGAAGATTTTTCGGTAACAATTGACATTATCAAAAATGTCACGTATTGTTATAGTTGTTGTTAATTTTTAATAATATGTATTTGATTCGACGAAATAGTTTAGCAACTTTATATTTTGTTTAGGATAAAATTTACACTTAAAGTTTTGAACTGTTTCTAAACATTATTATTTAATATTTAAACTGGCAATCTCACTTTATATAAAATAATAGATTATGCTTAACTTAAAATAGAAATTATAACACCAGAGATAATTTGAAGTTCTCTAATTTCATTTTAATTTAAAATATCTTTAATTATCAAGCGAACTTTTGGATCACCTTCGAGTCACCTTAAACAGTCTAATAATATATTTGTTTTAGATCATATTTACAAGTGAGCGAGGTCACCAAAAAGACCTATAATTATCATTATATTATACATTTTTAGTAAATTGTTTAACGATTACTGATGTTAGGCTAATGCCTCAGAAGTTAAAAACCGTAAAACTATTCTATACTAATGAATAATGATTAAAAATTCAGCCTCGTCTGCCCATGATTAATAAAGTAACCGAACGTCGGAAGTAGGTTGTTCTGAAAGAAATAAAATAACGCGTAGTATTTTGGAAGTACTAGTTTTATTTATTTGTCATTTTTAGTTTACTTTTATTTAAGTAATTCTTAAAGGTACCTTTCCCACCTAGAAGACTGGTAACTTGTTTACAAAGCCTGTGTTGCAAATGTCTATGGTTGACGCTAGCACTCGTCGTTTTATGGACAGTCTGCTCATTCGTTCTCTTTGACACATAAAAAAACCTTTTCACTAAACGCTTATCAAATTTATAAAATTATATACATGAAAATTCTCGTTTTAAAGTTTTGACCATCTGCATTTTTTTTTGTTTTGGTCAACGTACTAAAACTTTGGCTTGACCTCTCACTTGTAGATAAGTAATGTCAAAGGTTTTATTTTATCATTATTATTTACATTTTGATTATAAATAATAAATGTTGTTCACACCTAGTTATATACATAGCATTACAAACAGTTATGTGAGAACAAAATAATTGTATCTGTAGTTAGATCAAGCAATCATAGCAACCATACATAATAATGATACCAATTAAACTTAATTATAATACAAAATGATCGAAATAACTAATAACATATTTTTCTGTTTACATATAACCCGACCCACTGTAAGGTGAAACATTATCTTCCAAACAATTTGCTTTAAAATAAATAAAAAGTAAGCACAAGATTTTGTCACCGAGATTATTGAATACAGCGGTCAGCATCACGCGGCAAGTGAATGATTTTAATAAGTAATTACCGACCGATTTTAATAAGTAAAAAACGACCTTATTCGTATGATGTTAAGGATGTACCGACACGTTTATACAAGAAACAGATTGATATCAATTTAATGTTGCTCTTAGCTCTTTCTATGAAATCAATAATTTTGTTAAATTTTATTTAGTATTACCTGATTTTGATGAGTTGAAAAAGTTTTGCTAAGCATTTCATTATAATCTTAGGTAGCGCTTGAATATTTTATTTTACATGGTCAAACATAGAAAGAATAAATATGCTTCTAGTTTCACAGATGAGCATTTGTGAGCAATTTTACTATATTCTACTACGAATATGAAAGATAACACACAAGAAATAGTCTATTAAAAGTAACCTGAGACGTCACTTTAAAATCTGTGTAAAAGAAGTCTCCTATTTCGGTAGTTGGTAGTATTCATTTCTTTGTTTTCTAACTACAAACCTCAAACATATAAATATAATGTAAGTATCAAGAGTACGAATTAAATTCCTCACCTTTAACAACAATTTATTTTTATTTTTTCTATGGAATATGACCAATAATGCGTAGTTATACAAGGCTTGTAAGTTCTAGGGTTATCATGATCGAGACTCGTCTTTATTTTTTGGCCAACTCGAGGCCCTTTCTGACAAGAGTCTGACAAGAGGTTGTTGACCTCTGCTGTAGTGTCAAATATTATAGCCGACTTATTCCAAAACTATGAACTAAGTGATGCAATGACAAATAGTAATGTTTATTGTAGTTAATCCTGATATTTTAATTGTAGGAATACATTAATATGGAAATGAAATATGATGCAGATTATATGAACGACATAATATTGAACATATTTTTTAATTATTATTTACAGTGTTATCTAAGATAATGGTGTGTGCACATTTAAATGAAACTAAGTAAGTTGAATTACTTTTTAGCGACCGTGATTACGGACAGACGAGATGAAAGTGTCTGAGTGTAGTTCCATGTTTTATGTTTTATTTCTTTGTCCTGCCTTTTCATCTTAATAAACATTTATAACATAATGTCTACTTCGAGCTGAAAAATGTTATAAATATAACTAGACACATAAATATAAAAAGTATTTAATTGCTAACAAATAGTGTATATTCAGCAAGTCACGCTCGAAGTGTTATTCTATCGCAATTTTACTTTGAGAGGCTTTTAAATGATAATATTAAGATTTCTTTGTGCTATCAATTTACACGATAACTATAAACAATGTAACGTTTATGTTTACAACGTCATTAAGTGGCCAGCCGTCAGGTAAATATGACTCATGTCTATATATTTTGATGAATTGCGTAAAATGTTAATAAATAAATGTGATTATTTTATTTGAAAACAAAGTAATTTATCTAATTTACCTTCTATTCTTTTTAAAAAAATATATTTCTGTTGTATAGGATACCGATATGTATTTTATTTAGGCTTTTATTGCCATTTGCCGCTTCAAGTCCTTACTTCACTTACTTGAGAGGATGCTCATATCTCGGACGAACTAGTACTATACATGAGTTGCGATTGATTGAATAGAAAAAAATATTTAAACATGTTTTCATTACTAACTTACGAGTGATAAAATTAATATGACAAGAAATTTTAAAACATATCAAATCCTTGAACCATATTTCATAAAATATATCCACTACTTTTTAAACAAATATGAAGCTAGCAAAATAGTGTAGCAAATAGTAAGATTTTTGAATTAACCAAATATAAAAATATTGTACATTTAACATAATCTCATGTGAGAATATCCAAGCTATAAACAGGAGAAATGCCAACTTCAGGCTTCCTCTGTAAAAACGTATACTGGACAGAATAAAAGAAGTTAATAAGTGTTTATATTATTTTATTTATTTAAAATAATCATCACGTAAATTCATAATGTAATTAAATTTGACGTGATCTGAATTTTAGCGCATGACCGCCCTCAAGTCGAAGATGGAAGGAGTTCTTGTTCAATCTTGCTGGAATGCATGTGTTTTTGGTTGGCGACAAATCAAAGTTAAGAAGTATCTGATACACTAACACCTTTAGCTCGCAGAGAGCGAAGCGTGAACCTAGAAATAGAATGTAATCTTAGCAATTATTATATGTATTAAAAAATATTGCGAATTGATTGATTGGTCTTATAATTGTCTTCATACCAATGCAATTTCTTGGTCCAAGTCCGAATGGCATATAGGCAATGGGATGGATAAGATGTCGATTTTCTTTGGAGAACCGTTCAGGGTCGAACTTAGTGGGATTAGGAAAAAATTGTGGATCACGATGAATGCACCAAGTTGGAATTTGTAATGATTCACCTTTGCGGAGCTAAAAGTAAACGTGATATGAAGATTCACAACGACAAGCTTCATAAATTATGGTTAAACTTACAATAAAATCTTCAGTAGCTTCTCTGTTAGGTTTCCCCATATTGTAGTCTTTCACGCACATCCTTTCTATGAGTACGGTCGGTACCCACAACCTTAATACTTCTAGAAATACATATAAACAACACAACTAAAATTTCAAGATAGGTATCTTCTTGGAAAGTTATTAAGAAAAATATCTGTTTATAGAGATATCTGACAAGGAATAGAATAGAATTTTAGGAATAGAATTTTAATCGCATTCATATTAGCTTCTTCGAAGACACATTATTTAGCATAGAAAAATTTTTCTACCTGAGATAACCATATCCAAATAAGTTAATGTTTGTATAGAATGTAGGTCCAGCTTGCCGCCATATTTTTCATCGTGTTCCTTTATTTCACGCACTAGTTTCTCTTTCACCTCAGGATGCAGTGCTAGTTCAGTAAGTGTGAAGGTCATCGCCGTTGAAACTACTTCGAAGGCTGCGATGAAGAATAGAACTGCCTGGGCGATGAGGTCAGTGTCTGACCAGCCTTTGACAAGCATTTGTTAAAATATGTCACATATTAAAGTATAAAGAAGTTAAATTGATGTGAAACTGTAAAATTGATGACTTACTTCTCTGTTTATTGTTCTGTCCTACTTCGGATTCTTCCACTGTAGCAAAGCCAACGTCAGCGTTAATCACATCTTTTTCATGGTTCAGTCTGCCTACGAATAAGAAAAATATTATATTTTAATAAAATAATCTTCAGCCTCACAACAAAATAAACAAAACATAAGCGAAAACTATGTACAATATAATGAAGAATAATTGTGTAACTATTTTATTGCGGACAATACCTTAAACTGTAATTTATAGATTTTATCTTACACACTATATTACTCGCCAAACAATAAAATCTGTTTAGCAATTATTTTTGTATTATTTAAGAAACCTTTTATTTAATGGTTTATTGTTTCTCCTTAAAATAACTATACCTTTCTTGGCTTCCATCAGTAAGTGTATCATATCCGGTCGTATAATGTTGTGAGTTTCCCTTTGCTTCATTGTGCTTAAAACAAGATCGATGAAAAAGTTTCTTGTTTTTGTCGAGAGAAGTTCCACTTTAAAGAACTAAAATATATATATATATATAACGAATCTTACACAATATATTTTTAAATTCTAAATCTCTTATGTATATCAAAAAATTTATATCGAAACTTACCTTCCCAAGGAAAGGTGCAGCGGAATAGAGTAGGAACAAAATGATATCTCTAGATCTGAAAGTGCTAACTATTTTTCCAATTTTATAGAACTCGTTATCAACGTCAGTATGCGAGTCCACTTTTATGCCAAAAGCACAAGAAGCGATCACATCATTGGTATAGCGGGTTGTTAAGTCCTTGCAGTCGATTTCAATCCATTCATCTAGTGAGCATTAAACAATTAAATATTTTTATGACATTGGATTAGTATTATAATATAAAATATATATTTTTAATGATATCAACTTCCTGAATTTTTGATTTTATTTTTCACTGCTTGTATCATCATCTCTCCCACTTCTTCCATGAACGGCACCATCTGTTTTATCTTGGAGCTCGTGAAAGCCGGACTCAAGGTCGACCTCATGTCTTTCCATTCTTGACCTACATTATATAAAACATATGAGACTTGAAGAACTATCATTTAATAAGATTGAGATATAAGTTTTACCATATATTTTTTATTACCTTTCAAAGAGAATAAATTTCTTGAAAACAATGAGTCTACTTCAATGGAGAAGCCGCTTCTATCCACAAAATGTTCAAAATCTTTAATAGTTATTTTTTTTATTAATTCAATGTCCCTTACGAACAGACAGGGCTTGATGAAATCGAAACGTCCAATGAACCTAAAAACTTGTTAAGATGATTTGAAGCACAACTTAAATCGATTCTTATTATTTATTAAATTATCAATAATTTACCTTTCTTCTGGAAATTGTTTATACATTGAATTCATTGTATCACTCAAATGTTCAAGTCGAAGGGTTACTCGCAACATGTTGCCGAGAAAAGGGAACGGTGTCTGTTGTTTGACACCAAATCTAGTAAATCTTGAGTACACTTGACGATAATACAACACTGCGGCCACAAATAAAACGACAACCCATATTTCAAGAATCATCTGAAAAACCAGATTATTACCTTATATAACTAAATATTATTATCTTTCGCTTTTTGTGGCACAATGTTATTGAAGAAAAATGCTGTTATTTTTTTTTCTGTTTAAACACATTGAATGTTGGCAACCTCTTTAAATATAATTTTAGTGTTAAATCTTTTGTCTATTCAATATTAAACAGTTCGTGCATATACATTTACAGCGTTGCGTAAGTTAAGAATATCACGGTCAATAATAAGGAAAATATTTATTTTGCGTTTTTTGTTTACACATATAATGAGGAGTTTGGAATCAAGAAACGAGTAAATGAGTTGAAATTGAAATTTGTTAAGTGAACTTTTCATAGGCAGTTTTTCAGAGATCAAAGAAATACACACAAGGTCAAATGCGTTCTATTTGATGACCAGTTACTGTTATCACTGATTGGAAAATTACTTAACAATCATATGCAATATACAGACCTAAAGATATTATTTTTTGTCTCCTGTCACAGATGATGGTTATTGTCAAGGTGAAAATATAAGAATAAAAACACTTGATACAATTGATGAAATACATACATGTAATTGGAGAGCAAGTATACGATTTCGTATGCTCATTGGAATAAAAATCAATTTAAATATTATATACTATTACACATTGTTGTACTAATAAAGTATATATCTTTTTGATAGTTAACTAACAATATCAATGTATACCAACGTATAAATTAATTTTCTGTAATGGGAGTAAATAGTCTAAATAATAATTAATTCTTTTGGCAAAGTAAAATTACTATGATATTAAAAGGGAACCTTCATATATTAAGATATGTTTTTATTCCTTTTAATATACTCACTGTATTGGATATGATATTATATAACAGCACTAACTTATTATTAGATAAACGATCAATCTAAGTCAACGTTCTATCACTTCGCAGTTCTGTAACATACAGATGCTAAATGTCAATATAAACAATGTTGTTAGCTCAGTATCGTCTATTAGATTTAGACGATACTGAGTTCGTAATATTGTAGGGTCATAAAAATATAGAAATATCACCTTTATACTAGTGCGCTCAGTAGAAAGTAAAATATTCTTATATAACTTTTTTAGAGGTGGTAGAGCTTAGCTGTGTTCAAGTTACTGCAGCTCGAGCATGGGCTGACTCGACGGGGAAGTACCATCCTCTCATAGAAGATCGGCGTGAAGTAGCCTTCACTGGCTGCATTTCGTCCGATGAGTGAGAGAGCAGGTAGCTCTTTCCCTTTTCCCTTCCTTTCCTACCCCTTCTATGTTCCTGCCCTTTCCACTTTTCCCTTCCCCTCTTCCCCAATCAAGGGTGGCGACACACGTCCGCAACATGAAATGCTGCGGATGTCCTTGGACGACGGTACTACCTCCTTCATGTAGACCGTCTGCTCGGTTGCCCCCTTTTACCATAAGAAAAAATTTCTTTTGACGCCAATGAATCTTAAACCGTATGAAAACACGTTATGAACATTTTTAAGAATTTCAATTCCTTCCAAATAAAGACTCGATAATTTCATCAACGAAGCCACAATGATCCAGAAAAAGTTCAAAGTCAAGAAAATTATGATTAAAATATTAAGTTTTGAAAATTCAAACTGCACGAAGAATTTATTTGTAAAAACGAGGTTATTAAATTGGTTTTTCTTAAATTGTTTTTACTTTAAAATTATGTTGGTATAGTACCTTCTGAAAACTATTTATATACTGAGTCAATATATTTACCAAAATATTAAATGCATAAAATAGTTTTCCTTATATTTCCTACACAAAGCTGAATTGTTATGTGCTTCACTCCAAATTTTGCAAATCGTGTAGAGCAGCCACAGAAACAGTCAGCCATAGTAAGAATACGGTACATAATTTTTATTAATAAAAGTTTTTGTATTTCATAAGAAACTTTAATTTCTTCTTATTGATTTGATAACATATGAGATTTTGCTTTTCACGATCTACATATATTTCTAATTCGTGATATTACATGTAATGCTAAAGTGTATTTTATAAAATTTCTATAAAATTTGATGGAAGACCAAAATGTTGATGTTTATTTTGGAACGTAACTTATATAGCACAAGACGGTCAATGTGACTTCCAATAAACTTTTATATTAATAATACAAAGGTAACAAACTTATACTGTGTCTAAATGTTGAAGTTTTATCGGTGGTAGAGCCTAGCTGTGGTCAAGTGATTGCAGCTCGAACGTGGGCTGGCTCGACCGGGGAAGTACCACCCTCTCACAGAAGATCGGCGTGAAGTAGCCTTAGTGGCTGCGTTTCGTTCGATGAGTGAGAGAGCCGGTTGCCCTTTCCCTTTTCCCATCCTTTTCTAACCCTTCACTTTTTCCTCCCCTTCCCTTTTTCCTCCCCTTTCCCTTTTTCCTGCCCTTCCCATTTTTCCTCCCCCTCTTCCCAAATCAAGGGTGATGACACATCCGCAACATATCTTATGTCGCGGATGTCTATGGGTGACGATGCTACCTCCATCAGGTAGGCCGTCTGCTCGGTTGCCCCCTTTAACATAAAAAAAAAGTTTGTTTACAAAACTATTTTGTAAACAAGAAACCGATGCAAAAAACCTATGCGAGTTCATATTTAAATTAAACTAATAAACGTTGATTGTGATCTCTTAGACGAAGTGTCTGCCGACCTTGAAGACATTTAAAACTACTTTATAAATACGCCGAAGTTTCAATTAAAATATTCTTTGTTGAAAAATATTATAATCATTAATGTTATTTTACTTGTAAATGGAGATAACGCGACAGAAATAGGATATCAGTCAGGAATAAAACATATTAATAACAGATTTCATTACTATTATTTTTATCTTTAGATAAACATGTAGATAACGTATTGTCTTTAGAGTATGACGCACATTTTTTTATTAATATCCTGTTCAAGACTTTTATACTATTGATTTTTTGATAAATGTCACCAAAACATAAACAAACGAGAATTTAATTGATTATTATTATTGCTTTTATAAACTGAGAGTAATAGTAGAGAGCAGGTCATTTTCTCTGAAACATATTTTGAGAAAATATTTTTTAAATTTTATGATTGGCAATATATTCATAAATATTTATAAAAACAGTTTTCGAAGATTTCGTTGAGATGCATATAGTCTTCGCAGTGTGGTATCTTCACTGAATGCAATTAAAATGGCTAATAATAAAAAATTGGATTTGAGAGTAATATTGCTCAATCGGGAGGTGAGTAACACATAAGGATATAATTGCAAATAACAAAGTATAAAATATGTAATATACTTTATAGATAAGTTAAATATTCTTAGTAAACAAATAAAACAATTTGTTCTATAAAATGACAAATGTTTGTGTTTATTTATTGCATTTAAGTTCAGGGCACGTCTTGGAGCTTCGCTGTTTTAACATACAGATTATAATTATTAAAGGCTGACTAATGATTTCTTTGCAGAAGTAATTTTAAATAATATACACTATGGTAGCATACAACCTGTAATATATAATTTATATACAAATGTTGTTCGCATAATCATATCATTTGTGTATTTTGTGCGTCTCAGGGACCAGTTCTTGCATATTGATACATTGATGCGAGCACATTATTCATTACGTTTGTAGCTCCTACTTCATTATATGTAACTCTTCTTAGTAAGAAAAATATTATTTTCTTATCCCTGAAGTTACGTTCCAATTTTTTTTACGTTCAAAATGATGCCAAGACATAAAAACCTTTTCGTTATGAGATTGATTAGAGAATTAAATTTATTAATTAAATGATTTCAGAAGTATCAACTACTCTGTCTTGAAATATTTATTTGAATGATTTATTATAAATGATTTACTTTAAATAAAATAAATTCTGTTATCTTCCACTTTCATTAATTTGACTGTCATTGCAAAAACCATCAAAATTATTTAAATCTTAAGACATTTGTTTGTCTTTTCGATTTCTTGTTATTTTTATAGTGAGCTAAATCCCAAACAGTTGTAAAATAGATAATTATTTTAATCTACACCTACTTATTTTGGGAATTATGGCAATCAAACTACATATTTTGTTTCAGAACTACAAATGATAAACAATACGATCTTAAATAATAAAATATTGATTCCAGGGATCTATTACATATATCTCATATTTCTATCATAAAATCTTATTTAAAAGCCAAAGCAAAAATAAGTGTGTTATGAGATTGAAATCTATTTCGGTCGATATGTGGGATCGTAGCTCTCAAACAAAGATACCGATTTTGGTACAGATTTTTTCATTTGTAAGTCAGTTTTCCTTGTCGTGGCTATTAGCTTTGTTTGCTTATTATTATCAATCCAGCATTGTAATAGTATGCGCACTTTTCCAAAATATGATTCAGACCGTCCGTAACTACAATCAAGTGGTTTATCTTATTCTAGTAAAGAAAAAATAATTAAAACGAAACTAAAGATTAAAATAAACTTGGGATGCTGTAACACAGCAGAAGTTAAACAAAAGAATATGTGAAAAACTCATTTAGTTGAACAGAGACCAAGTAAATAGTGAGCATGGCAGTGTGCTCGTGTTTGAAAAATATCAATGTGATTTATAAAGGTTTAATAAAATTAAAATACTTGTATAAAATGCTCTTTATTTAAAAAAATAAATTATAATACATATTTATATATTTATAATAATATCAAAATTGTACTTCAATATTTATTTTAGCGTCTCTGAAGTGTTCTTTATTTTATAATACCCTTAGCAGAAAAGTTTTTATGAAATAAAAATGTACATATATAGTATGTTAACGTAATTTAAATAAAAGCTCATGTCCTCCCTGAAGGCGAAGATTAAAAGATTCAGTACTCAACTTCGCCGGAATGCAAGTCTTCTGTGATGGCGATATATCGAAGTTTAGAATAAGCTGATAGGTGAGTACCTTCACCTCGCAGAGCGCGAATCGTGAACCTGTATTTTTAAATGAATAAATGTGTAAGCAATTTATAACTATAACTATCAGGTAAAACAGTGATGTGATAAATTTATAGCATATAATTATCTTGCGATATAGAAACACATACAGGGCACGAAAATTTTAATTTCATAGGATCTTGAACTTAGCTTACTGAAGTTTCTTCGTAGCAGCTAAGAAAATGGAATATGAGATTTAAAATTTAAACAAACTGAACTAAATGTGTTGTCTTTACCGATACAATTCCTGGGACCATATCCAAATGGCATGTAAGTCATTACATCAATAAGGTGTCTATTTTCTTCAGAAAAGCGTTCAGGATCGAATTTAGTAGGATTTTGGAAATATTGTGGATCACGATGAATGCTCATTACTGGAACTCCTACGAGCTCTCCTTTACGCACCTTAAAACAAACAAAAAATATAAAATACCTATATTTGCTCTGTGTATTGTTAGCCTGTATCAGGATCTCGTTACAACTTCTCTAATACTTTCTTACTTACAAAGAAGTCTTGAGTGGCTTTACTGTTCGGTTTTCCCAAGTTGTAGTCTTTGTTACATACTCTGTCCAAGACGATGGCTGGTGGCCACAGCCTTAAAACTTCTGTAAATGACATAAAGGTAAATTGTCTATTATATTAAAATAATATATTTCAAATTTTATATCGAGGCAAACCTGAGACCACCATATCCAAATAAGTCAAGTTCTGAATAGATGTAAAGTCCAATTTTCCTCCAAATTTAGCATTATGTTCCTTAACCTCCTTAAGAAGTTTCTCCTGTACGTCTGGGTTCACGGCTAGTTCGTAAAGCGTGAAAGATGCCACAGTAGATATGGTTTCAAATGCAGTAATGAAGAACATTACTGCTTGAGCGATCAAGTCGCTATCAGACCACACTGTAATTATCAAATTCAATCAAGTTTTTGGTAACATAGGACGCAAGTCGTATTTGAAAAGTAAAATGGCTTTAATGTTTACATTAGTGAAAGAATCTGAGAAATATGAGAAATTTCAATAAAAATGAAGTTTAAATGTAGCTTGGTTACCTTTTTGTTGTCACTATTTGCAGAAAAAAATCTTACCTCTAGTAACAGGTTTTTGGCCTAAGTCCGATTCTTCAACTGTGGAAAATCCAACATTGGAGTCAGATTTTCCATTAGCGACATCATATGTAAGTTTACCTGTCGAAAACATAGTAACCTCAATTTCATTTTTATGTATTTATAAAATTTTCAGGATTTTTAAAAAGAAATTTTCGTAAATTCGGATATAAAATTGAAAAAATTCCGTGTTATAAAGCTGTACCTTTCTTAGCTTCCATCAGCAGATGAATCATGTCTGGTCTAATGATTTTTTTGTCTTCCCTTTCCTTCATTGTACCTTGTACTAGATCCACAAAGAAATTTGTTGTTTCTTTTGAGAAGAGTTTTAGGTTAAATAGCTGCAAACATATCATCAATCTAATGAATTGTTTTTAAATAATAAGAGAAAACTAAAAAAAAAATATTTTGTAGGTGTAATGCAGACATTTTTTTTTTGTAGGTATAATGTCTACTCTGACATGAGTTTAGTGAAAAGCCGATGATTTGAAATAACAGATAGATAATAAACTTCAGAAGTTAGTGTTGGTGTTCAATATATCATATTATATTTGCAGTAACATTATCTTTATAATAATTGAGGTTAGGTTACAATTATTATATCATTTACAAACTTGTTATAAAATTCAGTTTTTTTACCGAACCCAAGACAAAGGTTTATGATTTCCAAATCAAATTTAGATCCAGCAAAAAGGCGTTTTTATGATGATTATTTAATTTTTTTTTGTTTCGTTTTAAATTATGACACCTGCGGCATTAATATCACGGATGCAGTTTTTTGTTAAAGTATTTTGTTATACAAAATGATTATGGTAACGTCTTATTCTCAGTATATACTTATTTAAACAATAAACTAACTATTAAAACACTGCAAGTTGTTTTTGAAAATGCCTTATTTGTCAAAAGTAAAATAAAATAAAGTAAAAATAATTATTGGCAACATTTTTTGTGTTAGATTAACTCACCCTAGCAACAAAAGGTAAAGCAGAATTCAAAAAGAAGAGGAGCATTTGCTTAAACTTAAAAGTCGAGGCTTTTTTCCCCATCTCATAGAATTCATTATCTTCTGTAGTATGAGAGTCAACTTTGAGTCCGAAGGCACAGGAAGCGATCACATCGTTGGAATATCTAGAGGTCAGGTCTTTCACGTCGATTTCAATCTGCCCGACTGTTATAAAAGCATTTACAAGAAAATAATTGTATCGGTTTTTGTAATATCAAGGAGTGATTTAATGTATATGTTTATCAGTATGAAATATTAAATACATCATTTATGAGACGTACCTTTAGAATTCTCAATATTTTTCTTGACCGCTCTAATCATCATCTCTCCCACTTCTTCCATGAACGGCACCATCTGTTTTATCTTGGAGCTCGTGAAAGCCGGACTCAAGGTCGACCTCATATCTTTCCATTCTTGACCTAGAGTAAAATATTATTGAAGTAATTTTCTGATGACGGTAAATCTTGTAGCGTAATATAATGTTTTACGTACCTTTTAAAGAGAATAAGTTTCTTGCAAAAAGTGGCTCGACTTTATCATCAACGAAGCCCCGATGATCCAGAAAGTGTTCGAAGTCCTTGATAGTTATTTTTTTTATCAATTCTAAATCTCTTATTAATATAGCGGGTTTTGAAAATTCAAACCGGCCGACGAACCTGTGTTTATAAAGAGGTCATTAAAATGGATGTTTATAAATTTTATTTACTTTACAATTAGTTATACGTTTAAAAATTTGTACCTTTCGTCTGGAAAATCGTTATACATTGAGTCAATATTGTCAGCGAAGTGTTCCATGCGAAGTGTTATCTTCAACATATTGCCAAAAAAAGGAATAATCTCTTTCTGCTTGACTCCATACTTAGAGAATCTCGAGTAGATCTGGCGGTAGTATAGTGCCAGAGCAGCCACCAGCACAACGACCCATAATAGGAATACTATCATCTTAAACAATAAGTGTTAATTGTATTCGGGGGTGTTAGGAAATATTTTTCTATTATTGAAGTTTATAAATAGATACTGTAAATTACGATTTAATATATATTAGATAGCGGAGTTATAATGTTTAAGTGTATTTATTAAAACTTTTCCAACATTTTGACTGAAGACAACCAAAAGCCTTGTAAAACCATGTTGTGCGATTTAATCAGATATTTCGATTATATAAATTTTCATTTGAACAAAAAAACAGATAAGAAATTTTTTATGTTTATTATGGAATGTAACTTATACAGCACAAGACGATCAATGTGAGTTCCAATAAACCTTAATATGAACACTAGACACATAAATAACTTATACGGTACATAAATAGTGAAGTTTGTTTACAAAACTATTTTGTATACAAGAAACCGATACAAAAACGAGTTCATATTTAAATGAAATTAATAAACGTTGATTCTGATCTCATAGACGAAGTGTCTGCCGACCTTGAAGACATATACATAAAACTACTTTATAAATACGCCGAAGTTTCAATTAAGATGCTGTTTGTTGGGAAATATAAAAATTGATAAATGTTATTTTTACCTTTAAATAGTTATTTTGATAACATTATTTTTTTATGTTTAATTCATACATGTGTGTAAATTTATTACGTGTTAATCTTTTCCAGGTACAGCGTAAGAAACAGTGAACTGAGTGACTTCGGATAAAATAATTATAAACAATGCCGTGTTTTCCATTAAGTAATTGCATATCGCTTTGTTGTTTAATACAAGTTCAAAGTTGTAATAAATAATGAGTTATCTTGTTCCAATAGGCACACAAGTTTACCAAATAATTTTTAGATTTTGATGGACGGCAGATTATCTAAATACATTTAAAATATTAGAAAAAAGTTTTAAATAAATACGATTAGGTGAACATTGTTACAGTGGTCAAAAGTCTTTAATAAATGTATTAAACATCGGAGTAAATAATATAGCGGGCTTAGAACTGCGAGATATATGTATAAAAAATAGTATTTTGAAAATAATTTACAAGAAAACATATAAATAAGTATAACAATAATTAATAAATACCTTATGTTCGGTGTATTTAATACTGGACCACAATTATTCACTATTTTTATTCACTTTATTTCAGAGCGCGTGTTGTCACTTCGGTGTTCAAACATAAACAAACGTCGCCTGACTTTTGAAGGATATAATAACTATCTTCATCAGGATGTAACTTTATATATAATCTTTTGTTATTATTGTATTAGAGTGTTGTTTTATCAAATCCTTGTTCATTACACAGGTAGCAGAGACTAGATAATCTTATTGATAAGTAACTCGTGCATCGATTGCATGTACAAGTAATTTGTTTTTCTCCTTCTAGTAAATAAACATTTGTAATTATGAAATGTGTGTACTTTCATTAGTAGTAGATTAGAAGGGTAATTTAATAATCTCTCTATTGGTATAAAATAATTGAAGAATCAATTTTAAACCAGAGTTCAGATCTCAATTATGGAATAATATTAGTATAAACTCCGTAGACAAAAGATAGTTTATACCTTTCTTGAAGTGTTTGTTTATTAGTATGAATTGCATTTTCTTAAGTGCTGCATTATGTTATAGAATAGATAAGTTTTGGCTTTAGAAAACTAGTTTAAAATATATTTAGACATTATTATCACCTCAACTGATAAAGAATTAAAAAATCTTCAGAAATAAATGTATTCTTAAGTTGTCATAATGATTTAAATCACAAACAGATATAAAGTTATAAATTATTTTTCTTAGTTTATTTTGGATTAAATGAAAATCAGAATGCTTAAATACACTAGACTTGTGAATTAATAAACTTGTTAGGAGATAAAGCTGTGTTTAGTATTTTTTTTAATATGTAATACACAACATGCTTGGTTTTTCACAATGTGTTTTTAAAACGGTAAATACTTATGTATCGTTTTAAAACCACAAATTGATAAGAATAAATTTTTATTAAGATATTTTTATGTTTAATAACATTTCATAAGATGTGATCGGTGAAGTCGAAGTTGCTGGTTGGTGATTGATAGGAGTAAAGGTTATGTTTACATATTATTTATAATACGTTGGTCATTTCTAACTATGGCGCAATAAAAGATAAAAGAAAGATATTATTCTGTCTGTCTGTGTATGTCAGTTTCTATGTACACTCATATAAAGGATAAAACACCTTTAAATCTTGTATTTCTATCAATAAATCTTTTTAATATTCCTAATTAAATATATGTCGCAATAACAATGTTCATAAGTATATGAACTTTTGTTAAGTATTGAATGAAAAAAAGTTATACTTTATATAATCATTGACATTACACATTGAAATTGAATAAATAAGTAAAATAAACAAGATATTGGATATCCCTATCAGATGAAGTTACTCAAGAGAACTTACAAAAATACTTATTGTTTTCTGTTTCTTCACTATGCCTTCATAAATCAGATACTTTTCATATCAAATTTAAGTTTGAAGGATTTTTTTTTATATTTCTTTTATTCCGTTCAAATTACAAACTCGAGGTCAAAAAATCGGGTGTTTAAAGATTTTGAGTAAATTTTAACCTAAAATTAACTTAAACAATAATTGCAGATCAGATAATTATCTAACAAAAGTCGATATACTTCTATATTTCATTAACGATGTTTTTTAAAACAAAAATACCAATTTTCAGCCAGGCTCGAAATGTTAATAAGCTCCTATTTTTCTGTGTCACATTACTGCACTTTCTTCGTTCATGTTCCACTTTCAGATTATAAAAACTAAGCATTACATAATAATTTCCAATATGAATAAAGTGTTGTAAAACATTTCAAAAGTAAAGGTCAGTACCCTACAATCTTGATTTCGAATAGTTCCTTATTTGTAAATAAGATAAGGTAAAGTACCGTCTAAGTTCATTATTATTTTGATAAGAACATTAATTTTAAATACGATAATAGACTTTGTTATTTTACAGATATTGCAGTTTTCCATCAAATGAGATTTGTTGTCTTTTAATACAGCTCATACATTAATATCACATTAACAAAAACTATGTTTTCAAGGTTATATGTATAACTATTATTAGATTTCAAAACACATTAAGTTTTAACTTTAGTTCTAGTATAGAGATCAGTTAAATAAAACGAAATTTTAGAATAGTAAAGAGAATCTCTAGATAAAGTAATTGTAATATAAAAAGATATACATATATATAGATCTGATACATAGCCAAACTTAGAATTCCTTTCACCTAAAGTTTTTATTAAGCTTTTCGGTCTTAAATGAAAATTAGACAGTGACTCACTATTCCATATTATCAAAGTACATGTACACATACATACATAAACAAATTTACACAAAATAAGTTCAGATAAAACAGGAAAACTGCGACGAAAACATGCTTTCAGAATAAAAACTTACTTGAAGAGATGCTCCTGCAACATATAAGACATCATGTATAGAAATGTAATTGCTAAACAAAAATATCTATATTTACAAATAGTAAGCTTTTATGTTACATATTTATGTAATGAATTTTGAAATCAAAATAGAATTAATCTTTTAGAAATATAACGGCCATGTGGTTTGTAGGATAAAGAAGCAATTTTTTTGCAGAATAAGAAATTGTAGTCTTAAAGGAATAGACTCCTCAAAAACATTAAAGGTTCTCAGGAAATGGTTAATAAATTTTATACCTACATGTTTTAAAAATATTGACACTAAAAACAGAGAAATTAACTGACTAGTTCATATTGAAATACCAATTTTAAAAAATCATAATATTTCACTTAAAATGAGGTATCGTAAATGACAATTAACTATAGATTCACTAAAAAACTCTGACTTTTGACCTTCAGCCATAACTAAAGGCCGAAGCACCACGACCAAGCTCATCTTCATATTTTGATAAATTGAAACAGCCACGTCTTTGGGCCCACTGCTCTTGATATTCTACAGTGAAGTTAACATATAATCAACAAATTAAAATTAAGTTGAAATAAATTCTTGTAAAAAACCACTTATTCTAAGTTTAAAAGTAGATCTAACGGGACATATGTCACTAAGGCTGTAAACATTTTTATTGATAAATATTAAATAGCCGAAGTCATCCATATTAGTATTAAGAACGATCGCCTTAAATCATGAGTTCATGCAAATTGAAAAGCCATTTTTGTGATCATTAATGAAGCCAAATTAACTTATAAATTTGATTAGCTAAAAAGCAACGAGATAAAAGGAGCAAAACTGTAGCCATATATTTTCGTATATTTACAAAAGAAAGTAGAATTATGATTATACTAAGTAACTGGTGATTTAACCAGTACTTTGGAAATTGATAAAAAAATTTACTCTTCACAACTGTGTAGTACAAAAGAGATAAAAATGAACATAAGGTCAACCTGTTGGTAAAGTATATTTGCTTAAAATATCGAAAATTGAGTTATTAAAATTCTGCATTGAGACTAACGAAGGCATTAATGTTCTATAAAATTAAATCTCAGATACCTTTCAAAGACATCTTAAAGTGAGTGGTGATTTGAAGTTCGGTTGTTCGAGTGGTGAATCGAAATAATAGTGGGGAGGTAATTATAAGCTCTTTTATAACATAAGAAGTTATTTATTTATAGTAAAATTATGTATTCAAATATAAAAAATATACTCATGTCAAAAGAATGCATTTTGTTTTATATTATATATTTTTTTAATAAATCTTTATTCTGAGGTTTAGCATAGTGTACGAATTCTTTAAAAAGAAGGTACCAGACTATTTGATCCTTCGGACCAATCGCTACTAAATAAAGACCACCTCAGTGAAGACATCACTAACATTACTCGTGCTTCAAAAGTCACACGTAGAAATGAATAATTTCTTTTAGTTTGTTTGTGCTGTTTCAGATCAATATAAAAAAATATGTACATGATAAGAAAAACTATTTTTATGACAAAAATATATTTTAAATTATATTATATTTCAAGACCTGTTATTAATTGTAAAAAACAGATTAACGGATAAAATGACTTAGCAGCTTATTTACAGGTAAAATTAACAAACTATATTTTAAAATAATATGAAGATAACAGATACACATATCATTATTAAGGTATGTATATTATTATTAAGACAATAGGGTGCCAAGTGACGAAATATAAATATAATCTAAACTTTACAGGATTGAAAAGAAATATAGAAATTTAGTTTTGCACAAGAATATTAAATATTTAATTAACAGGACTATTGGGAATCTCAAAGATGTAAGTTTTAATTTAAAAATTCAAATAATTATTAGGTTGAATTGTTTGAAACATCGCAATTAATAAACGGGCGTTATCTATGATGTAATGAATGAAAATTTATCAGCTAGATTAGATTGACCTTTAGGCTAAATAGACTATGTTTAACACAACTGATTGGAATTAACTGATTATACTAGTACTGGAACAGAAAATAGTTATTATAACTTTACCAGTAGTAGTATATAAAACTGTAACTTATTAATTGGTACATGTTATTTATTTTTGACAATATATACAATTATAAATGAATGAAGGTCTTTAAACAGATAAAAATAAAACTTATGTGAGCCGTATTTCAGTAACAAAAAGTATTTACAATACTTACAACGTCTTCTATGATTTTGTGTTATAATATACTGGTACGAAAAATAAATATAGTTGTTACTTAAAGGTCCTCGTCTTATTAATAAGTCTAAGTGTAATTCCACAGTACGTATCAAATAATACACTAATCCTAATTCTTGTGATTGCATTTACAAACTAGTAAGAGGTTTAAATAAATATATTAACAAATATTATTTATAAATAGATATAAAGCATGTTAAACTGATGACACGTTACATGCGACTCTATATTCATGATATTCGTCCTCATGGAACAACCTCACTTTCATAACGTTTGTAAAGAACGAAAAATTCATAAGAGCATAAACCGAATGTGGACTGGATCTTAGGTTACTTTGGCTTTCACAGCTCTCCAGATATTTAATAAACGTTTACAAAGATGAACATATTTGATTTATAGAAATTCTACCTAAGTATGAGTATGCTTAGCATCTCTAAGAAGTGAAATATGTTGCAACACCATACGGCTGACTAAGATATCTTGACCTGTTTATAATGCCCTTTTCGTATAATGAATATACTAACATTAACATTTCACTTTATCGCACTTTTTGGAACCCGGTGATCATGTTGTGAAATGTTTTTAAGGTGGTAGAGCCTAGCTGTGGTCAAGTGATTGCAGCTCGAACAAGGGCTGGCTCGACCGGAGAAGTACCACCCTGTCACTGAAGATCGGCGTGAAGTAGCCTTAAATGGCTGCGTTTCGTCCGATGTGTGAGAGAGCCGGTTGCCCTTTCCCTATTTCCTACCCTTTCCTACTATTTCCTTATTCCCACCCCTCCCTATCCCTAAAAAACAAGGTTGGCAACGCATCCGCAACAAGATGTTGTGGATGTCCATGGGCGACGGTAACCACCTTCCATCAAGTGGTCCGTCTGCTCGTTTGCCACCTGTCACATAAAAAAAAAAGTGAAATATCTGTGTTTCCCGAGACAGTCATATGATCGTCGATCGAGATGGTGGCTACCGATTTTTTGTTTATTCAGTATAACAGCATTTACTTAATTAACCTATGGAAGGTCAGAATCATATTTTTTCTTTACGAGTATAAATTGACTATCTCATTCCTAATGATTATGTTACTACTTTAAGAAACCCAAGTTGTTTATCGCATGTTCGAAAAAGGTATTTATGATAACAAAGAGATTCACCCGATATCGCCAGATTCACCAAAATTAAATAATTTTTTGATAAGCATGAGGAAAAACTTTTCAAAACTAAAATTGTTCTTGTGCAATCACTTCTTCTTTCTTTATGGAATATACATATATGGTGATGTATCCTACTTAGATGCTATTGATCAGTCGCTCCATAAATTAGATCAGTTGCAGAATTTATGCATCCTTTATAATTCGACTTGTGTAAACACGATAATATTTTTGAATTCCGTTCTTAATTAAAGTGTGTCCTATTCGTTCTATTTTTGTATATCATCGTTTGCTTGTTTATTTATGTGTATCTCGTTTTTTTCTTTTCTTTTTGATATAAACGAATCTAAACCGTATTGATATTGTTTTATAAGCGCTTCTGGCCTTTGTTATAAAATCACCTTTATTAACGAATAAATTATCTTTTGTGTCGCATTTCTTTTATATTATTATACATATTTTTATGACACATCAATAAATAAAGAAAGGTGGTGCAATGATGTAAGAAAAGGACATAAATCGTGTGTACATGTGTGCATTGCTGTGGCTTGAATACCATCTGGACCTCGATTTTTGTGTATGTCAAGAATATTCAGAGTTTGCACTACCTATATAACTAATAATAAGGACCTTTGTTACAGAGAAACCATATAATATCTTTAATGTGTTTATGTCTTTAAGTCTCCCAACAAAACTATTTATATTGAAGGATACCAAATTTGGGGACACATTAATAGCCCATAGTTAAATAATGTTTAGTTGTATTTTCTATCATACATTTAACAAACGTCTTATAATTTGCTACACTTTCGCTTTTGTTAACATAATTATGACTTGCGTTGGGTTATTACATTAGTAACAAAAGATTGTGTCAAATTTTATATAATAAGGATATGTTTTAAGAAGTACATTATTTAAACCAATTACGTCATATGCTAATACAATAAAATTATATCACAATAGATCAATTTATTAAAAGAACCTTCCTTTTCAAAATAATAAATTTAATAATAAAAACGTCAATTAATATGGATGAAAAAGAAATTTTTTATTATCTGTTACTCTCAGGTACTAAAGGTACTTAAGGTTTGGAGCTATGACTCAGAACGGTGCTCGTTACTCTACATTTTTGGAATCTTCTGACACGTAAGGCTTGAATTTCTTTCTTTATTTTGCTTATACTTGTAGTTATCATAAATTAAGAGTTATTAAATGAAATATTATGTAAAAAGTAACTGATTTCTTAAACACTTCATATATTTAATATCATTCTATTAAGATTATTATTCTAAATATGTTTTGAAACAGTTTAAATCGATAGAGCAATGATTATTATAAACGACTTCATTAACTGTTTATGAGCTGTAAGTAGTCTGGGGTCACTGCGTTTCTCGTATCATCTCTGGTAATTATTGACGTAGGAACATTAGAAGAAATACAAAACATTACATTATTCTCAATTCGTTATTCTCATTGTTGTAATTACTTTAACGTCAAGATATATTTATTGTTTAATATACACGGGAATGATAAAAACAGGATCCATACACAAGTGAAGCGTTTTCTTTTTTTGTCAGTATTTTTTCGAAATGTACAGTGTTATAGGTAATGTGAAAACATTGAAAAACATTTATTACATTGAGTTAATCACAATAAAAAATCAATTTATGCCGATTTTGTTTCTTACAGTTTTTAATTAAAAAAAAAAACTAAATTTAAAGAAGAAAAATACGTGGTGAGGTAACCTTTTGTAATAATATTACTCTATATTTTGTATGACAATATCCACCAGCAAGCGGCGACCGGACCGTGATTGAGAGGCTATCAAACATTTTTCAATAAACATAATCCCTTTAAATAAAGTTAAGATCAAAAATAAATAAAAAGTTATTCTTCCCTTCCTATATAAAGCAGTTAGAAATTTCAATAAGAAAAATAATTATTTCATCATAAAAGTGTAGTTGAAAACTGTTTAAAATGCCGATATATTTTTTAATCACTGGATTAAAAAAAATATCGGCATTGCAGTAAACTTTATATAATATTTGACGTTCCTGACTCTTTTAATCTTCTTCAGTCAGCAATCGAAGTGATAACAACACAACAAAAAATATATATATATATCAAAAATTAACAATAGCTCAAAAGACTTAGATAAAGTAATTTTAAGTAATTTGTTTGCATACAATTCGGAATTGGGTTCAGTGCGTAAGAAGATGATACGCAAAAAGCTCCTTTGGATACTAACGGGAATACCTAATCTAGTGATAATTGATCACTTATTAAACAGGATTAAATAATTGACTCACTAATAACATTTGATAATGGCCCATAAAAGATTAAGGTTGTATATATAATCATTTATTTCAACCTGAAATAAAATTAGTGTTTGGGATGAACCATATTATTTAGAGGTGTAACACTAGATTACATAAAACCATTTCTCACAATTATCGAATACACATAAAAATTTATAAAATTCGGTCAAGTGATTTTATAAACCTATAGGCGTGTTGTAGGCGTTCTAAAATATCACTCCAATCATTGTTATACTTTCTGAAAAGTGCCAAATAAATAAAAAGTTTACCTATAAATAAATAAAATATTTGAGTTATCGAAACATTTTAATTAAACTGGTATTTTCAGATGTACTATGCCTTTTTTTTACAACATTTTCCCGATCATTCGGTTGGTTATCGATCGCGATTGCGTCAAAGAGACCGAAGCGTTGGGAGTATGTAGTTTAAAAAATAATAAAAAAGGCGTAATCCATCCTCGTTATAAAGTATAAAATTTAAGCTCTTATTATTAACAAATTAATAAACGAGGGTGTGAATTAGCCAATACGTATGTGCTAAAACGTAAACAAATTTAATAACGCAGAGGAGATACAGTAAATATAGTAAAAATTCACAATCAGATTCAAACAATGGTTACCGAAGCCATACAAAATAAAAAGATATTCTTTTATTTACCAAAATACGCATACATATATATTACTTTGTTGAGATTAATTCATTTGTATGGCATAACCATATTACAAAGGAGAATACGAAAAACTGTATTAGTTTGAAACTTTTAAACATAGACCGTAATTAAAGTTGTGTGTAGTGAGGCGGCGACAGCTGTCAGTCGTGTCGAATGACCCTTGTGACGCAATCCCTCCTAAAATGTTCAAAATGTTCAGCTCAAGTTGGCAGACATCGGGTAAATAGTAGTAATGGACGACCGAGGTCATTTAGGAATAAGTGAAGTATTGTGGAAACCTAATCTTGGATATTCTAAGACATACTTGTTATTCGAGACCCGTCATCTTGATGAAGTTTTAGAGGAATCAAGTGAACGAACTGTCTGACAAACACGTTAAAATGAAATGTAGATTATAGGCAAACTATTTTAATATAAACTATTAGAAATAACATTTTGCATCGCATTAACCTTGACTAAAAATTTTAGGAATAAAAAAACAGTACAAAATAACAGACACCAGTAAAAATGGAAGAAATCGAATATTTGGTAATAAGTAGATTTGAAAAAGTATTAAATAATTTATTATATAATATACCAATGCACGTAAATGCTATTTGTATTATTTTGCTTTCATTCAGTTGTAAACATATATGCGTCTGTACCAGTTAAGTTTCAATGAAATAAAGTTAAAAACCTTCCCTTCTCAGGGAACGCGTTAGTAAAATGTGGAGGCATGTCATAATATAGTATGAGTGATAATAATTAAACACTCGAACACTATCATCGCACGATTTTAATTTTCTGTAGTTAGTTTCACGTAATGACATGAAAGACTTTCGCGAGTTTTATTCTTTTAGAGGACTTTGTTTCACCATAATTTTCCTCTCAACCGAATTTATTACTGTCACATAATACATATTTTTTTATTATTTTCTTAATATTGCGTCATTATTTATTGTTTATTTGTGCTACGAGTATTATCGGTGTCGGTATTAATTACGATAAATTAACTATAAACCGTTTAATGTAATGACTTCACTATTTACGATATTGGTTTTATCTTCTCGAAACTTAAAAGGTGCAGAGCGTCACGTTTGACCTGACTCGACCCAAAAATACAAACAAAATGAATATACATGATATATATCTATGTTTCTGTATGTAAAAAACAAAAACTGAGTTTGGTATCATGTCTGGTTCGTGTTAAAAGTACCAATAAAACATTATCTTTATTAAAACCATTACACTTAAACCCCAGGTATCAATTAGGCTCAACTTACTTTCTAACTATGAGCGTGTTAAATAATTCATATAAAATATAATTAATTATAAAAGATTTTGACATTGGTGAATTATTCCAAATATTTTTGTACTACAACATTGACAATTTTCACCGTAGACAGGAATGAAAAATTACAACAAGATAGAGAATACAGAGGGTAGAGAAGTGATTTACCGGCTGGTATAAGTTTAATAACGTTTCTGCCACTTAAGTAATTTTGGTCATATAATTGAAATAACAACTTTGGAAGCTGATCTTGCAAAGTAATAAAATATCTTAATTTGGTTATATGTAAATAATGTTTGTAAAAAGTCTATATAAAATAGATATATTTGAATGCCTATTGATTGGTATTAATATCGTTTTAATTTCAGATGTTATGTAAGCTGTGCTTCAGTATATAAAGTGATTTGTATCTACTGATCCTTAGCCGTCTCTGTTGGAGACAATAAGCGCTTTATATGCAAATCAGTTTGAAGAAGCTTGTTATAGAATAAGCCAATGTACAGCAATACTTACAATATAATATACATTGGAAAACATCCATATTATATTGCTAATTTCAAAAGTAAGACGAAAGGAAGTTTTAACATCGTGAGGAAACCTGGACTTATAATTTCAAAAAAATTATAAGTTTGAAATCACCAACTCGTCTTGAGCAAGGGTGGTAATTAACGCTCAAACCTTCTCCATGAGAGAAAGAGGCCTTTGCTCAGCAGTGGACTCTGATAGGCTAAAAAAAAAAACAAAAAAAGGTGTTTTCATCGACATGAGATTATTTAAAACTTAAGCAAACAAAAAGAAATAAGCACCGATTTGAGTTGGTTACGGTGACTGTTTAATTTTATCACTTATTCCTATCTTGTTTCCTTTTTTTATAATGTCAATATTTCTTTTTTTTACATGTCTAAAATAGGAAGCAATAAAAGAATATGAGCCTGAGGTTACACTTTTTGAATTATTTTAGCGTCAATAGAAATGGAAAAGTTTACAAATTACATTTATATAAAAAGTCAATGATCTATCTATAGAACTGTTTGCCTTTTCTAATTTACGATAGTTCCTTAAATTGAAGGGTTACAAATAGTAAATAAATTGATGGTCTACTTTATCTTGAAAGCAGCCTACATATTTTACAACAATGTTAAAATGAATTTTGAAAATCAGGATTTTTTAAGTGTTAAAAAAATAAAGAAATACTACTAAAAATGTGATAAGCGTAAAAAATGGGTCCGTTAAAAATTATATATACAATCTGTATAATTTCATATAGTTTATACATGAAGTGGCGAGCCACCTATCGGAGGTGATTGTAAACAACATGTGATTACTTTTTGCGCCATCTATTAGTGGCATCTGGAATCAACATATAAGATTGTCTATGGTTATCGTGTCATTGAATATTGTATTGTATATACACCTAGAGAGGTGTTCATAATAATAATGAAATCTTATAATTTCGCGAGTATTCATTGAAATAAAAGTAATATTTATAATAATTATTTTTTACAACATACTCCAAACATTTCGATTACTTTGCAGCAACGGTTATCACGAACAGACGAGATGTGAATAATATTAAATTAATATTGACAAATTTTCTAATAATGATTCACCGGCCATGACCAGCAATTGGAGGAAATTAAGCAGTGTTTGTATTTTATAAGGTACATAAGTACGGTAGGGTGTACCTGATAGACAAAAATTAGGAAAACTTTTTTTTTTCGGTTATAGTAACATTTTTTCAAAACCTATTATTTGTCAGTATCCCTTTTGATATTAAAATAACTATTGAGTCTATTTCTTCAATTATTCATTAAGTTTCTGAATTTGAATCCCCATTTCTGTTTGATTATTGACACTTACCAATTGTCAGTTTGAGTTTTTATTATTGTTAGATACAGAACATACAGTAATGTACTCTACTTACCAAGTGACTCTGGCGGAATATTCTGTGCACGTTTCCTTTCGGATGAAAGCTACAAATTAAGAATCGAATTGAAGTAAAATATAATAAATAAAATTTTGCCTTAGAACTGTATTTTGAAGAGATAATAAAATTTGTGTTTTTTATTGGTTGTTCTTGTTTAATGCAATATAATAATAATTATTAATTGTATCTCAATTTTTGATATTCTGTATAAGTATGTTATATGGTATCTTTATGTATTAAATTGCTGAATAATATAATGAATGTATGTAGGTACGTATTTATATGTATACTAGAAGACCCGGCGAACTTCGTTTCGCCCTATAATCAAGAAATATCTGTTACGTTTTTTTATTTATATTTTTGGAGTTTACCTATTAAAGCCATAAATCTCCGTGTTTTGAAGTGATTAGGAATGATTAATAGTTAATATGAGAGTTACACTGAGCTAGCAAAATAATAATTGTCAACGTTACTACTACACTTGATGCACAAACAATAACGATGGCCGACAACTGTGTAGGGAGTGAGAGAAGTCTAATTGTGTGAGAGAAACAGAAGACCGGCTTCGTTCTCATCCCTACTCCGTGCTGTTTACTGGGTCAGAAGTGACACCTGTAGATATCTGGCGGGGATAACTTATTAAATGACGATTGATCAGTTATCGACCGGAGATGAAAAATGATTAAATTACTAAAATAGCTATTAAAAAATAAGGGTTGATCGTAGAAGGGTGAAAATTTAGGATTGTATGTATTTTTGTACGTTGTATCATAAAAAAATAGTAATTAAAAATTTTGTCTAAAAAATAAAAAAAAAAAATTTAGGGGTGGACTACCCCTAACATTTAGGGGGATGAAAAATAGATGTTGGCCGATTCTCATAGCTACCGAATAAGCACAAAAAATTTCATCAAAATCGGTCAGGTTGTTTCGGAGGAGTATGGGCACGAAAACTGTGACACGAGAATTTTATATATTAGATTGTTCACAATTTGCAGTGGAGTTGTAAAGATTATATTATGATAACATTTCAATAGTTAGTAACTCCATGATTCAACACACCATTTATATCTTTAATGAAATTTAACAGTTCCTCCTCTCTCATTTGCTTTATATTCTGAAGAAGAAGAAAATATAACGAAATATTTTTATTTCAAGTAGTTTTATTAATAGTGCATCATTGTATATTTAGTTTAGAATGTCCGTTTTCGTGTGAATATGATATCTATTTTGTTAGTAATAGTTAAGAGACGGGTCATTAATTATAATTATCTTGCCTGAGCAAAAAAATCTAAATATTTGATGTTGATTTTTGTAAAGAATAAATTTACATACATAGTTTGGGTTCAGTATAATATTTAATTGTTTTGTTTCCTTCTTGTATTTCACTAGTTACTTGTTAAGCTACCTATATAATTATAACGTTTACGATAGTCATAATATATTTGCATTATAAGTCGAACCAAAACAAATTACTTCTAGTAGGTACAAAATTTTTAGTTTACATTTTGGCTTGAACCCTAAACACGTTTTTCTTGAGATGTTTACTCATATATATAAGATAAATTGTACCAGGTCTTTTAGTATCTCGCTTAACACTGTCGATAAACATGTCTCGTGAGGTGTCGGGGAAAATTATTGTCATCACGGGCGCCGCGACCGGGCTCGGCCATGGCATGGCTGATAATTTTCTTCAAAAAGGAGCGAAAACAGTAATAGTTCTGGACATCAATGAAAAGAAAGGACAAGAAGCTGTTTCATCCTTCAACAAGAAATACGGGAATAACCGAGCAGTGTTCATAAAGTGCAATGTGTGTACGGATCTAGAGGAAGTTTTTGACAAGATAGTAAAAGATTACAGTGACGTCGACTGTCTAATCAACAATGCTGGGATCTTCGATGAGAATAATTTAGAAGGAACCATCGGCGTAAACGTCACGGCATTGATCAAGTGGTCAATGAAATTCTATGATTATATGAGAATTGATAGAGGAGGGAAAGGTGGTACTATCATCAATGTTTCATCCATATACGGATATAGAATTATGCCTTACATACCATTTTACCACGCATCCAAATATGCCGTGATAGGATTTTCTAAATCACTAGGACATGAAATGAACTTTAAAAGGTCTGGAGTTTGTATCGCGACTTTGTGCCCAGGACTTACCTTCTCAAGCATGACGAGTGAGCCAAGGGTAAAGGAAAAAGATATGGAGGAAGAATTCCTAACTCATTTACAAAAAGATTACGAATGGCAATATCCCGAAGCAATCGGAAAAGGAACCGTTGAAATTTATGAAAAAGCTGAATCTGGTAGCGTCTGGCTCGTAGAAGGTTCGAGACCGGCAGAGAAAATAAATGTTTGAGTTTTAAATGAGTACCTACATGTAATATAAAACTAAAAACAAACATGGAAATTATAAATGTTATAGCAAATTCTATGTAAACATGACGAATTTAAATGATGAAGACAAACGTCATAAAATCCTAAGATAAGATTCTCGGTAACCATTTATAACGTTTACAAAACGCTCCACTTTTATGACGCTTTGTTAAAAGTAAATGTAAGAATTATTAGGTAAATGTTAACATTGTAATTGTTTTCAAGCAATGATCTTAATGTTTGCTACTTAACTATTCACGTACAAAAGAGGTTTTATATATTAATATATATAAAAGAATATTCTGTTTTTTTTATTATATAATTAATGTGTTTTTAAAAAGGTGAAGGCTATCGCACATCTCAAAAGCAAAGATTAAATTAACGTAGACAATTATAAAAAAAACTTGTTTGATTTATCAACTTTGTTTGAAAAAACCTGTTTTGTTAGGAAACTTGCCATTGAATTATATGCCGAAAGGTAAAGTTCTAAATCATAACCAGAAAGATTTGTAGAATTTTTGATTAAAAAAATGGGATAAAAATTAAATATATGACTATTATTATATTTTATATTGCACACAGAGTACTGATTTTCGTAGAAATTAATGATAATACTCGGAGGTCACGAGAACAGTTCAAATAACTAAAATTAACCTACAATGTGATGATTAAACAGTTGACGACTCTGTAAACAACTTCATACGATAATACATTCAACGCAAGTATTGTTTTATGTATGTTAAGATCACGTTGTTAGACTGGCTCCGGCTCCTGTTATTTACCTTAATACTACATAATAAATATCAGAGATATCATGTTACCTAGAGATTTTATTATATTTAAAAAAGCAAAATATTTTAACATATATTTTAAAGGTAAGTAATTAACCAGACAGGAGTAAGAACCGCTATATTCATATGATTTTATCGTCATTATCCTTTAAGTAGTTCGTTCTCCATACTGCAGCATATTTGGAAGTTGATTGTGATGTTTAATTCAAATTTATTTATTAGTCTGTTTGTATTGTTTTATTTATATAGTACTTGATAGTTTCCGATGGTACGTCTTGTTTACATACCACTTTAGATGCGGGGATGTGAATGGCAGTGTATAGTGGAGGTTAGCTGTTAGTTGCTTAAAAATTATCAATGATCGCACAATTCTAAGTGTCGGAGTATTAAAATTAAAGTAGGTTTTGTTTGACCACACTTACATGTATGTCGTTAATGTCTACAATCTTTAACTGACTATAAACGACTCTAGATAAGTCATGACATCGGTTTTGATAGATCAAAAATAACAAACTAATCAAAAACCAAAAAAATAAATAAATAAATTTGTGTTCTCAACAGTCTAGGATTAGGATTTTTTTTCATCCTATTGGTATTATTATCTAGACTTGTAATAATATTTCTAGAAGATTCCTCTTATGTGAACATTAATTTTCTCTAATATATGTATTTTAACGTTATACTCGTAAACATGGCCGTTCTGAATAGGATCTCATTCTTCTCGGCCAATACACGGTCTCTGCTAATCTTGCAAACCCATTTTGAATATCTAGGTCTTTGATAATATCTCTCGTCTTCGATCATGTGCTATGTGCTGGACCAAGTCAGTGACCACGTAACCTTGTGTGCTCATTATAAGAGTTTTGTAAATATATCTCCGACCTTCATAGTTTATGTGTACTTAAATGGGTCCCAATTTGTTTTTCAATCTTTGACTGTTGATTTATGTATATACCAACGTATTCGTGTCCAATGTTTATCTCTTTAAAGGTATTGGAAACGGAAAACTTACATTATGCACAATATACAAATTTAGCAAGTGATCGCAGTTTTATATACTCGTATGCCAATGGAAAAGATGACTTAGAAAAGATAAAGATTCATGAAACCTACGATCTGTGTTAAAGGCGTTATGATTACTTTTTGGAGACTATTAGATAATGTTACGCTTGACTACCAAACAAGCCCGTCTTTTTAATAGAAATTTAAATTCATAAATCCCGATTAGCACTAAAGGTTAAAGATAATCATGCTTTTGTTGGACTTTAGTGGGTGGGGAGATTAATTTATTTCAGATTATTAAATGTATACAAACTTGTGTAGATTCACATATTCTTAATCCGGCTTACGAAGGATCTTTAACGTCTATAATGTATTTTAATTATTTCATCTTCGGTGCCTTTATTTAATTAGTATAAAGTTTTTAAGACTTTCTTCAGAAAAGGCGATATCTTTATGATTTGGACCTTCGTAATACAGCTTGCCGATCTCAACCAACTCATCGTTCAGGTTAACTTAAGTTTAGTTACAGTTTGAATAAAATGCATGAAATTTTAAACAATATTGTTGTATTTTATAGTGATGGGGTTGAAAGAATCAAAAAAGACCTAAATTATTGTTGAATGTAACTTATTAGCTATCTATTGACATCTAAAAATATATTTTATGAAATTGGGCAATTAAGATATTATGATAACCCTGGAGATATCGAGTCGAATAATTTACAAGAAGTAATAACTGTTATTAACAAGTAACAAATAATTTTCGTTTTAATAAATATTAGATAGTAATTCAATATTGGTAGGTTAATTATTATAGAATTTCATTCATTTTTTCATGACATTGACATTGAGACTGATATTGACTTTTACATTGACAAGTAACATTTTATGAATTTGAATTTGCCGCGCTTCGAACATGTGTAAGCTGTCTGTGGAGTTACGCGTGATTGAATGGCGGTAGATGTTCAGGTTAATTCAAATTTTATGCCTTATAATAATTAAAAACTTGTAGAGAGTTTGATAAGAGGTTATAATTGAGGAGGTGATATTAGTGAACTGTAAATGTCGTTTTTTAATTACTTCATATGAGATAAAAGTGTAACTCATATAGTTAAACGATAAATTCTAAAGATGTGTTATATAAAAAAAAATCTTGTATTTTCAAAAATAAAAAAAAAATAGTTTATTTTTTAAACTCCTCAATAATACATCTTAAATATATTATAAGGTAGTTGCAATTTAACGACACTAAAATGGAAGCCAATTCTTAGTAATCGCATAATACATAGATATTCCTTACTTTGCGGTTAGTTATCATTGTAACATCACGCCACATGCATACTCATAGGCTAAACTCAAACCGAAATAACGAAAGAATGCTGTGATAATATATGGCCAATACTGAGAGCCAATCAGCGAGTATTAGTGACGTCATGCCTGTTATATTTACTCTAATTAAAAATATAAATACTCTGTAATATGCCTTGTAGAGGTCATTCCTGTTTTGGAAGCGTGAGAGTAAACTATGAATTATAATGCTGAAGTGTGACAAATGTATATGAAAAGCATTCTCTCTTATTATCTTATCGTTAATTATCTAAATAATTCTGTTGATATTCTTATTACCAATAAAAAATTGTTTTTATGTGATTATTAATTATTTTTTCAATTATTAAATAATTATAGTAGAATCTTATAAATTGGAATAATGTTTATTAGAACGGATGTCTGTAACTGTCTTTATCTGTTTTATTAGCCTTTGATCTGTTTACATTTTGTAAATATATTTATAGTCGCATGATGTGAGACTTGGTATTCATTGCTTACTAGTATTAAAACTGAGTTTGTATCGTTGAACATGGCTAGAGAGCTAAGTAATAAAGTTGTAGTAATAACGGGAGGTGCGGTTGGTATCGGCTGTGAGATAGCTGGAAGATATTTACAAAGAGGTGCCCAGGTCACTATAATTCTTGACATTGACGAAAAACAAGGACAGGAGACAGCGACGAATCTTTGCACAACATACGGCGCTAATAGAGCATTTTTTATGAAATGCGACGTCACTAAGGATTTAGAAACGGTTTCAAAGGAAATTTTCGAAAGTTTTAAGAATGTTGATGTATTAGTGAACAATGCTGGTATATTAAATGACCAAGCGTCGAAAAAAACAATCGATATTAATGTGCAAGCCTTAATTGATTGGTCCATAACATTTTGGAATCATATGCGCAAAGAGAAAAATGGTAATGGTGGTACCATAATTAACTTAGCCTCTATTTATGGATATAGAGTGGATCCATATCTACCAATCTATCAAGCTTCGAAGTTCGCTGTTATGGGTTTTACAAAATCCCTAGGCCATGAATACAATTACCACAGAACAGGAGTCCGAGTTATTGCTATATGTCCTGGCTTCACTGAAACTAAACTAACAACTGGGGTCAAGACTTGGGACGATGAATACATAGCCCAAGATTTCTCAAACTTTGTTCAAAAGCAATTATGGCAAAAAGTGGATGCAGTAGGCAACGCTGCTGTAGAGGCGTTCGAAAAATGTAACAGTGGAACTGCGTGGCTAATAGAAGGAGGGAAACCCATTGTTGAAGTTTAATTCTTGTGAAATAGATTATGTTTGAGTTACTTCACATTACAGAGCTCACAATAATATATAAAAATAGATTGAAAGTATGAAATTTTACTTATAATATATATATATATACATTAAGGAAACAAACATATATTTATTAAAAATACTACAACTATACTATAAGTCCTTGCACCTAAAGCAGAGTGAATCGAAGACAAAATAAAGACGTTTTAGGAAGCATTTTTTGGGTTTTATTAGAAATGAAACTAAATTGAAGTAAAAGAAGAATTTTGACCTAAAAAAGATAAAGAATTATTATTTTTATATTAGAATGGAATTTATTTTCAGATAACTGATATATAAGGGTTTGACGTATACAATTGCATCTATGTATTTTTTGTGTTTGGAGATGACTAATAAATAAAATGTGACACGTGATAGAGAATTTTTTCTTCCTTTTTTTAATAAGTAAGACTAGTTTCATATTAATTTTATATAAAAACATTATTGATAAGCTTACAATATCCTGAATCAGAAGAATTTAATTTTCATATTAATCATATTTTCTTCTTAATTAGTTCTTACCTTAATTGGTACTACTTAAACAAAATAATTGTACGTAGAGTCCCTCCGAGCGGAGAAGTGAAACTTCGTAATATTGGAATAAAAACAGGAAAGGGTAGAAAATGATTTTTAAAGAGTTTTTTTTGTGTTTCTTTAAAAACTTTATTAATATTACTTACAAGTCACAATGGATTGCCACATCACCATTTTTTAAGTAATATACAGTAACATTAATATCGGACCAACTACATATGATATTTATAACGTTTGCAATTTTATTTCGTGAAAATAGAAGTTTTATAACAATGTTTATACACTTCAATAATATGTATGGTATTGTTGTTAAAACGTGGAGCCTGCAGTATAATGAGCAAACATCATTTAAAAGAAATAAAAATTTAAGACTAAAAAGTTAGATAAACTGGGTCAACATTCAGACCTGACTCGAGAGTTTTCACTTAAAACATTTTGAGAAGCGTCAAAATTTGCTGCTTAAATGAAATGAGACACATTATAAGGTGTGTTCACATTAGCTTAGAAGAATACTTAGGTGCTAATTTTTACTATTATAACATTACCTTAAGGATGCCACAAGGTGGAGTTGCCTTAACTAAATATAATTGAAATTTCTCATCTTGCATTTTAATTATGAACATATTTCGTAACTTATGCAACTTCTATGTAGTATTTATATGTTTAGATCAATTATATAATTTTAAATTGTGTTCTTTAATAGGGACGATTATATTTCTTATTTAGTCAAATGTATAGTATACAAGGTTCTATTGATCTTCTGTCAGCATTTAAATTTATAATTTTAAAATTAAAATTTTGAATGAATTTTTTACATCCTTTATAGAATAATTTAGTGAATTATGTTCTAACGTGCCGAAAATCCAAAAAAACTTGCACTTTTATAAATTAAACCACTTGTCTTTAATTATTCACTATATATTGAATCAGTTTAGGAATAATGAGTAAGGGGTCATGAAATAAAATTATAAAAGAAGAAAGAATTTTTGTTTGAGACGAGCAGAATAAGAATTTAATTAAAAATTTTTGCATGCAAAATATTTAACATCATTCTTTCATTTCTTTAAGTTTGATGAGAATAACGTTATTAGATTATTTAATGAATTTTAATAATATATTATATTTGATTGTATGTTTTATGTATGAATGTAAATATTTTTGAAAATTTTGTAAACCTACCTTTACTTTGTCATCAGTGTTAAAAAGGACCTTACAAAGGTATTGTTAGCGTCGCCTTTTGCTGACTGACCTCAAGGAGGTCACAAAACTAGAAATAAAAAGACAAAAATTGAGGAACAAATAAAACTGAAATAAAAAGTGCAAATTATTGTCTAAATAAAAGTCGAAAAGTTGTACTATATATTTAAACCTCATTGTTAACATCAATAAAGATTGTATTAAGAAAATTGTACAGATTTTTTAATGTATTTATGAATCAAGAAATATATGAACTACATTCATACATTATAAATTAATTCAATGGATACATGGAGAATATCTTTAAAAATCAAATTGAAGGAAAATACATACGAATATACAAGTTTTATTATCTACATATATTGTCTGGTATGTGACTTACGAGGAAATATGTGAGTGTAAATATTATGTTTATAACATTAACCGAAGGTCAAATGTATCAAGGTTATAGTAATTAGCAAAACGTACTACAATACTAAGCTGTATTAATAAAACACTTTTATAGATCTTTACTACATTAATTAATTCTTTAATATCATAGAATAATTTACAAAGGACGTTAGAATTATCGTGTATAAAAGATAAGAAATTAAAACCCGACTGCGTCTAGATAATACCACAATCAAAGTTTGAATGTATACAAAAATTCATACACACATACAGTCAAAAAAAATAACCTTCGTTATTCTGTAATTCGACAAAATAGGACTTAATTGGATTATATGTATTTATTTATGGATTTAGTTCGGCGCCTAACTTATTTACATAAATTTTGTGGAGATTGGATAAGTGTATTAAACATGAGAAACAAAAATTTCTTGAACAATTGTTTAGACGATGTATACGAATATTATGTACTACCAACTATATTCGTTTGTGTTTTGTTGAAACTTGACTAATATTGATTATTCTTGTGTTGTTTGTTAGTATGTATACTGCATGTATTCTAGTAATTTAAAACGTTATAATGAACAGTGAAATTCGTTGCAATACTTTTGAAAATCAATCCTTCTACTTCCGTAATTAATATATGTATATCTTGCTAATCATAATTAAAGTATTTATATGAAAAAAACATTTATTTAACATTTATCTTGTAATATATCTTGGCGAGTATGTAATGAGGTATTGTCCGTGCAGGTGGGGGGCGGAGGAGGGGGAGGAGTAAAAGCTTTGCAACATTAGTTCCCATCAACGGGCTCTAGACTTAGCGAAGTAAACATACGAATGGAAAGTAATCCGAGCATTAAAGGGATTTTTATATTACATTTATTTGAGTAATTTGTATACGTTTTTTTTATGATATCTCTTTTTAATGAAAGGAGATGTTCCAAGGTCCGATGATAAGGAAACAAGGATCTTATGATGGCACCCTAGAGAAATTGAGAGAAACCTGTGAAAATTTTACATAACTCGGAAACTGTATAATAATAATGGTAACTGATCTCTGTGGTTTAGTTTCCTCTTAGTTTCTGTTCACTGGATTTTAAACTTTCACGTTACTAAATATAAACGAAATTGATGCACAAATTTTGGAGCTTTCATTAGACTTGAATTTTTTGTGTTTTAATTATTTTATGCATTATTAATTAATAAATATTATTTAATAACAAGTTTTCCCTTCAGACATTGTTAATATAATCCTATTCTCGTTTATGATAATCAGTTAACAATTAATTCATGCTGCTTTTACTTCTGCATAAATAAGAAGCGTTCCCTAATTGGTGTTCATTGACGAATATTAATGTGTCTGAATTAAACACGACGGACCCTCGGCCGCATATTGATAAGACTTGACTTATTGTTATTCTGATACCGTCTATCATTTTCATTCATTTTGTCTCATTTTCGCTTAAGTATTTAGTAAGGAAAAATTCAATTGAAGGAAAAACTTTTACTTGCATTGTAGCGTTATTTATGGAAACATACTTTTTTAATGACTAAATCGAGTGAAACTGTTTCTTTTTTTATTATAAAATGTATTTAAAAGTCAGCGCTTTTTTAGGTTCCTTAACTTTTGCTGCATTTAGTAAGCTTTGGGGCATTTTTGGGTAACTTTATCCAAAAAGTATCAATCGATCATACAAAATCGGAGAAGACTAGCGTTTTCTGCTCTGTTTTAATCCGTTTAGCTAGAAATCTGATTTTCCAATTTTTCCATTATTAAAAATTGTCCTGGCATGTACTAGTCTAACTCAAATTCATTGACTTTCAAAAGTTAAGTGGGCATTGTCGGTGTTCATTACTTCTATAACAAAATATGTCTGTCTACACATTTTAAATGCAGACTTTCCTCTGGCTCAAACATTTATAGCCGCGTATGTGTGCCGCGAGTATTTTTACTGTAATTTAAGAAATACAAGCGTTAAGGTTAAAGCAAAGTGGTCTTACCTGGAAATGTTTCTCATCATCAATGAATGGTGACACCTTAGATTTTTATTATATTCCTGACATATTCCAGGAATATTAGTTTCAGAATATTACAAATTTAGAGATTTTTTTCCAAGTACTGTGGTTTTATTTTCGCTTTATACTTGGTAAAATAAATGTTAAACCAACCAAGTTATTATATATTTTTTTCCAGTTTTTACACAAAGTATCTCCAACATTTTTACACGTATTGTACATTAAAACGAAAATTTCATCCCTTGGTCATGACAGCTGAGAATTATTTAAAATGACAGACTAAATAAATATAAATGTAAATACTATGTTATGCTCACACATACCCGAGGAACATACAAAAAATTTAAAAGAAAAAATGGGTTTATTTATATAAAATTTTCAAGTTCTACTACAAAAACACTTTATAATTAATATTTAATTGTTTAGGTTCATTTAAGTAACTTTATTTGTTATGTATGAAAATGTTTCTCATAAAACTATCTTATATTTATTTTAGCCTCACGTTTTACAGGAGATGAAAGTTTCATGTAGTCATGTTATTTGTCATGACAGACAGTCAGTCATGGTTTTTCTCATCTATCACCAATGCTTTCGATATTTACTAACGTAGCGTTGCGGATATTTGTAAAACATAGTTTTATGAAGTAACTTAAAAGTGAAGTCGAATTATAATGATAATAATAATAAAAAAAAATCAAATATATCCGATATAATATATATATATATATATGTATATATATTGAAATGTCTAACATAACTCGTATTTTTAGGTCTATGATATTAAGAAATTTTTTGTTTTATTATGCATAGTACATATACTACTATTTACAGCAAGTTGTAATCTTGTAGTAATTTAAGCCGTTTTAATTAAAAAATAAGTAGAATTATGCGAACTACATATAAATTATAACTAGTACAAATTTAATTTATGATTGTGACTCATATCTCATTTACAGTATATCTTTAAATATATACTAAATAATAGGATGAAAATCATAAAATGGAATATTATATTTAAATAACATCATACATATTTTTTTATGTTTTCGTACTTTACAAATTATATAAATTACTACTGATTTGATTCGAAATTCTTTCACCTACCTTTGGAATAAAATTGACAAAGGGATAAAGTGACTTGAAATTATTATCGTCACGAATATGCAAAGTGAACACTCCTTGATTTTATCTTTCAATCTATTTAAGTATATAGTACCTAATGTATGAATATTATTCTGTTCTAGAAACTTCTAATGATCTAATAATAATCAGAATAATAGAAAGACCTAGACTATACTAGGTTAGTATTATTCCAATGCTGTACGGTTTTCTGTATGAAGGCACTTTTATTTTTATAAGACTGATTGTTCTACTCTAAGATCATATTATAAAATGCATCATTTCCATTACTACTTTGAAATTAGGCTAAAACAGAGACCATAATTTTATAACATTATAGAATAAATTTTTTTCGATATCATTTAATGCTCGTCCATCTTGTATAATTTAAATATATAAATATTAAAAGTAGAAAAAATATATTGTTATATTGTGATCCAGAGTTTTGTTTATATTTGAATAGGAAATAGATATTTTTATTTCTTCTTTTAAAACTTTATAAAATATAATAAAAACTTAAATTTGAACCAGATCTCCGCATTTATTTGTATTAGGATGTATTGTGGCAGTCTTTCATAGATTTTTTCAATCTCGTGCATTCGCTCCAGTAGGACGTACGCGTTCTGAATTCGGTATAGGTCAGCTCTATACCAGGCTCCATCGCAGAACAAACATAAATCAAGCTCAACGTATAAGCGAGAGAGGGTTAGCAGCTTGAATTTTATTTACTGATAAAAAAGTTGCCTAAATCAACACAAGTATGATAGGGATGTATCAAACTCATAAAAGTTAACAATTAAAATGTGTAAGTAAATTTCTTTTGATTAGAATTCAAGGATCGGATGAGTGAAAGTATAGAACACACTTTGTGGTGAATTGTAGTTTTTTATTGTTACCATTTAGAACAGTAAATTCATTGACAATAAAATACAATACTACTTGCTAAAAAGAACTAAATACAAATAAAATATCGCTTTAATAAAATGTTACGAGAAAAATATGAAAATTTTTGAACATTGCCCGAGCAGCACCATGGAAGATGACGCTTACCGAATACCTGGTCTTGTGAGTCAGAAAACTCCTCAGAGGAAAGAAAATGTATGTCTTTACGAACCTAAAATCGGAAGGTAATCATTTAATCTTAGGTATTGGTTATGTAATTTCTATTATAATATATATCTCAGTAAGTTTCGTAGTTTTCCTGGAACCTGTCAAATGCATTCTATATAACTTAGTATTAAATAAAACAAACAAACATACAATAACATTCTCTTATGACTTACACCAGATGAGTTCGTTTCCAATGACGCTCGTCAGTCTGCGAGCGACGTGTCGCAACATGATTAATAAACTGTCACCAGAATATTCGCCTTTAAATTACAAACCACATTCTACACATAAATCATACCGTCACGTCGATCAACTGGATTTATAAGGTTAGAAGAATCTGATGGGATCGAACTGGGACTACTCTCGGACAAACTGCACAGGTCTGATAGTTTGAAATTTTATAATACCGATATGAGGAGAAAGAATATAAATGACATGTATGGCTTATAATAAAAGAAAAAGCAATTAAAAAGTTCAAACAGAACTGCTTGAACAAAATAATATAACGTTATATTACCAAAGGTTAACAAATCAGTTCAATAAGTTTAACGAGCAGAAAACTTATCTAAATCACTGGAAATGAGTCAAAGAAAACACGTAAATTCGCGCTAATATCCACATTAGGAGCCGATGGCTCTTAACAGGCTCATCTAACGAAGATGTGCCTCCACCCTGGAGATTACGGAAACTTCGTAGATCAAATGGGGCACGATCAAGACAATCGCTAATAAAAATAAAGACTTTCTTATCGTGGAACTTAGTAAAACCGTGGTAATGTTTCTTCAATGTTGTTTTTTCTCAATTTTGTTACTGAATGTAGTAGAATTTGCATGAAACGTATAGCTACAATTAAGCTACAGTTATAAAAAATAGAATATAATATATTTATTAATAGAATATATTTTTAATTTAATGTGGTTTATAATAAATCAAAAAAATTACAGCCTCATTCAAAAGGATTTAAATGTAATTTGGGCTGACACTCGACGAAAAAAACAAGTATTGATAAAGATATAAATTTTATTCCAGAGTGTTAAATTTATATAAAATTATATCGAAGGGGGTGTAATAAAATTATAAAAATATCTTAAGTTTTTATTATTTTAAACGAACAATTGTAAAATTAAACAAATGTATTTACTAATTGACACTAAAGCAAATAGATGTATTTTCATTATATACTGGAAATATCAGCTACAATCAATATTTACGAGTTATAATGTAAAAATTAATAAATTAAATAAAAAATATTAATTTAAAATTTAATAATATATCAACAACAAATGTTATATATTTTATAGTTGATGTATAAAAATAATTCAATGGTGAGTCGAAGTTATCAATAAAATTATGATATATTAATTACTATGTATATTTTGATAATAAGATGTATCACAAATAATAAGTTTATTGTTATTTTTGTATGTAATTATTTATTGAGCATAATAATATGAAATTAAAAGAAAAATTATAAAACAATTAATTTCAGAAGTAGAATTGTCTCGATTTATATTTATTATGTAAATAACTTTAAACTTGGACGAGACCTAACTCGCTTTTAATCTTGACTTTTCTATTGAATCGTCAGTTAAAGAGCATCTACTATTAGCTACAAGTATCTTTGTTACAAAGTCGTAAATTGTTTACCAAGAAGTTTAATAAAACAGGGTATTTTAATATCACAAAGATAAGGACTTCAAATAGTTTTAAAAGTTTAGCAGTATAGTTATTTACATCATGCTTTCGTACAACAAGCAATTTATTATTAATCCAAATAAAATATGTGTATATACATAGATAGTTATTTTTAATCTCATACAAACATATACTTAAGCTATTTGATAAGAACACTACATATAAATATATAGTTTGACGCAAAAAAACACAAGAAACTCAATCATCTCAATGACATTTCAATTGATAAAATAAAAAAAGTCGGTTATATTTTGAAGAAAACAGATATACAAATCTATTTACTTAATAACGACTTTGAAATTGAATATTCTTCAAATATAATTTACAGTTCAACAGACTACAGCACGATTTATAAGCATTTTATCCCTTAAATACACGATGTCAAATAAATGTTAAGTTTTACTTGGATATTCATATTTTATTTTTATGTCAACTCTTATACTCGTACTTTAGAGTATCGTTTAACATAGGGTATGAAAAACGTAATTTATTGGAAATTCTTTAGTATATGCAATGCCACAAAAACCGAGTTAAACATCATCCTTTTTTTCTTACAGATACATGCTCTCAATGTTTCGGTTACTTTGCAGTAACCGTGATCACGGGCAGACGAGGTGTGTTTTTAAGCCTTTTTCATCTTGTGGTACTCGTAGCCGGCGTATTTTGTAAGCGATTCTTAGTCCGTACTATATTACGGATTACTACGCGCTTATAATTATTTTAAACTAAATACCCCCGGCGCGGTGTTTCGGTTACTTTGCGGCAACCGTGATCGCGGAAGGACGAAAGGAATCCGAAAATATTAGTTTTATTTAAATGAATACTTGCGAAAGTCTTAGATCTCCTTAATTATAAAATGGTTTTTGATCATACTGAAATGCTGAATTATTTCTGGTATTGGGTGTTGTAACAGCTGAAAATCGTAATTTTATTTCTGAAACAAATTTTAATTTATTGTCGAATTTGACAAAACTGAAGAAAATTACAGATTTTTATATCACATTAATCCTCGGAAAGACTCAAAGAAGACAAGGCGATGACTTAAATGAAGGTAATTTTCGACTCTCAATCCATATCGTAAACAAAACGTTTCAAAACAAATTCCGTGCAATAAAAAATTCTAGTTTTCTTAGACCTTCGGTTTCATTGTAAAACCCTATTACTTTTTGTATTACCTTTTCATCAAACACTGCAGGTGTAAGTTTATTTTTGTTTACTATGCAGCAACTTTAGAAATGAAAATGTAAGAAGCTTAAATTGAGCTTTGTTCTGTTAAGTTGTTCCGTTCAAATAAATTGGAATGTCCTGTGAGCTACGAAATTTCAAATTGTAAAATAGACAGTGACCGTTTGTTGTATTGAGTTTTTAATCCGATCACGGTCTGCGGTCGTTCTATAAATATATAAATAGATTTAGTAAATAATAACTTTATTCCAATTTTATACTAAATAAATTACCTTTGTGTAAAGTTTCGTCATTAAAATAACAATCATGTTACACTTTGTTTGTTTATTTAGAATCTGACAAATATGAATAATTAAATAACCAGTTTACAAAATCTCATTATAAACTGTTATTCAATTATACATAGAAACGACAAACAACTTTGCATTGTATTATATGTATGTATAAGGAATGTTTTTTTGATAGTTGCTTATATTGAATTGGTCATATGAATACACCTTCATTAAAAAACTAGCAAGTGAGGTTCCTGCTTCTCTGGTTTTACTTTTGTTGCTTTCTGCAGTCAATTCTTTGATGGTTATATGTTCCCCAAATAGACTCTGAAGCAAGGGTGTACAATAAAGAACTGAACACGTATTTATTACAACCTACAATTGTTTTTCCTTCTAATTGTGTTGTAATTCACGACTCACACATATTTTTGAATGTTAATAGTCAGGAGGGATCAGCGATGTATGAGGGACAGAGGTAACCTTATGATCCGAAACTCGTTATACATATAGTTAGGAAACTCCTTGGTCAAGAAACAAAATAGAAGCCGAGTTAGGAACTCCTTGGAAAAGAAACAAAATAGAAGCAGTGCGCAAAAAGAAACATCTGCACTTTCTGGTGGTCCGTCGTCGAGGCAACATCGCTCATGGGTTTTCGACTATTAATATTGGTTTAGCAATTAGTCTAAGGCTATTTTAAGGATATTACTCTGTAAGTACTTTAATTGTTGTTTAACTGGAGTTGGCAGGTTATCATTTCATTCCTTTATTTACCTTTTATATTTGTTCATTTTAATTAATATCGCATAGTCAAATTGTCAAATGTCTTACTGTTATTTTATTTTTAAAAATCCGAACGAAGTTCCTTAATTCAGAAGTGGGATAAAGATCTCTTTTTTATAAATTCTTTGGTCGACCATATTTTGTTTTCTTTTTGACAATTATGTCTAAGAAAATGAATCGTAATCGATCTAAATTAGAAAAAGATTACGCCATGTGAAAAATAGATTGATATCTAGCCCACATAGATACCCTAGGGTGTCCGTAGCACGAGTACGTTGTCGTAGATCGAGAAACGAGTCGAGCAGCAGTAAATTTTCTCAACACGCACCCGCATCACACTTACTTGTAAGTGATTCATTGAATGATAATTTGAATAACATTTTAGTAAGACTCAAAGCTGTCGATCAGTTTAATAATAGTGTCGTAGAGTTACAACATAATTATCAGGAAATGTTGCTGAATCGGTCGTAAGAAATGTGTCTATAGGTCACAATCACATAGTTAATAGTAGCAACGAATCACCAAACGCAAATAGTTTAGTTAACTTGAGCGATGTCTCTCAGACTACGACTCACGATCAAGATACCACTGTTCGCTATCCCGATACTATGTCAGTTTCGTATTTTACCATTATGACAGAAGCCCTTAAGAATCTCGCACTCATAAAATCGCTTCATTATTAGAGGTAGATCGCGCAATGATAGTGGACAGTGGAAGATCATGAGTGTTTTTCCCGGGAAGCATCTTATTTAAAAGGCGACGCCAAAACATAACTAAATTCATAGGTCACAAATGGCCGTACATGGATATTTTTAAAACTCATTTAAGACCTCTCTGTCCTCAGAAGTTGGACTCCGTTAACATTTCGTTTGCATGTATGAACACGACATACGCTGGGAATGTGAGACGTACATTATAACGTTTACGATTGGTTAAGGATTTATCTGCAGAACTTCGAATTGTAATAATAAACAAACCAACATTAACAACTTTCAGAATAAAATTATACTCCCGCTGCTAAGTCGTCTTAATACGCGCATTTATTAAAAGTACAGGACACTGTGAAGACGCATGTTTTGTCAAGAATAGGTCAAGATTAACTAACTACCAAAATGTAAGTATATGTTAACCGAAGCTGGTGAGAAATATCGATGTGGTTCCTGCAGTTGATAGTGCATACCGATTAACATATTTATCAATATTGGTGATCACAACATATCACTGGTTTCTTCTGACCTTTTTAAATTACTTTATTGCCAATCCAAGTACATGACGTACATTACGAGACTTTAATGAATACGAAACCTTTGCCTTTCCTCACAATACAGTAACTATTGAGTTCAGCAATATTTCATTTTAAGATCTAGTAGTAGTACCGTCAGCCTGCATGAATAACGACAGATGTTTTGAATCGTGTTGGAGTAATGTATGTAAGAGTAACAACAACAGTATATCACTCACGGGGATCAGTCAGATTAATCAAGTACCAGCCATCGAAAACTCTTTATTAAAATCCCTCTGCCAGGTAGTAATCTGCAATCATCAATGTTTGTATTGTCACTTTTCTCGGATTTCCTCGTGTACCGCTGCCACTACAGTACAGTATAGGTGAGATGAACATCAAACTTACTAGTTCAATTCCAATAACTTATCGCCCATACAATTTATTTTTACGGGAAGATAGTACAAGTTAGCGAAATAATGAAAGATCTCTTAGAAAAAGGCATCATTAGGGAATCTCGATCCCAATATGCCAGCTCAATAATTTCAGTGACGAAAAAGATTTTCGAGCACTTATTCGCAATACAGAGAAGAAAAGATATCCGTTTTCATTTATTGACCATTAAATTGATTTTTTAGGATGACATAACTTCGTCACCGGCCCTGATATGGCGACTTCATGAAATGAGAATCAGGGACGACTGTATTCGCTACACAGGCTTCGTTACGTCCGCGTCAGGAGGGAACTACGAATACTGAAAGATGCCATATGGTTTGACAAACTCATCTATTGTTTACAAACCTATTATCAATTAATGATATGCTTCGGGAATTCATTGATTTTGATGACTTGCTCGTTTATATCAACAAAGTACTTCTTCTGAATTTTAATGCTAAAAAAAAGGTAAAGGTAGAATTCTATTTTTTTCGATCAATATTAAAATAAAATACTCGTTTCTGAATACCGAATTTGAGAACTTAGACAGACATATAAGTGGTGGTCAGGTTAGCCCGAGCGCTAGAAAGGAGGAGGCTCTGCAATTACATCATTACATGAACTCATCTGCAATTTTATTTTTATTTTATTTTGTTTATTGGAGAAAAAAAAAACAGATCACAGGAGTATAACAAAAAAATATAAACAACAACAATACCGCATATTAAAGACAAAATACCTGTGTCCTCAAACATTTCTCACCAAGAAATATAACTAAGTAAAAATGAGAGGATGCTTGGGCACGTACCTCACTAATAAATAAATTTGAAAGGCGATGTGTAAACCTAATCTAGTATGTGAAGGGAGCGATGACGAATGTGCAGAGAATATCCAATACTTAAAACAAACTAAACTAAATTCCCAGTCAATGTAAATGAAAAACAGGACTGCTAGGTGGTTTATTCTTTTTTCAATAATACGTCCCGCAACTTGCTGTGAAACGCGGCAGAGTTATGACGTAGAATATCAACCTGAGAAAATTCGTTATGAGTACGACATATTTTTCGTATTGGGGCGCGTAATCCCGCATTCGTGTATGATCGCGGTACATGAAATAGAGATTAATTACAATAGTGAAATAAGGTCAGGGCCTTAAAATATTTCCACCACAATCTAGTTGGCATCCAGTTTAAAAATTGTAATCCAATGTAATGTAATGCTCTTAAATCAGCTCAACCAACCACTCAACGTGTGATGCCATGGAATTTAGAATGGTGCCCAGATACTGGTGCTATAGTATTCGATGGTGAAATTTTTGAACTGTTTTGTCACTTTGCTCATTTTCTTTTAACGACTGTTCTCAGACGGGGACATCCCGCTGGCCTGCAGCTGGTGGAGGTTCGAGACACCGCAGGCGTCTCATTGACCGGCTGCCGGGTGGGAGTTCAAGACGCAAGTCTACTCATCACCACTGGCGTTTGTCGCCTTGGCGTTAGTCGCCTTTGACGTGTGTCGTCAGTTTGCGTTAGTCGCATTGGCGTTTGTCGCCTTGGCGTTAGTCGCCTCTGACGTGTGTCGTCAGTTTGCGTTAGTCGCATAGGCGTTTGTCGCCTTGGCGTTAGTCGCCTTTGACGTGTGTCGTCAGTTGCGTTAGTCGCATTGGCGTTTGTCGCCTTGGCGTTAGTCGCCTTTGACGTGTGTCGTCAGTTGCGTTAGTCGCATAGGCGTTTGTCGCCTTGGCGTTAGTCGCCTTTGACGTGTGTCGTCAGTTGCGTTAGTCGCATAGGCGTTTGTCGCCTTGGCGTTAGTCGCCTTTGACGTGTGTCGTCATGTGCGTTAGTCGCACGGGCGTTAGTCGCCCTTAACGTTTGTCCTCAGTTGCATCAGCCGCCATCAGCGTTGGTCGCCACTGACGGGAGTCGCCACTGACGGGAGCCGCCAGTGATGGAAGTTGCCGATTGCGTGAGTCGCATTGGCATGAGCTGCACTTCTATGGTGTTGGTAGCCCTTCAAAGGCGTGAGTCACCCGACAATGGTAATGTACTGTGGGGATGTGAAATTGTTGGGATACCGTCGATTTTACACCTTTTTCTTTATTTTCACTTTATCTGTCTTGGATGCCGTTTAGCTTACATTACTTTGTTTATTTGAAAACCATTTGGACACTACACTCATGCAAACAATAATTTTCCGATAGTAATGGTGATGTTATTTCAAAATTCAGGATGACAATGTTAAAGGTGCTTCGGCCGGATCGTCTATGCCAAACCTTGAAGACGAAGATCGGGAAGGTGGCGCAGTAGGCGAGGCTACTACTGAAAAACAGAGAGAATGTGGCCGAGGACGACCAAGAGTCAGGAGAGGCCGAGTTAGGAAACTCCTTGGTCAAGAAACAAAATAGAAGCCGAGTTAGGAACTCCTTGGAAAAGAAACAAAATAGAAGCAGTGCGCAAAAAGAAACATCTGCACTTTCTGGTGGTCCGTCGTCGAGGCAACATCGCTCATGGGTTTTCGACTATTAATATTGGTTTAGCAATTAGTCTAAGGCTATTTTAAGGATATTACTCTGTAAGTACTTTAATTGTTGTTTAACTGGAGTTGGCAGGTTATCATTTCATTCCTTTATTTACCTTTTATATTTGTTCATTTTAATTAATATCGCATAGTCAAATTGTCAAATGTCTTACTGTTATTTTATTTTTAAAAATCCGAACGAAGTTCCTTAATATATATATATTAGACGGAGATCGAGTTTCACTAAAAAGGGGTGTCTTTAGTATTTTGAGATTATCATTTTGTAGCAAACTAATATTTAAAAATTATTTTTGTTTTCCTTTTACATTTTTACAAGCCAGGAAGTAATTGATATTGGTTAAAGTACAGCTAAGCTAATCGTGAAGTTTTTTGTGTCCGTTTAAGATTTAATTTCATGCTCAATATCTGAAGTTATTTTAATTCATTAATTATGTAAGTAATTTGAAAGTGGTTTCTGAACTAAATTATGGTCTTCTTCATAATTTTGTAAATTTTATGTTAACTTGTACTTAATATTGTTAAAATACTGATTTCTACCTGTAATACATATAAGTGTTTTATATCCAATAAAATTACAAAAAAGATATAATAAATATTTTGTATTTACGTATGTATATAAAGGGGCGTACGACGATAAACGCACTGTAACATGTTTTTATATATGTACCAACAAAATGTTTACATTTCGATTTTTTTAAAATTAAAAATGGATATTTAATATTAATATGTATTACATAAGAATATAAAGCATATTTTATACAAATAAAAATACATACTTTCATTTGATAATAATACATAAAGCTATTAAATTGTTATATTTGAAGATTAACTCAGACAATTCCAGATAATACGATTAAAATTGTTTGAAATACAATATACTTGAAATCTTTTCGTAATCGATCCTATTTCTGTTGTATTTCAGTTAAATTTGAACATTGGAGTATATTACTAATATTCACTCGTTTGCGATGATAACATCTGTTTTTGTTTATAAAGCTAGTGAGTAAAACGTTGAACAACATTTGATAGTCGCACAGTCATGATGACCACAACTTAATTGGTATTCCGTTGCATTGCAACTAACGAGGGTCTTAACTCCAGCCTGAAATTTAACCGCAGCCATATTCTGAATATTTGAAATACGATAATATCAACAATATGGTTGACTCTACCTCTAAATAAGGAAATTCCAATTTTCTGCATGCTTCTACTAACTACATAGGTAGAACAATTGACTTTATACCTGGAACTTACGCAAAGTTATCCTTGTGATAGCGTGTAAAATTTACGAATAAATTTATTCTTTAATTATAATTGGTCATTCATTTGGTCCCACCAATCACTTATTTATTTCATTTGTGTTATTAAAAATATCCCATGAGTTTTAGTCTTAATAAAATACGTCGTATTCATTTATTCAACATGAAAATAATCTTCTTTGATCTAACATATACGTATCAACAGGAAAACACATTGTACAAAAATGCTACCCAATTAATCTAAGCTCACAAATACGAATCCTGTGGGAAGACAACAAAAATATCTAATAGTAATAAGTATTCAGTAAGTTCAACTTAACAAATAGGTTTCTATAAACATGAGTCTTCTTCATTTTCTCGTATGTTCATATTGGATAATTGGTATTACACTTCCGTGACTCAGTATTTTTTCTACTGGTCTCTAAGATATATATTGACTTATTTCAAGTGAAATATTATTATAAGTAAAGACATAAATTAAACTTCATCAAACTTGTTGGCTCTTCCTTTTTAACTAATACAATTTCACTAATAACCAATATTATTAAAGTTAATTGAAATCTGTAGGATAATATTCAATTAACAAAATTAAAATACCTGTTACTGGTGGTGAGTACAGTTATTTTTTAGTTTTCTCGTATGGTCGGTTGTTTTCTATAATTTTATTGCTTCTTAAACTTCAATTGTTACTAAGGCCACATAACTTCTAAATGACTTATAAATGTTTAAATGTAAAAGTTACTCTTAAAGTGAAAAAGAACGTGTTCATTACCGTATAAGAAAATAGTCATATTTATATTTTATAAAATATATCAAACTCCTTTATACAAGTCCAGGTATTATCTCTATATTATATGTAATTAGCATTTCAATCAATAATCTGAGTTTGTTTTTATCCCTACTAATATTATAAATGTGAAAGTAACTCTGTCTGTCTGTCTGTCTGTCTGCTACGCTTTCACGCCTAAACCACTGAACTGATTTTAATGAAATTCGGTACAGAGATAGAGTTGACCTTGAGAAAGAACATAGGATAGTTTTTATCCCAGGCTTTTGAAAGGTTCTCTTGGAAACGCGATATAACCGAACTCCACGCGGCGAAGCTGCGGGCGGAAAGCTAGTGTAGAATAAACAGTGGTGTTATATATGTAATTTGGAATGAGTCGACGATTGTCTTGTAATACTATATATGTATACATATGTATGTATACTCGTAGTTTTGAGTACCTGATCAACTACTACTGTAGTTAAAGTATAGAAAAAGAGCAATATACTCAAGGTAACCTTATTTTGTGACAACAAGTTGGAGATAGAAATTATAGATTCTATAATCTCGAATGAATTCAACAAAACTATAATAGAAGAACGAAACCTTGATATAAAGGATGACAATGCGGCAAACTTAATAAGAAATCGCAAAAACGCAGATCGGCGGTAAATCTTTCAATTAAGGCAGGAGCCAGAATCGTCCCGATTTCCATTCAACATGCAAATCAGTTTTACGATGGATGAGCTTCTAACTTGGTTTTTAATCTCGACTTTTCTATTGAATTGTCAGCAAAAATGCATTTTCTATAGGTATGCCAATTTGTGATAAAAATGAAAAAGTGACAATAATTATTGAAACGCTTTAGTAAATTAAATTATTACTGATGTAACTAAATATATTAAAATATTGATCTTATTTGGAAATAAATAGCACGGTTTTTCAATTCGTTATAATTTTGTAAATCATATTTATTTGTAACAATTAATTTTATGCATATATAAGGAAATTGACGTATAATATTAGTATATATGGAATTACAGCATTCAAACCAAAAAGGGACAACAAAAATGATCAGATTTAGAGAACTAAGGTATGAAATTAACAATTTGGAATAAACATTACAATATCACTTTAAAACAATCCAGAACGGTGATTACGACTTAGGAAAGTATATAGATAAATAAAAATTAAAAACATTTAATGTAACGAAAATGCTTACGATAATTAAACATAGAAAATCTGATTTATCATATTAAAACGGTTTTTTTGATTTCGTATTTTAGTAATAGCATTTGTGTTCTCAACTTCCAAAGTCCATTACGTAAACAGTATTCACGTTAAGTAATGTTTTTCCTCTAAGCCTTTCAACCTTTCTATTCTTTTGTTTAGTTATTTTTTTTAATTTAGTTGAATTGATGTTTGTTATTTATTAACTTCTTTGTGAATGTAATGTTAGAAAAACACAATAACTGACAGAGATGATTGTGAAATGTACCTATTTAATAATTGTGAGTGATCGTGAACTATGAGCATTGTGTTGTATCATTGAGTGATTGGAATTGCCATTGACTTCAATCACGAATTGATGTTTGAGCTCTGAACATCTATTTATTTTACGGTGTTTTTTTTTTTCTATGATAAAACACACAGTAAATAATATCAAGTATAAATAATAGAAGTATTTAATTATTAAAGTTTTTTCAGATTGTCATATAGGATATAATACAAGTGAAAAATTGCGTTGTTCTGTCATTAGCTTTCCAGTTACTAGAAAATATAAGTTAGCTGTTGCAAAAATCGTGAAGAAAGAAAAGTAAGAAATGAATGCGGTTCAAAAGAAAAGCAAGCAAACAATCTTCTAAAAGAATCCGGTCATGTGTTGTGAATCAGCGCAGTGGAATAATGCGATGAAGCACACTTTAAAAACTTTTTGGCAGGAAATATTGTGAAAAGAAATTAAAACGGCATTATGGATTTACTATTTTATCAGTATTTCTTTGGGATGCCATTAATTCTTTATTTAAACTAGGTTACATCTAGTTTTATGGCAACGATCATAATTTACGATGAAGATATTTATATTTAATTAGAGGTTTATATCAGTATATTTTCTTTTTATATTAATAACTGTATTCCATAAAGATATTTGTGAGAGTCTTTTGTATTGAATCATGTTTCATTGTATTCTTAAAACTGCACTGAATTGGATTTGCTTTGTCTTGTTGTACGTAGACGATGACAACGAATGTAAACAAAAAAGACTCAATACAGTGAGAATTTTTAATTAAACCTAAAAATATACGACGAGTTTCTTTAATTCTGTAACTTAAGATATTTTTAAGTTCATACATGTAATTAAAAATCTACTAACATAATAACACAAATGTAAATTCCATTTGCAATATACAAGAATATGCACATATAAGATATTGTTGTTCATTTCCAAGCAATATCTCGATTGTATAATTTTGAAATTTCCTGTTTGTTATTATCAATATAATTTATAAATTTGGATAAACATAACCTTTTCCAGCTTACTTAGCTTTCTTTCAATATAAACCAAAAACTAAAATATATATAAAAAAAGGAACATAATTGGGGCTCTAGTATCAAAAACTATAAATTTAAGAAATTCGTCGATTTAGATTAACTCGGCCACAAATTATAATTTTTATAAAAGTAAAAAAAAAAATGAAACCTTTACCAAATGGAAAATCTTTTAATAAAATATTCGTGTTCAGAATTTTAAAGGATTTATTAATTTTTAAGAGGATATTATATATTTTTTATGTAGTATTGGTTATTTACATACTATATTAGATGAAGGTAAAGTTTATTATTTCTTTGGAATATTAAATAGAAATTTGGTATCGTTAATCTTAATAATATACAATTCATATAAGAGAAAAATATTGTTTAAAGTGTGTACAATATTTGTGTATACAACACGTTTATGTGTGTGTAGTATCTCAATGCAACATGCCAGAATGTGTTGCTCCTAGAAATTGTCGATTAATAGAACTACCGATTTCTAGAGAACTATAAAAGTTTAGCAAAATAATGATGAAGCTGGAAAAATCTCGCTCAATCTATGAGTGCACTCCTTGTTCAAGTTATTTATAGAGTGGTAAAAAATATGACTAGATATATTCAAAATGTAAGTTCTTCCACTTTACATTTCTAAACTCTCAGTAAATATATCTAGTTGCACTTACTTCTCATCTATCTCTCGTAACTATTTCATTTCAACTAAAATAAAACATGATTGGCTTGATTACTTATTCTATGTGTTATAAAGCGTTTGAATTTGTAAGTATCTTTTAATTGAACTGATATAATGGGAATAATTAATATATTAACAGCATCTTAACAGTATTTATTAGCTTACTAGAGGTTCTGTATTCACTTTCATGAAGTACTATTCATAATATTACAAGACTTTACAAACATATTCCAGTAATATGCAAATGCTGGTAGGTTTAAAATTATAATTAAATAGTTATATAACTTGAGATACCACGTATAAATGAAAAGTTTCTATGTACCAAAACAATCCTTGATATGTTTTCATTGAAATACATTCAGGGAATAATAAGCAATGTGCAGCTTCTCTTCCTAATATACTAACATCTGCTCTTGTTAAACACGGTAAATTGCAAGAAAATGCTTTGAAGAAGTCTTTGTACTTTAGCTTTTAGGTACAACTAACACATATGTTCCGCAAATTGAATTGAATTAATTCTAGCCACTGTTGAGTAGGATAGTTAATGTATTTTCTCTTAATCAGTTCTAATATTTTATGTCAAAAATAAAACATAAAATTTTACACTTCTTTTGTGTCTCCGTCACTCAGGTACATCGATTTTATCCAGCGATAAAGGATCACCAATTTATAAATTTCATATGAAAATGCAGAAATGTAATAATACTGGATTTTAAACTTTAAATCTAAAACCTTGCTCCAACGCTCGCTAACAAAAGGAAACAAAATCCATAAGTTTAATAATAGCACACATGAATGGTTTGCTGAAAAAACTAGTTTTATAAATCTATTATCTTCGAGACTACTCTTAAGCTCTTAATACAGTACTTTGAAAATTGGTAGACATTTCAAATGACAATGAATGTTGATGTCAAGTACCAATTAAAAGTGTATCATAGACGACTCATGCGGAGTCATTAGTAGACCTCGTGATCTTGTGATTCATTTCACTTTGTTAATTAAAAAAATTATGTCAATAGATAATTATACGCTCGAAATAGGACACACAATGTCAAACTATTATCATATATGCAGTTTGTTTAAATATTAAAACCAAAGTGTACGAGTTTAATCGAAAAATATAGTTACATTTCAATGAACACTAACCTTCTAGATCAATCAATCAATATGACATGATTATTATATTAGAAAATACTTTATTATTTATCACAAATTAAGGCTAAGTGTACATGTATTTTTATTAAAATTAAAGGTATATAGCATTGTAAGCATATTGTAATTTTATATATTCAAATAAAAACATTAGATTGTTTTTTTATTTTGTGATAGTTATGCTATTTCAGCTTTAGTTGCCTGAATCAAAAACCGAACTGTTCAACTACCTAAACCTATTTATAGATTTTTTTGGATAAAACAGATAGATCTGATAGATAGAAGATAGAATCTTAAGCGTTGTTTATTATTAATCTCATTTTAACTGTAAACTAAGCTAATTATATATTCATTCACGTACCAGGTTTTTTCAACCGACTTCAAAGAAGGAGGAGGTTATCAATTAGTTTGGTATTTCTTATTAGTAACAATAAGGTTGCGTGTTTCAATTTGTAAAGTTAAGTGTGTTATGGTTTAGATAATGTTTCATATATATTGTGACATAATATATATTTTACCTGTTTATTACATTCCTCATTAAAAACTTTGAAACCACAAATTGTAAAATATTCATATTATCTTGTTCATTGAGCACAAAAACTTTTAATAAGCGTGTAGAAGTGCTGTCTTACAATAACAAGTTAAACAAAGAGGAACTTAAACGCTTGTTTTAACTCGCTGTTGTTAAATTAATGCAATGAATATTTTGATTCATGATATTTATATTCTTATTAATATAAATTTAAAATGCTCAATAGTTCACCTTGTACATCTTGGTGACTTAATCAACTTCTATGAAATGGGAGTTAAATGATTTACTGAGAATAGCACGAAAAGTAAAGTGACGTCAGGCTTAATATAGTATCGCAAATTCCATGGCTCAAAGATAAATTTTGAAGGTTACATTCAACCTGAAATTAAATGAGCATATTTAGTTTAGATGATAATGCTAAATTTTATAATATCAATCTTAATCCAACATTGCTATGAATAAAGATAAACGATTCGTTATTTTAAATTTTTAATGCCCCTCAATAAGATGGAAATAAAATTAATAGGCCTTGAAAAGGAAAATGGAATCGCCTACTTTTTGATCTCTTTTCTATAACTTCCCATTCGTCCGATACAAATCAAGCAACTGCCAGTTCCAGGGCTAACTCCAATTATTAACAAATTGCAAGAAGCCCGACACGAAGCGAAAATCAAACCTCAAAGCGGACTTTAATGAACTAAACAAGCAAAAATATACTGAGGCACGGAATTATTGCAATCATGTGTGTTGAGATGCACAAAAATGCCACAGTTTGAGTTAATGAAAAAATATGTTGTGGTAAAGTATGAAATTTTCTTAGCTATGGGTGCTGGAAAAAATTAGCAAAACACTAGTTTTCTCAAATTGAATTTTTCTTAAATAGTTGTGTTATGATTATACAAATTTCCAATTGAATTCAATTCTATCCCCATAACTTCTTAACGTAAACTTTTATTTAAAAAAAAAGACAAGGCAGGAATATTCGCTGTCTGCTTTACACTAACCTTTTCCATCCAGATATTCAGGATTATCTTAAGGAGTGATTTTAGTTTTTTGAGGACTCTCATGAACATTTGCTTCCTTCTTCTAGACACTTACTTCTTAAAATTCCTCTCCACTCTTAATTGTTTGAAGTAGGTATACTCTTCTACTGTTCAAACCTCTCACCTTCTTAATTCCTTACTGTTTTGAATTTATTAATCTCAATCAAAAAATATTTTATCAAGTATTTAATATGAAGTAATTCAGGTCGCATGATATGTCTCTTATGTAAAACATTTAATGTTGGTGACTGTGGCGTTATTAATAAATTTTATAATCCAGATTTTCATTTACAAGTGAGACCTTGAAATTTTTAATTTTAGATTATTTAATAATATTTTACATCTTTATCATTTGCTTTTAAAATAACCAGCCATAAATAATAAATTAAAGTGTTTCTAAAGCATGTTTTATTACGTTACTTCGCTACTCGACTTAACATCAATGAATAAACTCGTACCTTATAACTCATGTTGCATTTAAAATAAGTAGAACTGCGTTTCTTTAAACCGCACTTGTAATTTACAAGCTACCGTGGAACTAAAAGCTTTCATTCCAAATACCTATAAAAGCTTTGGTTCATATTACACATAAATTTAGTGCAAACCTTCCAGAAATCTGCCAGTGACGCTGACTGTATTATGAGTAATGCAAATGCTTCTACATAAAACTAACAAATGGAAAAATATCTATTAGTACGCTAAGCGTTTATAGAAAGTATGGGATAACATTTATAAATTGTATCTGTATATATATACAAGGTTAGCTGAATAAATATATATTAGCTTTATGTTTGGTGTCTGATAAGTTATAGATAAACCAATTTAAATCGCTATCATAGTTTATTAAAAGCAGGAATTACTTATTATTGCTAAATATTTTATCTTGTATTTTTCTATATAATCTATTTTCTATATATTAGTATTATAATAATAAAATCAGTATATTAATATGAAAATTGATTTAATGATACCGAGGTAATAACTAACGATTGAACTTTCAAGAAGTTGCAAATTGTAATAAAAAATTCAAAGCAAGCATTATAAATGAAGGAAAGTTTTAAATCATTCAATAGAATGTTTGTAACTACAAACAATCCGTAACTTTAATATAAAAATACTGTTTTATTTGTGTTCAATAAATTAATATTTCTCATCGAGTACGAGACCGCACTGGCCGCTCCTTTAATTAAAATATTGTCTGACTTTTAATTTATTCCCAACGACAATCGCATCACACAGACTATTCCCGAGGAAATGAAAAACATAATTTATAATTTTACATTTTAATCATTTAAGAATTTCATAAACACTGTTTATTTAATAAAAATATAAATATTTTTTATACATACTGATAATAATCTAAAATATAAAAGAAAATGCTATCAAACATAACATAATTTTTTTATAGAAAACCTTGTGTCAAATAATCATTTCATGTTTTTATTATTCGGTTAAATTGCAAGTGTAATTTAGATAATCAAGAAACTTGCACATATTGACATGAATATGAACAGCGCACGGCTAAGTTAAACATAGGTTCATTTGAACAGAATGTCGTGTAACAGAATGCTTTAGAGTTTAGAATATTTAATTGTCTTGATGAGCTCTGTCACGCGACAGACGTGATTAGCTAAACTAACTCAAGCTGATTGCAGGTTTGTTTTGCATAAATGATGCTGCCAATGAAGACAGAAGTTCACTTGTCAGTTGTCACCAAACAAAGACACGAGTCACGAACAAATAAAACTCCCCAAGGCAATGAAACTTTATTTCATATTCAACTATATTGTTTTTTTAATGTACTTAATTTTTGGCTATACATTAAACATTTTTTTTTTTTTTTTTTATGTCAAAGGTGGCAAACGAGCAGACGGCCCACTTGATGGAAGGTGGTTACCGTCGCCCATTGACATCCGCAGCAAAGATGTTGCGGATGCGTTGCCAACCTTGTTTTATAGGGATAGGGAGAGGTGGGAATAAGGATATTGTAGGAAATGGTGGGAATAGGGAAAGGGCAACCGGCTCTCTCACTCATCGGACGAAACGCAGCCATTAAAGGCTACTTCACGCCGATCTTCTGTGAGAGGGTGGTACTTCCCCGGTCGAGCCAGCCCGTGTTCGAGCTGTAGTAACTAACCACAGCTAGGCTCTACCACCTAAGGAAGTCCATGTCCAAACTTTCATAGTTAATTTTCTTTTAAGAAAAATCATGGCTAATTATATGACTGCATTTTTAATCTAATCGAACGGATGAACAAAAACTTGTTTGTGGGGAAATAATAAAGGAGGTGGGAAGTTTTTATGAACATGTTTCAAAAGTATTGTATTTTATATTTAAAAAAAACCCTTATCTTAAGTCCTTACAAGAATGAAATAAATAGTTTTAGAATTTATAGTTTTCAAGTTAGTTCCTAGATGATTGTGCAATTTAATGTGCTCTTTTTTTCATGTACAACATTTCTTTTTAAAGTTTTTAAGCCTGTTGACGTAAAAATGCTAATAAACTAGAGGTGCAGTTTGACTTTTGCCGACAAGTGTACAAAGCTAACTTTCTCTTGAAATAACTCGCGTCACGTGTTCGGAGCCGGCTCAGCGGAATAACTAGTATAAATTAAACACGCTCTACGAATGTACTGTCACGAGGAATAATCATTTATAAAGTATAAATCATAATACTTGGAGTATAATAGTTATATTAAAAGTCCTTTGAAGATCTAATATTGAGAATAAAATCTGTAATATTATATACATTGGTAATTTTGTATATACTTATATATTATAATTTCGTTTGCATGGTTATATATATATATATATCTTTTTTTTTTCTCTCATTTTTTATTGTACTACACCACACTATCTTTTCGAGTTTGCTCTATCAAAATTGTTTTGTTAAGAGATCTCCTGAAATAAGTTACGTGTGTGCATCACATATCTTTTATTATTTCGTAATAATGTAACTATTTCTACTTTTGGTACATGGAATATAGATATACTTTTTTAATGTTTGCTTTTGTTGTCGTTGTGGATATTTAAAGATTTTTAATCCTAGGTTAAACTAACCATTTGTCTCGACAAGCAGCATGTGACCCGTGAAATATTCAGTTACTCTCCTGACACTTTATCGTCGGCTCCTCTTAGTATCTTCTTGTTTGACTAATTAGTGACCTTAGCAAAGACGACGTGTATGCACGAGTTATTGTTTCGGAGTTACAGCAAAGTAATTGACCTATTTACGATAGTTTTGTGATTACGTATATGATTATAACACGAAGGTGTATATTTCAGTAATCATAACATATTTTTATGATTTAGTTTTTCACTATATTAGAGATTGGTAATATTTTCGCGTGTACACATTTAAATTTTACAATATTGTTTTAAGATGGTTCATCTATAATTTTCGCTAGCTATAATATTTCCCAAATAATAAAAAATAATGGAAAAATATCGTTAAAATCGATGATATTTAGATGTTTTCAGTCCGAAATACAAACAAACATAAAATCATAGGTTTCTGTTTGTAAAAGACGCTGAAGGACACAATACTCATACCACTTATACAAAAGGTAATCTTCATAGTTCTATACATTAAAAAATTAACACAACAATACTTTTTATTCCTTACTATTGTAATATAATATTAAGATTGATATTAAATTAAGATTACTAAATTAAATATTCTCAGGGTATTTAGACATTCTTCTCCATTTGAGAAGAGGCCTTTGCTCAGCAGTGGGCTCTGAGAGGCTGATGATGATGATGACAAATTTCAATATTTTATTAGTTAGTTAATTAAATAATAAATTGATTAAGTATACTTACATACCTTTTGCTTTATATCATGCCTCAGGTTCAGGGACGATAAATTAATTTTCAAAGTGATTGGAAAGCGATATTCTAAAAGTTTTCGTTCAATATACATATATATGTTACTCGTATCAATGAATTATTATTCAAAATGTATTTTCTACTTTAACATAAATTATATAAACCGAAACAAGGATTTTAATAGTGAAAATTGTTTCATATAAACAATAAAAAAAAAAAGATTCACAACTTGTTTTTGTTAACGACTAAACGCATTGCAAAATCAATTTCAAAATAATTTCTATATCCTTTGTGTTATGGTTTCGATAGGGTTTCATTAATACTGCTCGTGAATTTTGGTCTTAAATCTTCATTATCTCCACCAAGAGGTTTATTAGATCAAATAATTTGGAGTTTCTACACAGGTCGAAGATATTTTATTCAATTTGTAATTTCTATTTCAATATAACTAAAAGCCTTCAAAACGGATTATCAGAATTATATTCTGTTGAATATAAATATATATCATCAACCAAATATAATTATCCTATAATAGGAAATTTAAATTTATTTATAATATTTCTTACATCTTATTGTATTTTATCATTTTAACTTTCCTAAAGGTACGGAATGTAAAAAAAAATGTACAAGGTTTTGAAAGTCACTAGCATATAAAGGACACAAAGTATATATCTTTCTCGTACTTCAAACACTATCTATTGTGTTAAAATATTTGTATATATTCATTTGGTGTTTTTTTTTTATTGTAATGTTGAATTCTTAAGTTAATATTTTAATAAGAAAATATAGTAGGGAAAATTCATTGACACGAACAGGATCTGAACCAACATTCTCTGGTGTATGTAATTCCAGTTGCTTTACGAGCTAAACTATAATGCCCTAACTAGAGTCGATGAATTAAACATTCTGTATATTGAATATTACGTATATTGAGATTTGAGGCGCCATTGAGTTTTCTTAAGTTTTGTAGACATTTTGTAACTTTGTGTATTGAATAAATACTATGATAATATGTTACCACCTATATCGTATTAGCTATTTCGGACTGATATTTAATACATTCTATATTCTATGTACTTCCAATACTATTTCAAAAATCAATCATAAGAAGCTGTCCATATGTACAGCCTTTTTTATCATTAAAAATATTAAGTACATCTTAGGTAATAAAAAAATTCTAAGATATTGAATTTCTTTATTTAGATGAAGTAATCGATCTAAAAACTTGAATGGTTTTAAGAAATCTCAAAGGTCTGTCACAATTTTGGAAAATTTCTTATCTTCCATTACGTTCTATATTATCATTTTTTTATAATGTTATTTTGCTTTTACCTTTTAACGTAACATACTCTGAAACATATACCTACATTAAATAAATTTCTCACTTAACAACGTTATTATTAAGTTACTATAGGTAATGCTCAAACAAAACGCGATCAAAATACTCAAAATAAGAGACTCAGTCAATGAAACGTAATTTATTTAAGACACCACTTAACATTTGCTTAAGTTATTTTAATTTCAAAATTATACTGATCGAACTTTGGTCGTCGATAGTGTTTAAGCTACCGGAAAAGAAATCCTATTATTTCTTTAAAGTTATAGAGATAAAACTGAAATTTTGCAGTTTTTGTGTTAAAAATAACGTAAACTTTTACACACTCAATAAATGTTTGATTTTTAAATTATCAGTGAAACATACGAGGATACAGTCAATGTATGATGACGTCGTTACATCACTCCCAAAAGACAATGATGCCCCAGAGCTAGAGTCACGACTTCAATTCCATAAACAATTTATGATCGGAGCGCAAAATAACAGAGTAGGGTTAGGATCAAGTAGGAAAGTCCAAGATACGGATATATTGAAGTCTTTTATTCGGCAAGACGAGAACGATAAATACAAGATCTATGCAATGAGTTTAGAAATGCAGAACGAGTGGTTAGACATAGGAGATTTTTGCATTCCACTAGCACTAAAATGGCGCACCCTAATTCATGACTGGTCGCCAGCCTTGCTAAAATTTTATCTCAATGCGTTCCAGATGACTCTCCCAGATCAGAGTAATTTAGTAAGATGGGGTAAAGGTACCGAAAAAACTTGCTATATCTGCGGAAAGGCAGTTGGAACTGCCAAGCATTTGCTGGTGGGATGTAAGGTTCTCCTGGACAGCGGTCAATACTCGCGTCGTCACGATAGGGTTTTAGAGATCATACGTGAAGCGGTTAGTCTTTCGGTAGCCAGAGCGCAAAGGGAAATAACCAGAAACGAGCGATCAATAGGTTTTGTGAGAGAGGGTACCAGGGCTATAAAATCAAACGTCAAACCTTACTCTATCCTTAAAGCGGCTTCGGATTGGACTATCATGATGGATACGTATGAGAAACAATACAAAATCCCCGAGGATATTTGTGCGTCGGCCTCCAGACCAGACATATTTCTATATTCGCGTATTTTAAAGCGCGTTGTGATGATAGAGCTTACGGTGCCTTGGGAAACCAACATCCCCAAAGACCATGCCATCAAGGTCAATAAGTATTACGAGCTCACTAACGAACTAACTCGAAATAGGTTCGTCGTTGATTTGTACGCGGTAGAGGTGGGAGCGAGAGGTATAACAGCTAAATCTCTCTATAACCTACTAAAAGACTTGGGCCTGTCCAGAACTAACATTAATTCATTCTTAGAACGTACGTCGAAAGCAGCCCTAGTAGGTTCTTTTCAAATTTGGTTAGATAGGGAGAGGAACTTGGACAGTGGAGGTGAGCGTATAACGCGCGTTAGTTAAGGGGCCCCTTAAACCTACACCTGGGTCGCAAGTCCCAGGCACTGTTGAAGCTCCTCTCCCTGCAACGCGATGGACCCGGCACCCGCACGGTGAATCCATTGAATGCTAAGAGGTTTTGTCTCGTCTTTTAATAATAATAATCAATGTAATATTTTATTTAAAATAATCTAACAACTCGTAATACATTAAACTTTACACGTCTATTTAAGAAATGTCCGTCCATTCCTCTATATATTAAAACAAAGCCCCAAATAATTATTTTACATGAATATTGCTAGAAAGTACTTTCTATTCCTACGGTTGCTATCAATTCTGTTTAATATTGTCATAAGATATAACGTTGGTAAATTGTTTTAAAAAACAAAATAAACATTTTGGCAATATTTTTTGTACAAAAAACGTTTGCATTATGTGCACTTTTTATTTGCAATACTTTTTTATATTATTTACCTCGTTTAATTCGCCTCACCTTGGAAAGGTGTTACATAATATAAACACGCGATAATTAATTTTCAAATAAACTGAATTAATGTAACTAGCAAACTTTAGTCTTATTAATATTTCTAAGCGTATTAGCCTTTTAAATCTTCGTTTCTGTAGTAACAGCAAATTGATTGAAATAATTCGGGTAATTGGTTCGCTCCATTAATAACGACTGTTTCTTTAGGGATCGACACACTCAGCAATACTTTAAAAAGTTTTAAAATTAAAATTAAAAAAATTAGTAGCAAAATGGCATTTAAAACTGGAAATATAATATCGTAGTATAGTAAATATATCGTAATATAATAAATAACACTTTAACTAGGTTATATTTTTGCTTTTGCTATTATCAATAAAAGACCGTAAAATTATGTTTGAAAAAGTAATTCTAATAAAAATTATTCGGACTATTGGAGAAGATTATGGAGAATTGTGAAAATACTGTAATAATCTATATTGAATATATTACAAAACTGAAGAGTTTGTTTGTTTGTTTGATGATGCTAATCTCAGGAACTTCAGGCCTGATTTGAAGTGTTCTTCCAGTTTTAGATGCTACATTTATCTATAAATATTAAATTATAACTTCAAAACAATCGATTAAAAAATGTCTTTCTTATTAAACGTCCTATAATGTAACCCAAAGTGTAAAAAAATACTCGACAATAATCCTTAAAACTATTGATTATAGAAAAAAATACTACTGCAGAATATTTAATTAACACAAAATGTATCGCGTAACCATATGTAGTTACGTCACAAAGTATTCTTTTAATGATGAAAATGCAGGCTCTTTAAAAACTCTTCATTTAATATCTCCGTACTAATCCGTATCAAACTAAATAATTATTTCATTCAAGATAAATTCAATATTCATTTCATTTCAATAACTTTCTGGATTTTTTTGAATTATTTAATTTCGACATTTCATTCAAAGGATATCGCGGTATTTAAAATGTCAGTAATAATGTTGTAGCCAAATAAATGAAAGAGACGGTATTCATTGCGGCATACCGTGCTCCTTACTGTCGGTTCCTTACGGAACTGTTTTGCTCAGTGAACTAAAGTTTTTTAATACTTTTTAGACGATTTTTATTTGTTTGGGTAAATTTGTCAATTACAGTATCTAATTTGATTTTGTTGTATTTAATTACTTAATATTATATGAAACTTTTAAATACATTTCACTGGGTATTCAGGGAATCCAATCATTAAAATATACAATTGCTACCATAATATTATATATAATAATATATAATATTATTCTACTACTAATGTTATAATATTCTCATATTCTGAGTTTTAATACAACGATAACTTACTAATGTAGTTTCTAAATTATAAGTTATTGTTACAATTACGTGTCTCTTACCCCGACACAATACAGTACTCAGAAAATAAAATGTAGCACTACACCAATAGTAACTTATGTTTTTCTAGTACTATAATTAAATAATATGCCATATTTAAGAGCACAAAGATACATTTACCTTAACTTAATACTTATTATTTCAACTGGATATATAAATTTATATAAAAAAATATGTCAGTCATTCTCAGAATTTTCAAAATTATAATATGAAGTGAATATGTCTAGTTATGAATTATTTCTCGCTGCCTAAGTTAGCATCAATCAAAATAAACTTTGAAGTAAAAGAGCGGAGCGGCGCGGCGCAGTGCAAACTACACAGGACTGACGGAATGCATCAATTATTCTCTTCATGTATATCAAAGTGAGGTTAACTTATTTCTGGAAGTGACTCAGAATTTTATTTAATAAACTTCATTTTAAATTCTTATTTTTTAGTTCGCTGTTCGGCTATTTTTTAAGTAAGGTCTTATAAAGTCAGTAGAGATTAGAGGTTGCTCTTATTATTATAAAAGCTTAACAAAAACAATATATATTTATTTTATATGTTGTGATAGTCGCTGGGTGGTTTTAGTCCACCAGGAATTCAATGCGCTTCAGCACTGAAGTACTTTAATTTTAAAAAGTACTGAAGTACTTTAATTTTAAAGTACTTTAATTTTAAGTGTGTTATGGTTTTGATAATGTTTCATATATATTGTGACATAATATATATTTTACCTGTTTATTACATTCCTTATTAAAAACTTTGAAACCACAAATTGTAAAATATTCATATTATCTTGTTCATTGAGCACAAAAACTTTTAATAAGCCTGTAGAAGTGCTGTCTTACAATAACAAGTTAAACAAAGAGGAACTTAAACGCTTGTTTTAACTCGCTGTTGTTAAATTAATGCAATGAATATTTTGATTCATGATATTTATATTCTCATTAATATAAATTTAAAAAGCTCAATAGTTCACCTTGTACATCTTGGTGACTTAATCAACATCTATGAAATGGGAGTTAAATGATCTACTAAGAAATAGCACGAAAAGTAAAGTGACGTCAGGCTTAATATAGTATCGCAAATTCCATGGCTCAAAGATACATTTTGAAGGTTACATTCAACCTGAAATTAAATGAACATATTTAGTTTAGATGATAATGCTAAACTTCATAATGTCAATCTTAATCCAACATTGCTATGAATAAAGATAAACGATTCGTTATTTTAAATTTTTAATGCCCCTCAATAAGATGGAAATAAAATGAATAGGCTTTGAAAAGGAAAATGGAATCGCCTACTTTTTGATCTCTTTTCTATAAGTTCCCATTCGTCCGATACAAATCAAGCAACTGCCAGTTCCAGGGCTAACTCCAATTATTAACAAATTGCAAGAAGCCCGACACAAAGCGAAAATCAAACCTCAAAGCGGACTTTAATGGACTAAACAAGCAAAAATATACTGAGGCCCGGAATTATTGCAATCATGTGTGTTGAGATGCACAAAAATGCCACAGTTTGAGTTAATGAAAAAGTATGTAGTGGTAAAGTATGAAATTTTCTTAGCTATGGGTGCTGGAAAAAATTAGCAAAACACTAATTTTCTCAAATTTAATTTTTCTTAAATAGTTGTGTTATGATTATACAAATTTCCAATTGAATTCAATTCTATCCCCAAAACTTCTTAACGTAAACATTTAATTAAAAAAAAATACAACGCAGGAATATTCCCTGTCTGCTTTACACTAACCTTTTCCATCCAGATATTCAGGATTATCTTAAGGAGTGATTTCAGTTTTTTGAGGACTCTCATGAACATTTGCTTCCTTCTTCTAGACACTTACTTCTTAAAATTCCTATCCACTCTTAATCGTTTGAAGTAGGTATACTCTTCTACTGTTCAAACCTCTCACCTTCTTAATTCCTCACTGTTTTGAATTTATTAATCTCAAACAAAAAATATTTCATCAAGTATTTAATATGAACTAATTCAGGTCGCATGATATGACTCTTATGTAAAACATTTAATGTTGGTGACTGTGGCGTTATTAATAAATTTTCTAATCCAGATTTTCATTTACAAGTGAGACCTTGAAATTTTTAATTTTAGATTATTTCATAATATTTTACATCTTTATCAAAAAACTAAGTAAGAGTTACCACAGAGGGCTTTTATGGTTATAAACCATTGTTGTTTTTGATTTTAATCATTTGCTTTTAAAATAACCAGCCATAAATAATAAATTAAAGTTTTTCCAAAGCATGTTTTATTACGTTACTTCGCTACTCGACTTAACATCAATGAATAAACTCGTACCTTATAACTCATGTTGCATTTAAAAGAAGTAGAACTGCGTTTCTTTAAACCGCACTTGTAATTTACAAGCTACCGTGGAACTAAAAGCTTTCATTCCAAATACCTATAAAAGCTTTGGTTCATATTACACATAAATTTAGTGCAAACCTTCCAGAAATCTGCCAGTGACGCTGACTGTATTATGAGTAATGCAAATGCTTCTACATAAAACTAACAAATGGAAAAATATCTATTAGTACGCTAAGCGTTTATAGAAAGTATGGGATAACATTTATAAATTGTATCTGTATATATATACAAGGTTAGCTGAATAAATATATATTAGCTTTATGTTTGGTGTCTGATAAGTTATAGATAAACCAATTTAAATCGCTATCATAGTTTATTAAAAGCAGGAATTATTTATTATTGCTAAATATTTTATCTTGTATTTTACTATATAATAAAGTCAGTATATTAATATGAAAATTGATTTAATGATACCGAGTTAATAACTAACGATTGAACTTTCAAGAAGTTGCAAATTGTAATAAAAAATTCAAAGCAAGCATTATAAATGAAGGAAAGTTTTAAATCATTCAATAGAATGTTTGTAACTACAGGCAATCCATAACTTTAATATAAAAATACTGTTTTATTTGTGTTCAATAAATTAATATTTCTCATCGAGTACGAGACCGCACTGGCCGCTCCTTTAATTAAAATATTGTCTGACTTTTAATTTATTCCCAACGACAATCGCATCACACAGACTATTCCCGAGGAAATGAAAAACATAATTTATAATTTTACATTTTAATCATTTAAGAATTTCATAAACACTGTTTATTTAATAAAAATATAAATATTTTTTATACATAGTACTGATAATAATCTAAAATATTAAAGAAAATGCTATCAAACATAACATAATTTTTTTATAGAAAACCTTGTGTCAAATAATCATTTCATGTTTTTTCATTATTTCATTATTCGGTTAAATTGCAAATGTAATTTAGATAATCAAGAAACTTGCACATATTGACATGAATATGAACAGCGCACGACTAAGTTAAACATAGGTTCATTTGAACAGAATGTCGTGTAACAGAATGCTTTAGAGTTTAGAATATTTAATTGTCTTGATGAGCTCTGTCACGCGACAGACGTGATTAGCTAAACTAACTCAAGCTGATTGCAGGTTTGTTTTGCATAAATGATGCTGCCAATGAAGACAGAAGTTCACTAGTCAGTTGTCACCAAACAAAGACACGAGTCACGAACAAATAAAACTCCCCAAGGCAATGAAACTTTATTTCATATTCAACTATATTGTTTTTTTATTGTACTTATTTTTTGGCTATACATTAAACACGTCCAAACTTTCATAGTCAATTTTCTTTTAAGAAAAATCAAGGCTAATTATATGACTACATTCTTAATCTAATCGAATGGACAAACAAAAACTTGATTGTGGGGAAATAATAAAGGAGGGTGGAAGCTTTTAGGAACTTGTTTCAAAAGTATTGTATTATATATTTAAAAAAAAACCCTTATCTTAAGTCCTTACAAGAATGAAATAAATAGTTTTAGAATTTATAGTTTTTCAAGTTAGTTCCTAGATGATTGTGCAATTTAATGTACTCTTTTTTTATGTACAACATTTTATTTAAAAGTTTTTAAGCCTGTTGACGTAAAAATGCTAATAAACTAGAAGTGCAGTTTGACTTTTGCCGACAAGTGTACAAAGCTAACTTTCTCTTGAAATAACTCGCGTCACGTGTTCGGAGTCGGCTCAGCGGAATAACTATCCCTACTAATATTATAAATGCGAAAGTAACTCTGTCTGTCTGTCTGCTACGCTTTCACGCCTAAACCACTGAACTGATTTTTATGAAATTCGGTACAGAGATAGAGTTGACCTTGAGAAAGAACATAGGATAGTTTTTATCCCAGACTTTTGAAAGGTTCTCTTGGAAACGCGATATAACCGAACTCCACGCGGCGAAGCTGCGGGCGGAAAGCTAGTGTAGTATAAATTAAACACGCTCTACGACTGTACTGTCACGACTAATAATCATTTATAAAATATAAATCATAATACTTGGAGTATAATAGTTATATTAAAAGTCCTTTGAAGCTCTAATATTGAGAATAAAATCTGTAATATTATATACATAGGTAATTTTGTATATATTTATGCATATATTATAATTTCGTTGCATGGTTATACATATATATTTCTCTTTTTTTCTTCTCTCGTTTTTTATTGTACAACACCACACTATCTTTTCTAGTTTCCTCTATCAAAACGGTTTGCTTTTGTTGTCGTTGTGGATATTTAAAGATTTTTAATCCTAGGTTAAACTAAACATTTGTCTCGACAAGCAGCATGTGACCCGTGCGATATTCAGTTACTCTCCTGACACTTTGTCGTCGGCTCCTCTTAGTATCTTCTTGTTTGACTAATTAGTGACCTTAGCAAAGACGACGTGTATGCACGAGTTATTGTTTCGGAGTTACAGCAAAGTAATTGACCTATTTACGACAGTTTTGTGATTACATATGATTATAACACGAAGGTGTTTGTTTGAGTAATCATATTTTTATGATTTAGTTTTTCACTATATTAGAGATTGGTAATATTTTCGCGTGTACACATTAAAATTTTACAGTATTGTTTTAAGATGGTTCATCTATAATTTTCGCTGGCTATAATATTTCCTAAATAATAAAAAAATAATGGAAAAATATCGTTAAAATCGATGACATTTACATGTTTTCAGTCCGAAATACAAACAAACATAAAATCATAGGTTTCTGTTTGTAAAAGACGCTGAATGACACAATACTCATACCACTTACACAAAAGGCAATCTTCATAGTTCTATACATTAAAAAATTAACACAACAATACTTTTTATTTCTTACAATAATATTAATATTACTAAATTAAATATTCTCTCGGTATTTACACATTCTTCTCCATTTGAGAAGTGGCCTTTGCTCAGCAGTGGGCTCTGAGAGGCTGATGATGATGATGATGACGAATTTCAATATTTTATTAGTTAGTTAATTAAATAATAAATTGATTAAGTATACTTACATACATTTTGCTTTATATCATGCCTCAGGTTCAGGGACGATAGATTAATTTTCAAAGTGATTGGAAAGCGATATTCTAAAAGTTTTCGTTCAATATACATATATACGTTACTCGGATCAATGATTTATTCAAAATATATTTTCTACTTTAATATCTTCTATATATATAAAAATGGATTGCTGTTCCTTAGTCTCGCTAAAACTCGAGAACAGCTGAACGGATTTATCTTATCTTAGTCTTGAAATGTTTGTGGAGGTTCAGGGAAGGTATAAAAGCTGAAAAAAATTGATTCATTACTGGGAAAACCATAAAAACAGCCCTTTTCTATTTCCCATATAAACGTTTTTTTTACATTAGATTTGATAACTTACTAATATGTCGCACTTCAAAATACGGAGATTTATGGCTTACAGGTAAACTCCAAAAATATAAATAAAAAAACGTAATAGATATTTCTTGATTATAGGGGGATACGAAGTTCGCCAGGTCTTCTAGTAAATTATATAAACCGAAACGAGGATTTTAATAGTGAAAATTGTTTCATATAAACAATAAAAAAATCACAACTTGTTTTTGTTAACGACTAAACGCATTGCAAAATCAATTTCAAAATAATTTCTATATCCTTTGTGTTATGGTTTCGATAGGGTTTCATTAATACTGCTAGTGAATTTTGGTCTTAAATCTTCATTATCTCCACCAAGAGGTTTATTAGATCAAATAATTTGGAGTTTCTACACAGGTCGAAGACATTTTATTCAATTTGTAATTTCTATTTCAATATAACTAAAAGCCTTCAAAACGGATTATCAGAATTATATTTTGTTGAATATAAATATACATCATCAACCAAATAATATTATCCTATAATAGGAAATTTTAATTTATTTATAATATTTCTTACATCTTATTGTATTTTATCATTTTAACTTTCCTAAAGGTACGGAATGTAAAAAAAAATGTACAAGGTTTTGAAATTCACTAGCATATAAAGGACACAAAATATATATCTTTCTCGTACTTCAAACACTATCTATTGTTATAAAATATTTGTATATATTCGTTTGGTTTTTTTTCTTTATTATAATGTTGAATTCTTAAGTTAAAATTTTAATAAGAAAATATAGTAGGGAAAATTCATTGACACGAACAGGATCTGAACCAACATTCTCTGGTATATGTAATTCCAGTTGCTTTACCAGCTAAACTGTAATGCCCTAACTAGAGTCGATGAATTAAACATTCTGTATATTAAATATTACGTATATTGAGATTTGAGGCGCCATTGAGTTTTCTTAAGTTTTGAAGACGTTTTGTTACTTTGTAGTATTGAATAAATACTATGATAATATGTTACCGCCTATATCGTATTAGCTATTTCGGACTGATATTTAATACATTCTATATTCTATGTACTTCCAATACTATTTTAAAAACGCAATCATAAGAAGCTGTCCATATGTACAGCCTTTTTCATCATTAAAAATATTCAGTACATCTTAGGTAATGAAATAAATTCTTAGATATTGAATTTCTTTATTTACATGAAGTAATCGTTCTAAAAACTTGAATGGTTTTAAGAAATCCCAAACTCAAAGGTCTGCCACAATTTTGGAAAATTTCTTATCTTCCATTACGTTCTATCTTATCATTTTTTTTATAATGTTATTTTGCTTTTACCTTTTAACGTAACATACTCTGAAACATATACCTACATTAAATAAATTTCTCACTTAACAACGTTATTATTAAGTTTCTATAGGTAATCCTCAAACAAAACATGATCAAAATACTTAAAATAAGAGACTGAGTTAATTAAATGTAATTTAGTTAAGATACCATATATTGTCCTGTCTTATGAATCACCTTTAGTTTTTAGTTTTTAATTTAATTTTTTTCATTTAGTATTTCATTTTTTATTTTATTTTGTAAGTTTACCTTTTATTATTTTATTTCTTTTTTATATTTTTATTAAAATTTATTGGTTTTGTTTTTACTGCCGCTCGCGCTAGGAGGAATATTAAGCATGATGTATCTACCTGTAAATGTTTGTCACACCTGGTTTTAAGTTATGTGTATTGTGTATTTTAAGTATGTGATGATGTGTACAAATGTTGGTAGATCAAATTAATAAATAATAAATAAATAAATACCACTTAACAGTCGTTTAAGTCATTTTATTTTCAAAATTATACTGAGAGAATTTTCTTCTCGATAGTGTTTAAGCAACCGGAAAAGAAATCCTATTATTTGTTTGAAGTTATAGAAGAAAAAACTTAAACTTTGCAGTTTTCGTGTTAAAAATACTTTTAATATGATTTTAAAGACTTTTAAATCATAAGTGAAACAAACGGGGATAAAATCAAAGTTGATATTTTATTAACAATAACCGTCTTGAGAAAAATCTAAGCACTCGTAATACATCAAACTTTACACTTCTCGTACATCCGTACATTCGTCTGTATTTATACATATCAAGTCAGTCATCAGCCTATTAACGCCCACTGCTGAGCATAGCCTCTTCTCACATGGAGAAGGTTTTGAGCATTAATCACCACGCTTGCTCAAGACGGGTTGGTGATTTCAAACTTATAATTGTGAAACTATAAGTCCAGGTTTCCTCACGATGTTTTCCTTCACCGTATGTCAGTGGTGTCTAAATACTCTTAGAAAGTACATATGATTCGGAAAAATCACATTGGTACTTGCCCGGGCCAGGATCGAACCCGCGTCCTCGGCGACAAGAGGCGGGCCCTTTAACCACTGAGCCACCACTGACTTATCAAGGCGCTAAAAATTAATTTTGCATCAATATTGCCACTAACTACTCTGTAGTTCTACGGTTGCTATAGATTATTTTAATATTATAATAAGATGTAACGTTGGTTAATCGTTTTGAAAAATTAGATAAAGATTTTTGTAATATTTTTTGTACAAAATACGTTTTGCATTATATGTATTCTTTATTAGTAATACTTTTTTATATTATTTACCTAATTTAATTCGCCTCACTTTGGAAAGGTGTTACATAAAATAAACACGTGATAATTAATTTACAAATAAATTGAATTATGAAACTCTAGCAAACCTTAGTCTTATTAATAATTCTAAGCGTATTAGCCTTTTAAATCTTCGTTTCTGTAGTAACAGCAAATTGATTGAAATAATTCGGGTAATTGGTTCGCTCCATTAATAACGACTGTTTCTTTAGGGATCGATACACTCAGCAATACTTTAAAAGGTTTTAAAATTAAACTTAAAAAAATTTGTAGCAAAATGGAATTTAAAACTGGAAATGTAAGATCGTAGTATAGTATACGGTACATAGTACTTTAACTAGGTTATATTTTTGCTACCTAAATAAATATCCAACTGTTTAGACATCTCAGATAATTGAGGTTTTATTGTTCATATTATAAACTCTTTTGGTCCATTTAGATGTAATATATGAGAAAGAAAAAAGAATAATCTATTTTTATTGGTTATATGTAGTACCGGAGTAAAAAATGATTATTAAAAAATAAGTTACAACGAAAAAGTGGAAAATAAGTACCTAAGCTATTATCAATAAAAGACCGTAAAATTATGTTTGAAAAACTAATTCTAATAAAAATTATTCGGACTATTGGTGAAGATTATGAAGAATTGTGAAAGTACTGTAATAATCTATATTGAATATTACAAAGCTGAAGAGTTTGTTTGTTTGTTTGATGATGCTAATCTCAGGAACTTCAGGCCTGATTTGAAATGTTCTTCCAGTGTTAGATGCTACATTTCTCTATAAATATTAAATTATAACGTCAAAATAATCGATTAAAAGATGTCTTTCTTATTAAACGTCCTATAATGTAACCCAAAGTGTAAAAAATTACCCGAGTAAAATCCTTAAAACTATTGATTATGGAAAAAAATACTACTGCAGAATATTTAATTAACACAAAAAGTATCGCGTTACCATATGTAGTTACGTCACAAAGTATTTTTTTAATGATGAAAATGCCGTCTCTTCAAAAACTCTTCATTTAATATCTCCGTATTAATCCGTATCAAACTAAATAATTATTTCATTCAAGATAAATTCAATATTGATTTCATTTCAATACCTTTCTGGAATTTTTTGAATTATTTAATTCCGACATTTCATTCAAAAGATATCGCGGTATTTAAAATGTCAGTATTAATGTTGTAGCCAAATAAATGAAAGAGACGGTATTCATTGCGGCATACCGTGCTCCTTACCGTCGGTTCCTTACGGAACTGTTTTGCTCAGTGAACTAAAGTTTTTTAATACTTTTTAGACGATTTTTATTTGTTTGGGCCAATTTGTCAATTACAGTATCTAATTTGATTTTGTTGTATTTAATTACTTAATATTATATGAAACTTTTAAATACATTTCACTGGGTATTCAGGGAATCCAATCATTAAAATATACAATTGCTACCATAATATTATATATAATAATATATAATATTATTCTACTACTAATGTTATAATATTCTCATATTCTGAGTTTTAATACAACGATAACTTACTAATGCAGTTTCTAAATGATCAGTTATTGTTACAATTACGTGTCTCTTACCCCGACACAATACAGTACTCAGAAAATAAAATGTAGCACTACACCATTAGAAACATAGGAACTTATGTTTTTCTAGTACCATAATTAAATAATATGCCTTATTTTAGAGCACAAAGATACATTTACCTTATCTTAATACTTATTATTTCAACTGGATATATAAAATTATATAAAAAATATGTCAGTCATTCTCAGAATTTTCAAAATTAAAATATGAAGTGAATATGTCTAGTTATGAATTATTTCTCACTGCCTAAGGTAGCATCAATCAAAATAAACTTTGAAGTAAAAGAGCGGAGCGGCGCGGCGCAGTGCAAACTACACAGGACTGACGGAATGCATCAATTATTCTCTTCATGTATATCAAAGTGAGGTTAACTTATTTCTGGAAGTGACTCAGAACTTTATTTAATAAACTTCATTTTAAATTCTTATTTTTTTAGTTTGCTGTTTGTTCATTTTCGTAAGTAAGATCTTATGTAGTCAGTAGAGATTAGAGGTTGCTCTTATCATTACAAAAGCTTAACAAAAACAATATATATTTATTTTATATGTTGTGATAGTCGCTGGGTGGTTTTAGTCCACCAGGAATTCAACACTGAAGTACTTTAATTTAAAAAAAGATGTGAAATTGGTGCAATTCATGTATTAAGTACAAAATAATTGGGATAAAATAGCTGATGTTGTATTTTTGTGATAACTACTAATATGTAGTAACATTCATCAAAAGAAAATGTAAGATAATTATAAAACAAGAGAAAAATGAGTACAAAATTGTATGGTATATTTGAAATAAGTAAATTTAAATTAAAGTATTATTCGAAAAATACCAAATGATCCAGAAATTCAATTTTGTTTTTCGCGGAGAAACTTCTTTAACTTAGATGACAAACGGTTTTCTAACGAGGTTTATTTTATTCCCTTATTTAAACACAGAGCGTTAAGGAACAACAAAATGCCGTTTTGTGAAGTATTGCTATCCAAGAATCTTTAATAAAATACTCATATGCTTTCAGGTTTCACTATTAGTTGACAACAGGAGCTTTTCCCGGAAACAATGCAATACACCCAATAAACAGCAAAGTCAATTGAAAGTAGCTTCGATTTTTGTTCCAACTGTAATTTAATAATAAATACTTATATTCAGGAGCAGCCATGGCTTATGGTGATTCTGAAAATGGAATTTAAAAACGATAACCACTATTTTATAGTTATTGAATAATCCCTACTAATATTATAAATGCGAAAGTAACTCTGTCTGTCTGTCTGTCTGTCTGCTACGCTTTCACGCCTAAACCACTGAACTGATTTTAATGAAATTCGGTACAGAGATAGAGTTGACCTTGAGAAAGAACATAGGATAGTTTTTATCCCAGACTTTTGAAAGGTTCTCTTGGAAACGCGATATAACCGAACTCCACGCGGCGAAGCTGCGGGCGGAAAGCTAGTATAAATATAATTATAAAACACAAAAATACATGACTGCATGCAAAATATATTATTTTATAACAATGTATAAATTCGCTGTATCCGTGAATATGTTTGTGAATCCATTAACAAAATTCCATTTTGCAAATGACAGTTACATGTATATTATTGAAATTAAAATCATTTTCTATATTTTGTGACTTAACAATATTACCTTTTTACAAATAAGAAACTTTGATGTCATATATTTTTTTCTTCTTTAAACTTCTACTATTTATATATAATGGTTAAAGATATTTTTAACCTTAATTTTACCAACTTATGAGGTTTTGTTGTTAAAAGTATCACCTAAAATAGTAAAGTAGAAGTGGTATGTATGGAAACAATGTTTATTTCATTTATCGACATCGAATTTTTTTTACGTAGCTCAAACGTCGAACACATTCGATAATCTTCTTTCTATCGGTTTTTCGACCACCGGATAAAAAAGTGTAAGTCTTATGATGTTGACTGTTAGAAAAAAGTCTAACTATTTTTCTGTGATTTGTCTTGTTTTATTTGAATATATAACGAAAAATTAGACATGTAAAACAGATATAAGTTTACACATTTCACTCATTTTCAAAATGTTCTAAATGGTGGATTCTTAATATAATTTAATAATAACTCACTTGGTAGGTGATATATTATGAAAACATGATTTGTAATGTGAAAATTGGTATAAACATGATATCTGTTTTCAAGAACGAATTAGTTCTCACGAGAATCATGTGCGAGTAAAGTGCTCATTGTTGCTATATGATATATTTACTTTACCTGTTTTACCTCATTGGTATAAACAACTGTATTAATGAATTATGAAAACCAACACTTGTAAAAACAAATATTCTAAATGATATGAACCTATATGTATTATCTTAAAATAATACATACATATGTTGACGTATATTCTTGTGTTTTAAATTCCGTTTCATTAAAATAAGAATAAACAAAATAGAACTAGTTCAATACAATAGTCACACAATAATATCTTCAAGAATAATTCTATTATTTTCGTTCACAAACCTCTTTAGTTAATTTTGATAATTAAATTGTAACGTGAAGGTAAAGGAAGAATAATATTAATGTATGTACAATTAAAATATAAAAAAATAATGTGGAAGGCTTCAAAAAATAACCAATTATGTAGCTCAAACTTAAAAAGAATCTTTTAAGCAATATAACAACCCCATTAAGGATAAAATGTATCGTCTCGTATATTTTCTGAATAAGTAATTTTTAGTTTAAATTCCCTTAAAGTTTATTGCGTATAATTGTAATCTTTTGACCTTATTCCGAATAAGAATAATGCAATGATATTTAATAACATTAGTGAAAAAGTAAAAGCCAAAGTTTAATTTTACCAAAATAATGCGAAATTTAGAAATAAACTTATACGTCTACACATTAAGAATAACTTTATTTCTAACTAAAATGTTTTAAAAGCACGCCCATTTGTCATACTAAGAATTAAGAGAAGACAGACAAAAACTCTGTTGTAAATTTCTTACAGGTTAGTCTTAAACAAAATTGAAAAATAATTCAATGTAACTTCTAAACAACAAAGCGAAGTAGTGGCCATTTTTTTATATTAGATTACGTAAGACACTATTAAGCCTTTTAAATGGACTAAAAAATTACTTTCACAGAGAGCATAACTTAATAGGCCTTTCAACATGGTTGGAATTCTTATTCTTTTTGTTCCTTGTCATTCGTCCCATGCAGATTTTGAGCAAAAATTTCTCAATATACAGAATAATATATGTTTCCGATACACTGATTAAAAACCAGTTAATTTTAACCTTTTTTGAAAGTCGCAAGTATTCAATACATGGGAATGGTATTTAAAGAATTTGAAGCTCTCTTCACTTATTTTAACATATAAAAGTTACCTAATACTTTCGATAAAATATTCTGCCGACATGTAATATTGAGGCCGACAAGTCACATCTGCGCTATCTTATGTTTCATATTTCATTTGAAATCGAATCCTAGTGATACAGCACTATATTACAGAGTGTTATATTGACATAACTAAATATAATGTGAAGGCTATCAATAATACCTACATATTCATTTCTCCCTTTCAGTTTTTCTTCCTTAGTTTTTTAAAGGAAAATTGAAAAAAAAGTTATTTGCATAATTTTTATTATTATTTTACAATATCATCCGTGTATTATAATACTTTTTAATTAACCATAAAAAAGACATTATAGGCTAGATCAGGTTTGAAAAAGGGCTTCTAAAATTTTCATATATATTAGAATATACATATGTATCCATGTATGTCCATACATATGTATCCATGTATGTCCAAACAAGCTCTATTGGCCGCGTTACAGCAGGAATGGAAAAATATATCAAGAGAAGAATGTTTCAGGCTGGTAGAGTCAATGCCAAAAAGAGTGGCTGCGGTTATTAAGTCAAAAGGTGGACCTACAAAATATTAATTATTTTCTTAAAATAAACCATTTTAATCATAAATGCAGTTTTATTTACACTCGCTATGCTAAAACACCCTAAAACTTGTCTTACTGTAGGGTGCCTAATACTTTTGCCCGTGGCTGTATATTGCTCATTGAACTAAACATTTTCCTGTGATTATGCAACACCTACATTATTTTATAAGTATGGAATCGTTATAATATTTTTAAAGCATTTTATCTTATCTTTTCATAAGTCATGCGTTTTATGATAAGAATATTGAAGAAAGTTATAAAAAACAATCATTAGTTATTAAAATATAAATATCTATATAATATAGAGGATTACAAGATAGGGGCAAATGATTTGAATGATTTGATGAATCCATATTCATAAAAGCATGTAGTGATTGTCATTGTAAAACAAAAGGACGTATAATTAATTATACAAATAATTCGCCCCAATGTAAAGTAGAGCGTATATCTACTTACTCAATATACCAAATTTCATTAAGACTACTTTAGCTGAATTCTTTAAAAGGTAACAGAGTTAAATGTCGTTTGCTTGGTCAATCAAAGGAAGAATTCCTGGCTATTTTACCTTTTTAACCCTATGAAGGACGTCTTCATGTATGTAGAGAATATTTTACTGGTGAAAGCACAAACTAGTGTTATTGAGAGATTGAATTAAAAAATATTGTATCGTCCGTTTTCGGAAACCTGTCCAAATGAAATAGGTAAATGGCGCATTTTTTTAGTATGTACATATGTATAGTTCAATATGTATATGGTATTGCGCATTTTGCCATATTATATTATGTTGTTTATCATTGGTGAAAAAAAGGTAAACCGAGGACATTTTTGGTTTATACCTAAAATTGAAATGATGAACCAACTACATAATGAATTGGCCTCTCCGTCGAGCTGTAATATCAATAGAATCTGATATCAAAACTGATCATAAGAGGTTATAGACATAATCGTAAAAGTTAACGCTAAGGTATCATATGGTTCATCTGTAAAAATGTTTACGTAAGCGCAATGTGTCTATAGTTTTATGGATTTTTGCGTTTTTTTACAATATACTTTTCGATATATACATATTGCTTTAAATTTATACTGAAAAATTACACGGTAGCATAAAAGAATATTATCGACTTACTTTTATTTCATTAATCAAAGGACCTGTAAAACAGATAATAACTTCCCTTCATCTTCTGTAACAAAGTATTACTTCCCTGTTCATTCTAATTCATATACAAGCTTCAGTCAAATCTTTTCACAAAAATTTGACACTGACGATTTCGTGTACATCACAACTTCATGTATCTATAAACATAATGTTAGATATCAATAATTCTATGTTGTCTCTACGGTGTCACTTAAATAACCATTAGGTAAATCTTCGTATTATACATATAGTTCAAACAACGATAAAGATTCGTGTTTTATTCATATATTTAACTAGAATATTCTGGTATTTGACTAGATTTAACTAACAATAGTTACAATTGCACTACGGGCATTTCTAAGACCTACTCGTAGATAGGATAGCCTTAGTTCTCTCGTCGTTATAACAAATATTGCACCCTCGTCGGGGCAAAAACAATTCTAGATTCTGTTTTCTTATTAAGTAAGTTGCGCATTGTCTTGAAATGCACATTATATAGCGTTTTGTTACCAAATTCATTGTAATTGCATGATAAAACTATATTAAACAACTTTTGTGTACAATTAGAAGCTTTTAGGTTCAAATAAATATATGTATGTCAGTAAAAGTAATGAAGAATTTTATTGAACTTTTATTTATTCGGCGTGTTTGTGTTATAATCTAATTTCTCACAAAAAAGTAAATCTTTTAGTACGGAATAATATTAGAGACTAAAATAATATGGTTAAACTTCTATATGTTGTGTAACTATAAAAAAAACAACTTAAAACAATTTTTCTTAGTGTTAATGTTAAAGTTAAATACTATTCTGAACTAAGAGTCATACAGGTTTAGTGTATTAAACAAAGTCGAAAATAGTAATATTGGAGACTAGTCACATTTGAGACTGTGATGTAAGGCAATGCTTAGAAATAGTGTGTAACAATTTAAAAAAACCTCTGCCTTTCATTCGTAAGTATTAGTGAAAGAAATTTTATCACTAAAGACTTTCATAGAGTTATAGCTTTCTACGAAAACCTTTTTAATACATGGAAGAATTAATGTTATATATTGTTGTAATCGATTTAACAGCTAGAGCTTGTCAACAGTTTTATCTAAAAATAAATAATAAGTAGGCGGTGATGTAGTATTAAGAAATAAAGTGATATATTATACTAATATAAACTACATAAAAACAAATTATGAATGACTACCTATGAGTTAAGAAGTCACTTTTTTAATTTTTGATTATAAATGAAGTTTAAAGGATTTCTTAAACATCGTTCAAGACTGAGGGAAGCGGTACAGAAAGACGCAATGCACTCAAGAATAAAACAGCTTGGACTGTAAAAGACTGTTTATAAAACTTTCTTATATCAATGGGAACATTATGGTAAAATATATAAATTTGAATTTTTCTTTGACATAAAAGGTTTATTTGTAATCAAATAACATGACAAAGATTATTCAATTGCCGGCACTGAGGTCGGGAGAGATCGACCTTAAATTACAATAAACAATCATTATTATCATAAGTATGATTTTTATACCAACCATTAAATTTGGAAATTTTTATATTCCTAATCTTTAAGCAACAAGGCATTTAAGGTGAAAGTAATATTTGTGAGTAATTACTTCACACGACCATTAAGTTGGAATATTGTAATAAGTATAACAAAGGTATGATTTGACATTGTAATGTTTTTATTATTATATTTTATTTATCGGTTTCTATTTATCTTGTAATGAAGACCAACAAGGTTCAATGCCTAATTAAGGAAATTCAATATTATTTTAACAAAGAATTCAATGCAGTTTTTAATTAATCATCTCAGTTCCTTTCATCAAGACTTTTGTATGGAAAAGAAGACGTACAAGTGCTACTCGTATATCATGGTCTTTATTAAATTGACTCTGTAATATCTCTTCATACTGTCCTTTTTGATGTATTTTATGAATTTAATTATAAATCAAATTCAGGCCAGCTTTTGTAAACCCGGTTGAGTACTTTATAACAATAATATCGAATAAAATTTTTGTGCTTGATCATTAAGTGGTATTTTTACCTTTTTTCAAAACAATAGAAGGTTTCTCAAACCCACTTTATAATATTTATGAGGTATTCTCGAATAACTTCGTCCTTCATTAAACAATTTTTATGATTTTTTTCAGTGAAAAGAAATACTTTTAGAGTTTCGAGAGTTTTTCATTGTAAGAAAAACAAAATCTGTCTAAAAAAACACAACGTGAACCACTGGATAACATAGCACATTAGCACTTTCTTTGACTTTTTTCTCGCGTAGTTTTTCTAAGATTTGCACAATTGAAAAAAAAACAATTTCTTATGATTCCCTTCGCAAATTTTACTAAGATATCACATGCATATGAGATGAAGGTATTTGTCAGTCAGTCAGTTAGTGTTTTAAAGACTAACATAATTGATTGATCGCCGTCTTTCAGCTCATATAATCAGAACAATTCTACTCGGTGCTTTACTGCACACAACTACTCAAAGTTAAACCCCATTTTATATGCATACAATAATCGTACGAGTGTAAACCTACGCATGTGTTATAACTTGACATTCGCTGCTTTTCTCAACCCGATTAGTTTTAGAAATCCTATAAGTTCGTTGATAGTAAAGTATCTATTTATTTTCTTTGATTTATTTTAATTAGCTTCATGAACACAAGTGAACAAATTTGAATTGATCTTATTGGTGATCTTTCACGCGAATAAACGGAAAATTATATCGACATGTTAATGATCTTTGTGGTGTTGATGTGTGTTCAAGTACATTTAGTACCTATATTAATTAATCAAACATTCTGCCTTCGTTACCTCAAATCCCCACAAAGGCCCCTTTTGTCAATTAGTCTTGCATTTAATTATCTTCCTATAATAATAATTTGATTTTAACTGTTGCTTGCGGTGTTGCATATACATAGAATTTTATATGTTTGATATGGTGTTGGAGAACATTAGAACTGCCAGATATCATGTTTATGGTAATCAGGATAATTTTTTTATATTAATAGAAGTGTGCATTCATCTTGTTACGTATATTCACGAACGAGGTTCTGTGGTTTGTTAAAAGGACTGACTAAAGAATTAAATGTTCGCGTGGTGCCTAGTCAACGAACGTCTGTTTTTTATCTCTAGAATGCTTAGTATTTTCTTAGATATGTTTATGAAATACCGATTATTCTTTTCTTTAAACTTTAAATAAAAATGTAGAGTCAAAATATTAATACATTTTATGATATATGTAGCTCAGAAAGTATTTTGTTTCCTACCTGTCTATATCATGAGATATGTATTTTACTTATAAGTGAAGAGTAAGGTGAGTACGTTATTTTTCGCAAAAACAGTAAAACATCTGCTGTAGTTATGTTAACTACTCTGAACTATTTAAACAGCTTTCATCAGCACAATTAAATATTCTAAGTTGCAGGCGGAGCGTTACACTATGTGCATATGCGCTAAAGTTTGACTTTGATGAGCGTTGTTCATTTCAGAATGTGGGTATTTCATTTAACAAAAAAACACTTTATTTAAGAACAGTTAGTATTTTTTTTTTAGTTTTTTTAATCACATTTTTAAATTATTGTTACAAAGGTTATTATAATATTAAAGAAATGAAAGTAATAAATGTTGTCCTTGATTAAACATTGTGGAAATTAACATAAAATTATATTCTCTAATTTTCCGGCCAAGTAAAGTAGGTTGGAAATAAATATTTATATTAAGTACATAAATTAATTATATGTATATTAAGATTTCAAAAATGTTTATAATTCATTAGTATATTTAAAAAAAAAATCGATTTAAGAAATTCTTTCCAATGATTTAATTTCGTTCTTATTAAAAGCTTTTACAAATATCTTGTTAAATAAAATTACTCCACAATTATATTCGTTCTCTTGAATTATCCTTAACGTACAAAGAATCGTTATAATGATAAACATGTATAAAATAATTTAACTTTACAAATACACAAACAATACAGACGAGTTTGTCAGTAAATATTTGACATTAAGTTAACTCTTTGTTAAAATTTAATTCAAAAACTTTTAAAATCGACTCAGAACTCCCAGGGCTCTATAAAGTTTAATTACAATCATTTTATGAACAAAAAATGTTTCGTTCGTTTCTCTCACAGTTCGTTGCAAACACAGAATTTTATTGTTTGATACATAATGTAATTAAATTTAATTATATATTATGTTTAACTTATTTAACAATTCATATTGTGAAATACATATATTAAGAAAGTTCGTTACCAAATAAAAGATATAAAAAATTGAAAAATATCAAAGAGAAACCAATATTATAATAATTGCTAAGTTGGTGCATTCAGATACTATCTCAAATATTTAGACTCCAATCAAAAACGAGCTGTCAGTAGAGGCGAAGTCATGTCTTTCTCCGTGTATTTTAACTGTATCGTAGGTATTATAAAGAATTATTTGTTCTACCAACGACTTAATCTTTAATTAAATCACCACTAGTCCAATCCAAAGTCCAATCCCATTCCTTGCCTTTCCAATAGTCACTCATTACATTTTCAGTGGATATCCACCTCGCGAACCTTTTTGCTTAACGATCCAGCTGAAAAACTTTCCAAAGATCTACCTGGTAAGAAGAGTGAAAGGGTGTTTGAAAGGTGGAAACAAGAAATTGTACTACCGTTACCACCCATTATATGGACCATAGTGTAATTGCATTGAAGTTTAACAACTTTAAAAAAATATTGTCTATTCCTTTATTTCCATAAGGGATCACAAAAGATAAAGTACAGAATTTGTTATATAAAGTATTATAAAATATTTATAAAATGATTTCTACATCTGGGAAGCCGTCAATAGCAACCGAAAGACATTTAAGAACCAATTTAAATAAAAATAAATAAATACACAGTCTTTATACTTTTTATGAACATGGATAAAAAATCGTTGGATAAAGGTTTACTTTCTCAAGTTTATTTCAGAAACTGAGATTTTAAGGAATGACATTTATATTTTGACGAAATTTTGCTTGCCACAATTCCTTCCCTCTGTTTCCACAATAAAAGTAATTTTGTCAAAAAGATCTATTCTTAATTAACACACTTTAATTTACACGAACCATTGAAAAAAAGTGAGAAAATAAAGAGAGACATAAATCACTTTCGGAGCACTGGTCCAAGATTGATCGCCTTATTTATTGAGTCTCTTGTATAACATTCACAGAATTAATTATAGAACCTGCCCAAGAACCACGATTGCAACAAGAAAAGGTTATATATTGATGGTTGAAATCATAATTGAGAAACTAAAAGAAAATTTAAAGTGTTTTAATTTGTAAAAATGTGTTTAAATGAAAATAAGATGTACACAAACACTTATAAATAAACATCTAATATTTCATGTTCTAACGACTTTAATAGATGATATCTAAACGCACTCATTTGCACGAGCAGGGTTAGGATCTAGATAGGCAAAACTGTCTACTAGATGTAAGTTATAGTAATTCTAGTTTGAGTAAAAACAGCTCTAAACTATGTCTATGAAACTAGAAATTTAACTTATGGTACTTAAGATAAGTTTTAAAAGAACAAATATATTATTAAAACATGGGGTTTAAGGCAATCATATATTACTAACCTCGCTAAAAGTGTCAGCCAGTGCAACCTGGCTAGTTTTAATTTATATTAATTATAAATTTTGCAACGGGAAAGTTTGGAAGTCTTAGTAGTCATCAATATTTTCATATAACATACTATTTCATATAATATTTGCAAAATATACCATTTGTAACTGAGATTTTAAATAGAATATATCTTATCTGGTTAAGTATTCAAGTACTTGGAAAGATAAGGTAATGTCTTGTCTTTCAGTTGTTAAAAAGAATATGTTGAAGAAATTTCAGAATCTCATAAAATATATGAGTAAGTCAGTAACCTTAAATTTATTAAAGACTAAAATTGATTTTAAAATTACACCTATAGATAAAGAAACTTAAAAAGTCACTGGTGGCCTAGTGGTTAAAGGACCCGCCTCTCGTTGCCGTGAGCGCGGGTTCGATCCTGGCCCGGGCAAGTACCAATGTGACTTTTCCGAGTCATATGTACTTTCTAAGAGTATTTAGACATCGCTGATTAATGTTGATTCCCAAAAAAGAGGGTTGATGTCAGGCAGGCGGCCGGTCGTAAAAACAAATAGCCAAAACTTATTCACTCACAACATGTAAGGCAGACCCTGGCCATAGCTGGGAAATTGCCAGGTAGAAGAAGATAAAGAAACTTGCACTTTTATTGATCTTTAAGAGTTTATCTTTTAACGTAAAATCTTTAAAAGATAATCAACAATATTAATATATTCTATTTTTATTAAAAAATATATTTTGTTGTAGGTTTAAATTCTCACAAGGACATAAACACATTTTCATAGCAGTAATTAACAAGCGAACCAATTTAGAGAAAGCTCACGAAGGACTATTTCAGATTTATAAAATTCAAATACAAAGGAAACATTCTACAGTGTATTTTTTTTTTGTAATTTGGAAGCGTAATCTCGTATTAAACATACAAAAAGAAACAAGACAATTAGATTAAGAACCTTTTCACATTTTGAAGTCTGTTAAAATGGAGAACGAAAATATTTAGGTGCAAAGAGAAATTCTTAACTATGAAACTAAAAACATAGGATAAAATTATTTTCTTTGTTACAATTTGTATTAAAAATAAGCATTTATTTGATCGGATTTGCTTTTATATACATTATTTGTTCTCATATAGGTACAACAATGATCCTAATGAATTCAATTTAGTAATCTTGTAAAAAATTGTTGATAAGGCTGTGTTTAAGCGTAAATAAATCTATTGCTAAGAAAATTTTATTTGACTCGCAATAATACATAGTTTTGAGCGATAAACGAAGGAGGAAAATATAAAAAACCTCTGCCTTAAACACTTCACGTCATAAAATTTAACAAAATCCTCTTCCAAAAAAATTAAATGTTTAATTAAAATAAATTATATAAAAAAGTTTAAGTTATACATGGTTATAAGTTATATGTAAATATAGAGAATGGAAGTTAAAGCATTGTAAGTATGATTCAATAATACAGTCAGAGTCACTGTTTCAGTGGGGTTTTATTAGAAGACTTCGAAGATGCCTGAATTCAATGTCAACTGGGGTGATGGAGGCATCCTGGGTTTATAAACAGTTCTCTGGGGAGCCTCTCATTGGTGGTTAACATAATATTTGAATCTGACAAAACGAAGATCACTCTGTTTCCTACACAGCTTAAATCAAAAGACAATTCTTTGGACCCATCCTCCACACGGTATCAGTAGACAACATAGGGCAACACGACTAATCAGATGGCTTGACTGTGTTTGATGAGTATAAATATGCAAGCAGTCATGACTATAAATAAGCAAAAGTTTATAATGTGGTTGAATATTTTTATTCCGCAATACGGTTTTATCTAATTGTAGATAGCTTAGACATTGAAGAAACGAGACAGATATGGTGCCTGTTAGACTGTCATTATATTGACTTTTAAACTTAAATTTCATACATATGTAAGTCTTTAGAATGTTAAATATTACCTTGTTCTTAATTGAAAATTAATTAAACTATCGTGTTAGAAACTAAAATTAAGTACCGATAACTAAAGCTGTTTTGGTGTACTAAAAACAAGTATTGAAAAAATCCTGGTGTCATCAAAAGAATGGTTGTTATCAAGTCGTACTTATCTATATTACCTGAAGGTATTTCATAAGAAATAGGCGTTACTTTTGCTTTGAAATAAAGTCTTTCAAACTAGTTAGATATAATCTTGTTCTTTCAAATACAATCTAGAAACTTTTAACATGACAAAGACAATTATACAACTATACTATATTGGAATAGTTAAGAAAATCTATTGATTAATTATTTGCAATAGTTATATAAATGATGTATTAACTAGTATGTGTCATATAGTTGTACCATTTAACCATGTTTTATATAATATAACCAACCCTGCGGCAGAAGAGGTGCGAGCGTTTACCTACATATATTAGGATTTATTTTCCCCGAAGAGAAAGTAAATCGATAACATATTTTCAGCTAATTAATTATTAAGTATCTTTTTATTTAAATATATTGTCATCTAAACTAAAAAAAATCATAACTTTTACAGTACATATTGAATTATAAACTTAATTCTTATTACGTTATTATATAGTGCTCCTTGTAACAATATTATTAAACGCTTGTTGTTTTTTCAATATGCAAAATAAGATACGATGATTTCACACATATTGCTCAAAAATTAATAGACTTTCACCAATGTTTTTCCATAATGAGTGAGATACAACAGATACATGTAGATATTTTTAATTTTATAAATAAATGTTAAATTTAACAGAAATTATCCATGGAACGGTAAAAATATTTTAATTCCATGCGTTTATAGACTTAAATAAAAACTATTCTCTTCCATGAAATTCACTTAATAACAATTTTATTTATACCTGTAAGTTTTTATAAAGTAGCCCGTAGGTTATTATGTCAAGCAAAGTATATTAAATATTCTAACATTGGAAAGTGATTGAATAGGTCTTTGAATAAAATGTTTTCAATATAAATTGTAATCGTGAACAACAAGTACCACTTTCGTAATTGGGTCGTTACGGTATAAAAATGTAACCGGAGTTGTTACTACATATATGCCTACATTCTTAAATAAATATATTGTATAAATTATATTTTTATTTACTTTATTCAATGTTATAATATATTCTGCCGTTTAAAATTAAAAAATAAGTGTATAGAAAATATACTTTAATATAAAGTATGAAACGAATTTACGAAGAGAAAGCAATAAAATTATATATTTTTAGGGAAATTCTGAAGTGCTAATTAGAGCAAATATGAAATACTCTAAAAATAAAATTTACGCAATTTGAATAAGTTTTTATAACTTTAACTAACAGCAATCGAGAAGCAACAGAAAATAATATGATATTTTCTCACAAGGCTTAAAAATAAATTATGAGGTCACTAGATAAAAATATCTTTAAAAGTTTTTGAAAGGCTATGTTCCAAAGTATAGGACTTTAGGAACCAGTACAAAGTTAAACCATAAAACCATGAAGTTTCAACATATCACTCAAGCTCAGCTTAATTTCGAAGATGCTATTAACTGAATATTACGATTCAAGTAGATAATTACACTTAATCTCCATTTCAAGACAATACGCTACTTACATCTGCATACAGATGGCATGCAGGCTCGTTTCATCTCCTTGGGAAATGCGGTAACTGCTGCCATTTGAGATCTAAGCCTAGTCTACTTAATTCTTAATAACACATTTAATAAATATATGAAATATTGCTAGGAATAATTGAAGCTGATCGATTAATATGTTATTGTTATTTACATATATTACTTTATTAGGGCCTTATATAATTAAAACAGTGAAAATATTTTTCACCCAATGTCTTCGTTATAATAGATTTTTGATTCAAATTTGAAGAAGAATTATTCGTATTCACATTTTTAAACGACTGTCAAAGTAAGACACATTGAACTCTATAGAGTATTTACTATCAAAATCATAAATATGATGACAAAATTCGACGACAATTCGTTAAAACAATATTTGTTGAAAAAGTAATGCTATCTTATTTCCAAACATTTGTCCTTCTTCTAACAGTTTATGTAACTGTCCGTAAAGTTGTGAACAACAAAACGCTCATGTAACCATAAAGTTATAACAATGGTAGTTATGTCTATCGAACTCTCAAACCTTACGAGAACATTGAACATGTGCTGTTTTATCTCATCTCGCCGATCACTTTTATAAACTAGTTATCAACTTAGAAACTTTAATTTAGTTTGTCAGCTAACAGGATACAAAGTTTCAGAACACTTTACAATTACTTGGACCGAGAAATTTATAACTTGTCATTTATTCTCATGCAACGTTTATAATAGGTAAATGTCATGCATATATAATAGTGATTATGATTACAATAAGAAATAAAATTATATGAATTAGTGAAGCTAATGGCAGACCAGTAACTTATTTGAAAGTTGCTAAAAAATATTCCTTCAAATGACCGATCTCTTAATAGTATTAGAATAATTCCTTCTTTATTAAGAGGTAGAAGTTGAAACTTTAGAATTTACTATGTATTCGCCATCGCGACCACTATAACTTTAAGTAGCTTTCATTTTGATTTTTCTTTTCGAAATCCCTTTGAAGCACTTTAAATAAGGAAAAGTATATCTATTATTCATAAAACGGAATTCAAATAAAACAATTGTTCAAATAGAAACTCAAATTCTTCATATGTTTTCTTGTCATTTTGAACTACAGGGAGATCAATGTATGTTAGTTGAAATTGAAAAACCTTTGATGATGCTTTCGATTACGTTTTGCGATTCTCATTGTTCAGATTGTTGTTTCTTGGCCACTGGTAAGTAAGTTTATAAATGTGTTTGTAATTTATTCTTCATATGTTTTAAAATTTAAGAATTATTGTTAACGAATGTTAAAAGAAGATTTAAATTATTTTTAAAGTAATGTGATATTTTATGTTTCGTCTCTTTAAATGTAATTGCCATTATCTGTATTTTAGCTTTATAAAAATTTCTAAAAATGTATGAAAAAACGATGACACAGAGTGAATTTTCACGAAATACTTCCTAAGAGTGATTGATTACCTGCGGGATTGATTGAAGCTCTGAAAGGCAAGCGGGCGACCAGACATCGTAGGTATCAAATAAAACTGTAATTTACGAAAACCTCTGAGGATATAAAAAGCTTGTAGTTTGGTTAGAAAAAATACATATTAAAATAAAAATCTTAAAAACTGCTTTAATGTTATTTATATATAGAAATTCTGTTTATATGTATGTTTAAGGGCATTTAATTTGTTTAAAATATTGTAACTATAAAAAGACAGAATTGTTGGTTTACCTAAGCCATTGCAGTTTATTTGGAATAAAATGAAGTTAAATGTTTTCTCCCGATAATTGTTAGAAATATATAGTAAATTTTAAATAGTAAGAATATTATCTGTTAAACTTTTTTCAATCTATAGAACGAGTAAAGTTATCAAATCCATCGTTGGTTTATTTCGTTTGTGACAGTAGGTTGGATCATTAGATCCAAATAAAGAAAGTTAAAGATTTTATGTTGTTACAACTTCTCAATGATTTTGATTAATTTAAATACACGAGTAAACAGCAACTTCTCCTTGTGCTAATTTCTTATTAAACATCTTCTCCAACTTCACTTAATTTCATAGCAATAACAAGTATTTGAATTCCAAATAGTTTTGAATCAATAAAGCTTTATTTCAGTATCTTATTTTTTATATGCGTCATCAGCCTATCAGAGCCCACTGTTGAGCAAAGGCTTCTTTCTCAGATGAAGAAGGTTTGAGCATTAATCACCACGTTTGCTCAAAAGGGTTTGGTGATTTCCTATTTATAATTGTGAAACTATAAGTCCAGGTTTCGTCACGATGTTTTCCTTCACCGTATGTCAGTGGTGGCTAAATACTCTCAGAAAGTACATATGACTCTGAAAAATCACATTGGTACTTGCCAGGTTTGAACCCACGCCCTCGGCAACGGGAGGCGGGCCCCTTAACCACTAGGCCACCACTGACTGATTTATTATTTATTTTTTATATAGTATAATAATTAAAATTAATAGAAGATTTTTTATTTCCTTTCTTTCGAGTAACGCATCCCTAAAGTTTCAAATGTACAGCCATACTTCCTCGACTTACTTGATTAGGATTGAACACATCAACTTACTTTTGGTTAACCGCAGTGAAGTTTGAAACCTCTGCGTTACTTGATTGTCTTGTATTATAATTATTATCTTCGCTTCTATATACTGAAGCTTATATGTTTGAAAGTAAACTTGTATTAAAGAACATCTTATGTTTGAGAACCAAAAAGTAGAACATAACTTTTATAATATATTATGGACATGCATTCATAAGTGATCAGTACGAAATCAAAAAATTGTCCACATTTTATGATAACTAAAATAAAAAAAACTACTACAACTAGTTTGCACCATATTTATATTATTACTTAACTTTTTTGAAGCATTCGTATATGTATGTTTAATATAAAATGTGGCAAAGGAAACAATAATGAAGAACATTTCTCTTTATAGAGTTTTAAGTGCTAGTAAGTGGTTATAGGGATTCATAGAACAACAAGATGTAGTTTTTTATCCAAAGATATTCCGAGAACTTGAAGGCTGAGGGAAAGATCGATAGATTTAGATCATTCTGGAACTTTCACTTGTCTTGTACCTTGGCACTTCTATAAATATTGTGTTGAAGTATATCTCATATTTATTTTTTATAAAAACAACTCAATCTGTAATTTACATAGCACCAGTAATAAGTAAAGCTACTTATTTTATGTATGTATTCTGTTTAAATCTTCTTTAAATTTTGAATGTAAATTCTTTATAGATTAAAAAAAACAGGAAAAATATTAATATGAACTATTTTCTTAGTATTAAGCCTCTGTTAAGAATCATACTCTTGAATTAAACTTGTATTGTAAAGATTAAGTTAATGTGGTTTGTCAGAGGAGAAAGTTTAAATAGCGTTTCAAAGTGTAGTTTTAAACAAAATTATAATTATGCATATTGTCTCATTGCTAACTTGGCTTCTTATCTTTGTTTTCATATACAATACTTTCTCAAGTAAATTGATGTAAAATAGTTTTTCACTGTTATGGAGAAGATATAATCTTTTAATTCTGTTTAAATGTATTGTTATGTTTTGAAATAATAACAGGTTTAGGAAAATACTTTTGTAAGAATTAAATAATAAAACAAGTACATATAACTTATAAAGAAAAACATAAAATATATAAATATACGTACGTGAATAAACCTTGTGCAAATCGATATTTTTAGACTGAGGTAAAAGATAAACTAATGCTTTTAAAATAACTTCCCAATAAGAAATAGCAAAATACCTATATCATATAAAAATATTTATGTAAACATGACGAGGCTTCTTTAATATTATGTCCTTGTACCTTCGCATGTCATATTTCCTGAACTGTCAGTTTAACTCCTCAATTTGTATGCCGTCAGCGTTAACGTTTATATTTATTCCTTGTAAAATATTCTGAATCTAATTTAACTAAGTTTATTGAGATTAACAGAAAAAAATCATATGGGATAATCACTCTTTACAAGTTCAAAATATTGGTATGATTTGTATGATAAATTATTAAAAAAAATGTCGATTTCCACTTGAAGGTTTAAACTTTAGCTAGTTTAGTAACCAGAAACGATCTCAGAGTCCCGAAACAGGTTTTATCTTGTGCTCCCTTTGAGAATAAACTATTCTTTAGTTTACGCTTTTTTCACCTACTAAAAAATCATATCTCAGCTAAATGAAATCACAAAATCACCAACCGGGTGTCGATACAACACCCCCATTTTTTATATCTTTCTTACCATCCCCTATAGGCGTCCAACACACCAGGGACGGGACGGGGACGGACGTTATCGCCCACATTGCGAAAGGCTGCTATGGTATCCTTGGCCATTCAACTGTCCTATTATGTACTTGACAAGTACTAGAATAACATGAGTGTGAAGGAGGTGACAAAGGAAAATCCTGATATCTTGAAACCGCGACGCTTGCACATATTTTAAATAAACTAAGTTAAATATACATTTTAACCTATGTCTATTCTTATATGTAGTATCACTAAATTTCTCCCGGCTTCAATACGCGTGCAAAAGCTTACAGTAAAATTTCATCCTGAAAAGCCGAATCGAAATTGCATACGGAAAATTAGATGGTCCGGATCATATTTCTTAACAAAAAATTTTTTTTTTTTTTTTTTTATGTGAAAGGTGGCAAACGAGCAGACGGCCCACTTGATGGAAGGTGGTTACCGTCGCCCATGGACATCCACAACATCGTTGCGGATGCGTTTCCAACCTTGTTTTTTTAGGGATAGGGAGAGGTGGGAATAAGGAAATGTTAGGAAAGGGTGGGAATAGGGAAAGGGCAACCGGCTCTCTCATTCATCGGACGAAACGCAGCCACTAAAGGCTACTTCACGCCGATCTTCTGTGAGAGGGTGGTACTTCCCCGGTCGAGCCAGCCCATGTTGGAGCTGTAGTAACTGATTACAGCTAGGCTCTACCACCTATAAAAAAAAACAAATACTTAAAAAAGCGATCAAACATCAGCATTTTTTTATCTGTCTTAGCTTGTTAGTATAAAGATTCGAACACATATGGTTTTTGATCAATCTAAAGTGCGACTAACATCAAAGGAACGAGCACGAACTAAACAAGCTTCTTAAAATCTTGCCTACCTTTATAGCCAGCTTTCTATGTCATCGTTTTCCGGAAGAATTCTTTTCAACTATATGTTACCATTCAACGCACATTGAAATTATAGTTTTTAGCTTTGTGTAATTTTAAATCCTGTTTAAAAAACCTACTTCTCTATATGAAATATTTTATTACATTAGCTATGGATTAAATATAACTTAAAGTAAATTAATGACTTTATTAATAATATCAAATCCACTTAAATGAGAAATTAGGGACGCAAATGTTAATAGTTTCTGTTCGGATATTGCCAACAATTCACTTTCTAACATCCGACCTCTAGTGGTTTTTGAATAATTCCCTCTACATCAAAACGACTGAACTTTGAACTTCTAATTTATGAAGCATCTTCACCAGCTCAATTAAATTAACTTTGAATTATATAGACAGTACACCTTCATATTTAATTTATTCGAATTTATATAACGTAATTGAAGTTTCAAGGAAAACCAAGTTGGACAACAACAAGATAATTAGTATAGACTTCTTTCGCATTTTCTTCGAAAACAAGAACTTATGTTACTACTAATTTATATCAAGACCAATAATGAATAACTAAACAGGAACAAAAATACACATAACGTTTCTTTAAAAACTAATTATTTTTATAATAAGTTTAAATGAAACTATATATTTATTAAATATTTCATCAAAAATTTACACAGAACTTTATACCTATTCCGTTAAATAAAAGCATATAAATAAAATAACGAAACTAAAATGTAATAGTCACAAAAAATAAAAGAAAAGTATCCCCTAAAACAAGCTTAGAGCATCTTAGTTGAATAATATTCTTATGCATTAGAATAGATGGCAAGAGGGACGTTTTTATCTCAGCAAAATTACGGTGACTGTTATTGTGGGATAAAAGGTTTAACTCGATCTTCACACCTGCAGTCTTATGCATGCTAATATTACTTGAATATAGTAAAATAAAGTAATGTCACGGTTATACTATTCAATGCTACATAAAAACTTTAAAGTAGTTTCATAAGGACAAGAAAAGTAACATTTTATAATGTTTTTATCCACGAAAATGTACATAATGTGTCTTTATTTATGACAGTTGACGTTGAATACTAGAACATCGTGTACTTTATAAGACAAGAGATTGAGGTTTAACCTATTCCTGTGCCCTAGATGAGTTATTTTCGTCAACTTTTAAGGCAGTTATAAAAAAAATAATAATTTTAAGGCTTGAATGTTATTCTCCTACAGTTTTATTTTAAACTATATAAGCAGTCAGAGTCCCATACTTTTTATCTTTTAATATTACGTTCATTCTGTGTATGGTGTATATAACATGACCTTATTATTTCGGTACAGTATACTTCCCTTCTTACGTCATCTTATTATTTTTTACATCAACCCAAGATAATTTTATGGGCAACAAAAAAACCTTTTGGTTATGTTATTATGACTCTCAGAATTAAAATATTAAGATTTTTAAATACATAAAATTAATAAAAATTTGTATCAGTTTGAGTTTGTATCTGAGGTAGTTACATTCCCTTTTGTATCTTTATAATATATGTACATAATATAATATAGTTATATATCCCTGTTAACTTCTTTTTAAGGCCTCCAGTCAAATCTTACACGATGTATTGTAAAGCCTCATACCTACTCAGCCTTCGTCCACTGTGTATACGAAAAGCTTCTGGAAATTCGTTTCTCTTTGACTTGCCTCAAATAGCATTAATGTTTGTATTTCACTGAATGTCTCCAAAGTTGCTCTATTCAATTCTTGCTGGAAATGTCAAATACAAATACACCTTTTGCATTTGAGTCAATATGACGGTGGCTTTATATTATATATTTATAACTTTTAGCGGCACGACGTGAATATATGTATATTACGGTACAGCGATGTGTTTTATACATATGTTTTTTTTTCTTTGTGTTAATTTGCTAATTAGGCACACGAATAATATTAAATATAAATTTATCTGAATATTGTTTTCACATTGTGTACTTAAAATATTTAATGAAAATTCTCGAAGAAGTTTTTCATCTAAAACAAAGTTACTTCTGATTTTATACTTCCCATACTTTTTATTTTGTTGATACTTATCTATTATATAGGTTTAGTTATCTGTAAATAACAAAAAAATAGGGAATAGGTGATACAGTTTTTTTTATAAATTGTTTTTTTTTAATTTAATCTTTGATGACATCGTATTTCATAAGTGTCTTAGTCTTACTTAAGACTAAGTCTTACTTTTTTCAAAATGATGAATATTTCATATGAAATTTTATTCCTTCCAAGATGTTGATTTTTCTTTATAAAGTTTAGATTTGAAATATAATTTCAGTCATTCTCGTAAGGATAAATCATCAGCATAAAAAACATGACTTTCAAATATAATATTATCAATCATTTAAAACATATCTTTTTTTGTATAATATGCAAGTGCATGCGTGTGTGTATAAATGTATGTATATACAATATACATACATATATGCAACCGTGCTCTGCAATCTCCATTTCTATTTGCGTATGAAAACTATTTTAAAATATGAGACATTTAAAATTTAAGAGTGTAGTAAAATTAATATACCTCTGTATTTAATGCTATATAAGGTTTGAGATAGATATTGATTATGTCGCGGCTCCTGCTAAAATTCACAGAGCAATGATGTCTACAACCCTTAACCGTATTATTTACACAGGCGCAACTATTGACATTTTTTTTAATGCTACCCCAACACATAATTACAATATAAATATTTTCTTTGTCTAAAACGTATTCTATGACTCGCCTTTGTACTGTGCAACGGAACTGTCTATTGAAACTGAAATTAAACAAGATTTACAAGATTTTCGGGTTTTATTCCTAATAATTAATAAGACTCGCAAGTGTCTCAATTTAAGATATAAATTGTTGACCCAGACGTGATCGACGTATAAATACGAAAATCAACAAAATCAAGATACGAGGTATCGACGTGCCAGGTTATCAAAAGTTAACGGCGTCGCATCCATTGTTTATCGAAGACGAAGACGAATTCACCATTTCTGGTTGTCGTTGAGTCCGGCAGCGAAGCAATATCAGGAAGACTTTGCCTCGACTGCGGCAGCATTCTACGAAAGGATAAGTGTCCTTCCTTTGTCCTTCCTACAAACCACGTTATTAACAATTCTTTACTTCATTGCCTCCACAGTGCATTATTCATATTTTAAATTGATTTGCAATCAATTATTCCAAAACAGTGAGTGTTAATTCCTAATAATTAACATAAATAAATGCCTATTTTTGTTCCGACACGTCATAAATACAAAGGTCAAACGAGTTCAAGTTCAAGGTCAAAGACTTATTCAACTTTTTATTACGAATAATAAACAAAATCACTTTTTCATTATTTTAAAACAATTTCTTTTAACTTATTTCAAAATTTTCACTACATTTAAATATTTTATATTTACGTAAATTCAAATAAAACGCTAATAGTTTATCTAAGCTATTACGATTACGATACTACAAAATATATCCCTTTTAAAACTAAAATAAATAAATAATTATAAATTTTAATCGTAGTGCCAGGTTTTCATGTGCGTTTCAAAACGTAGTCATAATCTCAGTTATTTAAATAGCTGCACTCTTAGAGCACCATACTATTTCACTTTAGTCATCCTTTCTGCCGAAATTTCCAGGTGCCTGGCGGGACGCTGGTTTTGTGCATCGAGCTATTAGCGACGCAGAACCGGTTTCTTTGCTGGGAGTATCGCCGAAGGGAGGAAAGTGACGCATGTAATTTTCTCCAGTGCAGCTAAGTGGGAAGTCATGGCTACTGATTCAGATAAAGCTATTGTCAAATATAAGGAGTTAAGCTTAAAACGTAGTTCCATAAAAAGCCAGATTAAAAAAATTAAAAATTATTTAACAACACTAGAGTCAATTCAACTATATATCTAGTACAAGCTTGGCAGAATTATCTTTAAAATTAAATAAATTTGAAACTTTATCTACCAAATTTGAAGATTTACAAACTGAAATGGAAATATTAAATTATCAAAACTTAGACTCTTAGATCAATGAGAGAGATGGCATCGAAAGCGAAATTATTTCTTGCATAGCAACAGCTAAAAGTCTCATTGAAAATGCGAAAATACAATCTGAAGCGCGACGTAAATCTTTAGCTCCTGCAACCTCGTGCCATCACCATCATGATCCTGACAGTCTTGGTTTTAAGTTGATACAAACTCAAATCGCTAAATTTGACGGCGCATATTTCCGCTGGCTGGAATTCCGAGATACTTTTCAAACTGTAGTGCACGAAAACGAACATTTATCCGATATTCACAAATATCATTATCTAATTTCGTATCTCGAGGGAGATGCGGCACGAGTAATTGCAAATCTCGAAGTGTCATCTTCTAACTACAAAGAAGCCCGGTCTTTGCTTTGCGAGCAATATAAAAATAAGCGATTGTTAATTAACTATCATTTAACTGAATTATTTAACATACAACGGTCATTAAGGTATTTAGTAGACCACGTTACAAAGAACCTTCGAGCATTAGCTAGTCTAGGACAACCCACTGATAAATGGGATGTTCTTGTTATATTTATGTTGACATATATGCTGCACAGCAACACTTTAATGAAGTGGGAAGAATTACGAAATTCATTAAATGAGATTCCAACACTTGAACAATTCAATAAGTTCTTGACTAACCGAGCAAATGTTCTAGAAGCCTTGAATTGTGGTAAATCCGATAATAACATTAAACCTCAAAGGACCATACATATTTCTAATTCTCTTCTAGTACACAATCTTAAAACACTTACACACAAAATAATCATCATAAAAATCAGTATTATAATTTTAAATCGAATTATCGCCAAGAAAAACCTTCCTATTTTAGAGCATTTACTAGTAACAATGAAAATAATACATTAACTTGCATAATTTGTAAAGAGTCTCTTCGAATTTATGAGTGTCCTACATTTTGAAAATAAAAATGTTAGTCAAAGATTGGCTGATGTGAAAAAAATATAATTTGTGTTCCAATTGTTTACGACAAGGACACAAAGTGCGTGGATGTCAACTAGGTCCATGAGGGAGTATAAACAAAAACACAATACGCTGCTACATGGTTTTAATTTTACACTTTCCAATAATAATTCAAGTGAGCTACATTTTCAAATCAATATCCTTTCCAAGTACTGTTATCAACTGTCATACTCCAGGTATCGAATCCTTTAACAAACGACACTGAAAATCACTGACAAGTCAATCTTCTTTCATATCAAAAAACCTGAAACAAAAATTACAATTAGATACAAAACACATTCACGAAATGAATGTAATTAGCATTTGCAATAATCTATGCAACAAAATTAATGAAACTTGTAATATTTCATTAAAATCTATTAATACTTCTTACAATCTCACCTTATCTTGTTTGGTTCTTGATGAGCTAACGGGAGAGTTACCTAAGGCTTTTATAGATATATCTAATATTAAAATACCTTCTCATATACAGTTTGCTGATCCTAATTGTAATAAACCTGAAAGATTAGATATAATACTTGGAGCTGACGTATTTTGGAACGTCATTCGCACAGAACAATACTCATTGGGAAAAGACAACCAAAAGATGATAAATTCTAAATTGGGCTGGCTCATAGCTGATCCTATACAGGCTAGTTGTTCGAAATATATTCAATGTAATAATTCTACGCTAGATTCATCATGCACACAGCAACCAAATATAGATCATATTATAACTAAGTTTTGGGAGACCGAAGAGCTTCCAAACAAGTCAACCTTTAGTCACATTGAACAATTATGTGAAGAACATTTTCAGTTAATACAAAACGTATAAGTACAGGTAGATTTTGTGTAAAGTCACCATTACTTCACGATCCTAGCTATTTGGGGAATCATATAATTTAGCCAAAACGAGGCTCCTCAATCAAGAGAAACGGTTTCGTAAAATCCCCTTTTAAAACAAAATTACATAGATTTTATTAGAGAATATGCTGAATTAGGTCATTTATCTGAAGCATCTGTAGCTAAACCGACTTTGCTGCAACAGAGGGTATAAAATTTAAGTTTATTCCTGCGTACTCACCTCACTTCAGCGGCTTATGGGAATCTTTCATTAAATCCGCTAAACACGATTTACGATCCGATTTACAAGGTTTTCGGGTTTTTTTTTCCTAATAATAAGACTAGCAAGTGTCTCAATTGAAGAAAGATTAATTTATAATAAAAGAATATAATATATTAATAATAATAAATAAAGTCACCGTTCATAAGTATACAAAATAAAAAAAAGTGGATAACTCAAAAAGATATTTTGAATGGAACTAATAATAATATTTTTAAATGAGCAATGTAAAATTACATAGTGTATTATAATTTTAATGTATTTCTAAATTGTTGGTCTGGTGGTATGTAACATAAAAACTAGGGATTCATATAACACTTGTCCAGCGTGATTGATTGAGTGCGACATCTATTCAAACTCTGAAATCGAACAGCTGTCCAGGTGTCCAAAGTGATGCTACAAATGCAATTTACGAAAATCCAATATTTTATACAATTTATAAACAATACAATATGAATATACTCTTATTTATTGTGTCGATATAATGTTTATGACAAATGATTTATACTCTTAAACATCCTGCAATCCGTTTAAAAAGGCATTTATTTTCATGGATCAGTCTGAAATTAAATACTCATGTTCTTCGTCCTTTGGTTATTTGAAAACATTTCTAATTAATTATTTACGCTATTATTTTAGGTACATAAAATATTAAATGCTTAGCACGTTAAATACAGAGCAATTGTTTGTGTTGATGCTACAGTCACTGAAATGTCTATCACTTAGTTGTGGTTAAGAATTTTTAGTACATATAAGGGACCATATATATATGTATTTCGTAAGTAGTATACAACCAATATTACTTCATACTCATACAGATACCACATAAGACGGGTTACTTTTCGGTAACACTATTTTGATTTAATTTCATCAATACAATAATGCAACTGTAACTTATGACATTTACGAGTTTTCAATACGAAAAAGTTGAAAGGTTATTTTGACATTTTATTAATATTACACATTCATATCTCAGTACAACCACAAAATTAATGTTGAAGATTCTTCAAGGCCCTACAATGAAACAAAATGGCCAAAAAATTGTTTGTACCGTATTTCGTTATAGACATAAAATGTCCGGTACAGATTTTCAGTATCAACAGGTAACAACAGATTATTTTATTCCAGAATTTGATATCATGATATACATATTAAGAATATTTTAATTTTATTTTATGTTACATAAGGAATATTTTATATCAGTTTTATCTCATAATATTTTAAACTATTACGCAATTTTATTCAAATATGAAATAGGAGAAAATTTCAGAGAGAAACCTTTTTGCAGATTTAAATTAAAATTCTGAAGATTACTAATCAGATCTACTCTTAGGAATTTCCAGGCGTAATTTTATTCAAAGGTAATCGAAGTTTAAATTACATTTTAAACAGTAATAACTCTTCGTTTGTTGCGTCTTTGTTATTAAGAAGTGTCTGAACTATGAATCTTATATATAATTTAATTTTTCAACTTATAGTGAAAGTTGTTACTCAAAATTAGTTAGATAGTTAGTTGTAATATCACACACAGGGCGCTAGTTCTTCCATAAGAGTTTCCATTAAATAATGAAACACTTAACATTATATAAAACATGCTAAGATCATTCGAGAATTAAAGATTGTTAAATATTTGGACATTTAAATTACTGTATAGAACTTGATTAACATTAATTTACAATATTATAACAAATATATAGATGGCGCTAATTGATCATCATAAGAATTCCAAATAAATATTAGAATATAAATAACGTTAAACTTAGAATTATGAAGTAGACAACAATTTAAATCATTATTTTTCTTCTGGAAATTTCCCAGCTCTAGCCAGGATCTGCCTGTCAATTAAAATCATTATAAATAATTATTACTAACAATAATAAAAAGAATAGTCAACTTATTCCTTTACAATTTACTTATCTTCGCGTAAAATTGTTATCCAAAGAGTAACAGTCTTTTTATCTGTAAGGAGAAAAAGACAGAGAGAAAAACATAGAAATTGTATGCACTATAGATAAATATTTTCATGTGCCTTTAATTAAATTAATAAAAAATAAACACAAAAATAGTGTGAGTGAACAAATATTTAACCCAAAGAACTATTAATATCAAACTATAACTGAACATTGTTCTTGTTATATCCATGCTCATAAATCTGGCAAATAGAAACATTTTTACTATGTTATAATAAAACAAAACGAATGAGATTTACGTAACATAATATTGTATCCAAAATAAATATTAAAACTAATGTCAACTAACATGAAAGAATGGCGTAAATGGAGTTTACGGTATTGGAGCTTTTTCGAAAGCCGGCTTATTCGGGTAGCTGGAAGTCATCAAAACGTGTGAGAAGGTTAGTCATAAAAGTCGAGAAAACCTTATAAATGTCGCTCAGAAACGTGATAGGTCTGTAGTTCTTCAATGGAAGCACAATCTAATATATTGTGTTCAGATATGGTAATAGATATCATAAGTAAAATATATCTTTATGTAATTTCTTTAATTATATTTTTTAGGTGTTCGGCAACGGATGCATATATGTGCGGAAAGTAACTCCTTTAAACACAAACAGCTGACTAGATTCTATATCAAGTCTTGTGGAACAGATCATACATGGCAGCTGACATTTTACAGTCACTGATATGGCACAGTTAATTTTTAAACATTAATTTAAACCAATTGCTCTCTTAATAGGATTTCGACGTCCACACAAATGAAGTCGCGAGTAAAAATTTAGTACCAAAATTAACTACTTTATGTGACTTTGAATATTAGGTACATACATATATTTCATGAACTAAAGATTTATGATGAAGAATAAATTGTTTCCAATTTAATTTAACAAAAAGTATCTTTTCTAGATAAGTATATCATACTGAATACAAGAACTTTAAATTCTATGACTCTTATAATATGTTTTTATTGTACATAATTGTACTATATATTTATAAGTTAATCTCTATTACAATAAGCTTAGTAATCTTGTTATAATACATAACTAGTCATATATTCATGCAACGGTATGCATTGATACAATTAGAAATTAAAATTAAGGTATCGTTTGCATAACATATCGTATATGTATTTGAAAAAGGCTATCACAGTTTTGTCCATGATCTGATGACTTAAACATATAAATAATAAATATTCCTAATTTAAAACCGTATTTATCTGTCAAAGTAATGTAATAAAACAAAATCGTTGGAAGCACACTTATATTCACGTTTTTATCTCTTTAAATAACGTTTTTAATTTTACAATTACCTTAATATATGAGAGATAAATTAATAACTTCAATACTTTAAAAGGATGATTATTTGTTTCTTTATATAAATATACTGTTGATACTGTGAAACGCCTTCTCAGCGACTTAAATCAGCCAAGTAGATATTGTAACATTAGATCTAAATTACTTTACATTTCCAAATACTATTATTTTTAAATGATCATTATCTATATATATAAAAGAAAGTCGTGTTAGTGACTTCACTTATAACCCAAGAACGGCTGAACCGATTTAGCTGAAAATTGGCAGGTAGGTAGTTTAGAACCAGGAAATTGCAATAGGATACTTTTTATCCCGTTCGACAGTATTCCCGTGGGACTTGACATGAAACGTCAGTCACTATAAAACGTGGAATAACACAATTGACAGCTATGCAATTGACGTATAATGACAGATATGTAATGACGTATGGATGACAATTAGATATTTGTAAGAAATCTACTATATAAAAATAAAAATATTTAGGTAATGTGTTTGTAGCTTGAACTCTTAAAACCATTTAGTATTTGCGGGATAAATTTAGAAAATCATTGTTTTTCACATGGGCGTTATATTTTGCGTGTTCACGAGTTTGGAAACCATCCGCTTTATTTGTGTTAAAGTTAGACCAAAAAACAAAAAATGTGGTTTACAAAGGAGCACTTCAATGAAACGGATAATTAGCGGACACGTATAACGCTTCGATTCGGTATCTACTTTGGATTCACTTTCAAATAAAAATTTTCCTTTTCAAATATAAAACAAAAAATTCTTCATCTTTTAATCACCAAACGAAATGTTATATAAAAGCTCTGGTGGCGAAACGGAGTTCCAGGTTTACTAGTTTCAAATAAATTATGAAATATTTCTAAAATAATTAAATAAGTAAAATATTATTGTCAAAAACATAATCAGTCAACTAAGTTTTGTTCCAAGCATCTTAATATTGTTTGTTCCGAGGTAAATCTTTGTATTGAAAACGAGTCAATAATGAGTGCTACTCGTTAGAATTGAGTCAATTTGAATACATTTTGTAATAAGCCTCTTGACATCGAAACGCCATTGTTGTTGAAATGTATTTTAATTTTTTAATTACAAAGCAGATTCAAGGCACTCTCTGAGTGTGTAACGATATCTGGAAAGCCTTTTGAAGATGATCTTTTATGTATTTGTATTTTTATTTTATAATAAATTCGTCAGTATTTTTCAATACACACTTTAATGAGAAAAAATTCAAAATAACATTTTTAATTTCAGTATTACAGAGTTCCATTAATTGATCTAGGATATCTTATCAACATGTTGTGTCTACAATTAGTCAAACAATTAATTTGATTATGTTTATTTGTCATACGTCGTTTAATACAAGCTCATGATTTGAAAGTATAATTTTTCGTTTTTATTACATTTGATGAAAATATGTTGAACTATTCACTGAGAGTACTGTTTTTTAAAACACAACTGAAATATAAACAATTAAATTCTGAGAATCACGAGCAGCATTCGGGCCTGGAATCTTCGGATTAACACCGTAAAGCAATTGCTTTACCAGTTAAACCAGTGTGTCGTGAATCGAGGCGGTTAGATAATCATTTTATATACATATTTATCCGTCATATTAGGACGGAGCTGCCATCTATTATGTTTTCTTACAAAAAATAATCAATGTTATGTTACTCTACAGCATAGAGGGATATTAGAAAAAACATAGATGTTAAATTCGTTCAGTTATCTTTTTTCAACATTAAAGCAATGTTGAGCAAATATTTATAACAAAATTTATGTATCTCTACAGCGGTTCGTCAATACCTAAAGATTACGATGCCTTTTTACTACCTCCATGAGGTAGTTTAGTTTGAAATGAATGAAAGAACCACAGTATTACATACCTTCTAAAAATTTTAAAAATTAGAAAATGTATCTGTTTGACTGTTTGTCTGTTACGTTTTTACGCCTAAACCGCTGAATTAATTTTGATGATTTTTGGTATAGAGATTAATGGGACCCTGAAAATGGATATGGGTTACTTTTAATTTCGATCCCGAATCCCGATCCAATAAATTATTCACCACATTTTTTTTATCATGATACCTTAATTCAAATAATCAGCTCATAAAATATTCCGATCACGATCCAGAAACCACACGGGTGAACCCATGGCGTGCGGTTCGGAACCAGTGGCCATAGTGTTTATTTTTTTAACTTTTATTCTGATTCCAATCCTAATCGAAACCATGAACTACAGTTTGGGTTTAGTGTTCGTAGTGGCCGAGAACAACTCAGATTTTCACGTGAACGAAGTCGCAGGAAAGAGCTAGTTAAAAATTAAAACGGATAAAAGCTTCCAGTAATCAGTAAATTCTGACTAAATATAATCTGCTCTCTACAGCTAGGCTGTATTACTTTATAAATTAACATTACGCCTGGAAGAAGACCCAAATACCTGTGTTATTACTTGGATTTTCTAAGATTTTTTATTTATCCAATGACAAACAAATTTGTTATAAATTTATGACAGCCTTTCTTGGCTATAAACTATGTTTTAAACTTATTTTATCAACTCGTTATTTTAAAAGAAAGTTCACTGTATTTGATCTAATTATGCCGTTGCACTGAATTCAAACATGCGACTCATTCTTTAAAATAACGTTTTCTTTTTATTCATTTCATACCAGTGCTAACAGCATTCTTTCGTTTTTTACAAGAATACCATATTTTGATATTAAAATGTATTGTACTTTTAAAGTTATCTTTATCTCAGCGAAAGAGGAAATTTATAATCCAACCAAAAAATTTGTAGTTATATATATAATTTCATCGTAATGATAAAATATTTGCATTAAGGTTAACGACGTAATTTTCACAACTATAGCAACTTTTTGTTTCTTTTAATGATAAAATTATATTTATTAAAAAGCTTATGAGTAACAGTAGTACCAGTAGGAGGTTAAAATATTTCGCTTTAAATCAATATGGTGAAAGAGTACAGTTTCCCATTTCAATTTAAAATATAGCAATATAATCATTTTCAAATCATTTCAGTTTTAAACGTTCTCTTTCGTAAAAAATCATTTTACAAGTTTATAATCATTATAATAAATAGGAAAAGTTGTTGAAGAGTTCTGAATGGGCTTCTTATTGATTAATTTCTTTCAACCCCGTAAAGAACATTTTGATATCAATACTGTGTTTTGTTACAAAATTTCAATTAAAAAAGGTAAAATTTCCCTAGACATTAATTTGTCTAGTAAGAATCGGCTCATGAGAACCGAAAACTGTTCCAACATATGCACTCTTCTTCGAGTTTTTCTACTGACGATGTAAAATTATATTGCCATATAGCAACTCCATGGCATCGTGTTTAAAGCGGAATTATTTAAATAATTGCAAGGAATTGCTATCAACCAGAATGAAATTTATTGTTGTGAAATTTGAAAGTTAAAATATATATATGTATTTAAATAGTATTCTGTTTCGATTCTTTTTGTACAATACATAATAATATTCTTACATGTGTAGGTACTTATTAAGAATCTTCATATTTATCAGGCAAAATTATACAAAACATATTCAAACAATTCAATTTTACGAAGTATTGGTATTAAATAGTTTATATAAAGATATCACTACCTCTAACTTCATCAAATGCTTAGAAGTAATTTTAAAAAATATATTTGATTAACTAATTTTTATAAAATTTCGTACGTTTGATTTCGGTCAATATTGCATGTTGAATTTATTATGTTTCAGTGTGTTTCGTTTCCTATAACACCATCGTATGAAAGACGATAATATCTTTAAGTAACATAGAAATGTTAAGCAACTAACAGCATATTCTGTAGTCCGTGTCACTATATACTATAAAACATACACGTTTCATGTAATGTTCTCTAGAGACTCAGAAACACTGGAAGAATATTTTGATAAAGTGCCACTGTCACAATTTTACAATCGTTCATTTCATAGATAAAAGTAAGAAAACTTATTTGCTATGTCTCTTTTATTGTACATGTCCATGGAAAAGGCAGAGTCCATACCATGAGGTTGACAAACTGCTCTGTAAGTTGTAAAATTTAGTCTGCTATCTGTAGAGAACGACTTTCAAGTCATTTAACTATTAAAGTTACCAGATTAGTTACCTACTCATTTGTCATCCAAATAAAAAACAAGGATAAATTATTCCACTTAATTTCATATAAATCAGCCGTAATATTATATTAAGAGTAATAAATATTTATTGAATATTCTTAATTAAACAGTTTCTTATTAAAATATTTTATTCTAAAAAATTAAAACCCAGGCATCTTCAAACTTATAGATAACTATATAATAGTAGATTTACAGTCAGTATTAATGCTGAATAAATATTTAGATCAGAATTTTCTATGAGATTTACGATTGTAATCAGTTTAGAAACTTAATATTTTGCTTTGAACTAAAGCTGAAATAAGTCCAATGACAAGAATTTCATACTTATTTTATTGAACTTACATATACCTACTGTGTAATTTTCGACAGCCAAGTTGAATATTTTGATTTAGCTATAGAGCATGCTTGTAATAAAAATTAAACACTTATTATATAAAAGACCAAAGATAAATATGATTTAATATGTCTTTCACCATTTAATAGCTTATATTGTTTTTAGTGAGTCTTATATTGTACAAATTGAATATTATTTATAGAGATGAGACAATTTTAAAGGATAAAATCGTCAAACAGACAAAGAATAGAATTAATATTATTGAATATCTGAACAAATTTAAAAAGTCAATGTTTCGAAATGAACAATTACGAAACAGTTGTTGAGATCGATTTGAAATCGATATTTTATATGTATACTAACAAATGAAATATTATTTCTGTCAAGGAGATTATACATTTTTATGCATACTTTCTCTATATTCAAACTCATTTTTAAGTTATTAGAGTGTATTTTTTTCAATATCTTTCTTGTTTATCTATACACTTATTTGGGAACGCGATGTCAGGATATTTCATCTCAAAGTATTTGTAAAACGATTCCTTCACAACAAATAACTTGAGATGATTCGGGGCATCAAAGCACTTTTTGTTTCTCTTCCTCGAATAACGTGAAATACTATTCAAGGTAAATAAGAAATTTCAGAAAATTAAATGAAGTAGCAATAGAACATTCTGGTTTTGTCATTAATTTTATAAATTTCTCTAAAGTAATCAGTGTACTAAATATTGGACTATAAACACCTATAAATATTTGGTAATATAATATATAAAAACATGTTTATTATATTTGCTTAAAAAGTTTAATGCTTAAAAAGTTTAATAATCTCGAGAGACCTGTCAAAAATTATTATTTTGATTTTTACAGTATGAAAGAGGAAATTTGGTTATTTGTGAAACGGAATTTTAAAGCAAATTTCAATAAAGGTTTGGCTTGATTTATACATTTAAAATTGTAAACCTGTTCTCTTTTCACTGTCCAAAGATAGTTTTAGGAATTTATGAAATCGATTTTGCAGCTATCATCTCTTTGAGGTTCTTAACAAAATTACATCCAAAAAATTATAAGCATTAAATTCAATATATGTAAAATATTTCAAATACTTGATATTGAACATATCAGGAGAAGTTTAATAGATACACTCATATTTTCTAAAACAAAAATTAAAAAAATGTAAAAGTCAATAAACTGGTCTTACTAGATAACTATTATTAATAACAAGACTGGTATAGAAATTACTACAAGTTGCCAAAAGACATAAAAATACTCATTGCAATGTTGTCAAAATACATGAATACAGTATTTATGATGATTCATGTTACAATTGCATGAAAGAATAACAGTGAACATGTAATTTCGGTCTTAATCTAGCCTTTGCCTGAAATTTATTAATTTTCTGCAGATATATTTTCTAGTAGTCAAAGGCCTCAATCTCATTCGGTTATATCTTCTTTAAGCCGCTCTTTTCAGTTCATCTTCTAGTGGTTTTATATTTTACCTTTTAACCTTTTGCTGGTTTAAAATAATTAAGGTAGTGCTAGTTAATTTTCTTTTTCTCAAAATTGTTATTGATTAAACGTTGTTGCAATTTTAGACAACTTTTAATATTTAATAGCATTTCATAAAAAGCAAGAGAATGAAATTACTTCAACGCAGAATATATTAAGTTACGATAAAGCCGGTATCAATTTGAACTTGTGCCAAGTGTCAACAGGAAAATATTAAACTTTTTTGTTTCATTCGATAGTAAAACCACTGAATCAAACCCGATGTAAATTTTTTGGAATATTAAAAATAGCAAAACACATAAGGGACTTTAGCTAATATTATAGGGTATGTTTTAATTTCTAGGGTCATTAATTTATTCATAAATTGCGTGTACCGAACACATAGACATTTATAAAACTAAGGATATAACTTTGTATTGTCGCTATTACTCTTCTACAATTACTGCTAAGATATATCTTTTCTTCTATAAATGAATTACTAATATACTCTTGACATTGATAGTAGCCTTCCTGTATGACGAAATTTAGCGCTCAGGACAGCACAATAATATATTTGGTTTATTTATTTTTAAGCGCTGTCACATCCGAGTAATATTTTGAAAGGTTTTTAACTCAATCAACTCACAATCCGATCAAATTAACCTGAATGTATGGCGTTTTGAATAAATCTCATTCTAGTCGCTTTATTTTACAATTAATGTTATATCGATTACATCTGAAGTTATAGTTTTTAAATCAAACTCTTACGGTTTAAGTTAGGTTTCTTGTAGAATGGTTTATTAAACTTAATACAGATGATAATCCTTTTTTGCTAGTGTTATCAACCAATGAAGAAAAATGTTTCATTGACTCCATTTTTTGCTATAATTTTAATATTGACATAGAAACCTTAGTGTAATGTAATGTGTGATAATAATATCTAAGATTTTCGCGAGTAATCATTTAACTGAAACCAATATTTTTCAGATGCACTGCGCGATTATTTTTTTAGATGTGACATGTCGTCTTTCCGTGATCACTGTTGCTGTAAAGTAGCCGGAACGTCGGGAGTATATAGTTTTTTATCAAAAACATAATGGCGCTGTAGATCTGAAAAATATTAGTTTCATTTTAGTAAAGATATTTAAAGCTAACAACTATGTACAATTTATCAAAACCTATCAACGATAAAAGAACATGACCATAGAACAAAATAAAAACAATTCGTCCAATAGAGATGACATATTAAATAAATTTTAAATAGCTTTATTAAAGGCACGTTTGAAATATTTTTACATATTAGTGATTTCTCAGATTTTTACAGTTTATTCCCAATTTGAATGTTTGGTAAATTGTACTGCGTATTCCTTTTCAACCAATTTATGTCACAGAAATTTACGGATATCGCTTAAATAGGGTAATTCTCAAAATTTATAAATATTAAAAAGAACAAACATGACGGTCCGACTATTGTCAATTATTAATAATAATAATATAGCAAATTTTAAAACTCTACGTGGTCAAAATAACTTCACTTATTTATTATATATTTTATTTCAAAAATAATTTGATTATTCCATTGTGTATTTCTGAACTTATGAAATATTTTGTTAAATTGTGTTACTATTTTGTACAATGTTTTTTGGTCTGGACATTTAACCGCAGCGACACCGTAACTGACACTTGGATAAGTTAAAAATATTCAAATGATTATTTCAAAGTACTGCTTTCCAGTTCTATTTCTGTGCAATTATTTATCTGCATTATTTAAAACGAATTTTTTTAAAATTATTTTTTAGTTTTCCGTTGATAATTTGTTGTATCATAAATATAATAGTTATTTTTCTTCATCGTGAAGGGTTTCATATGTGCGCAGCATAGTTGATTTTCCTTATAAGTATAAGGATTCCTTTTCGTTCTTTTTCTATCTTTTTTATTTCAAAGTTCAAATTGCATGACCTCCACCAGTGTGTCTACAAACACCTAACATATATCAAAACTTCAGTGCAAAAAAATCCTAGTGAGTAATGTGTGACGATTTTGTATAACGTATTAATAGTTTTGACATAATGTTCTCTTTATAACTGATTCCCATAAGGAAACAGGAGACGGTCTGGATTGTAAATATAAGAACCTTTTGTATTTGTTGAATTTAAGACGCGAAAAGAAAACTATACAACAAAAATCGATTTTTATATGAGAATACGGAATTTGTAAGAATTTCAAGGTTACGTCTTATAATATAGGATTTATGCCAATATGAATTCCAGATTTTAAAATATTTACAGGGAGAGTTTTTATTTGGATGGTCATATGTGCTTCTTTTTTCAACATAATATATTTTTGTTTAGATGTGTTTAAAATTTTGACAGGCCTTTTTAAGTTTCGACTTGGAAATATTTATTTAAAAAAGTCATATTTTATGTTTAACGAATGCATCTCTCACTGTGTCTTATCAGAATGCATTTATTATTCGAAAAGTTTTGGTATTATGTTATTTATCTTTTGGACTGTTATTTATTCAGGTGCTTTTTTAAATAGGAATGGCATATTTAATACTACTTTTAAGTATCAATGTTTATTCCTTATTGGAACGTATTAGTTGCTATAATGTATTTAAATGTAATATTTGTATATTATACTTTTTACAATTTATGGAAATAATAAAAAGTAAAATGTATTTGCCACAGCAAGTGAACTGCTATATTTTACGTATATTTTTGAGGGTTGTTAGTTGGGTTCCCAGTAAAGCCGACCCAAAATAAATATGAGGTTTAAGCTGACGACATATACAAAGGACGTAATCTGACAGAACATAAACGAAATAGCAACAGGAAATATGACGTGATAAATTAATACAAATAAAATCAGTTTTTTTCACATAAAATATACAATTTTTATAATTTTTATAATCTTATATAACAATTGTGAAGAGACAGATAATTTAAGCATATCATTTTTCTTTTATATTTCTAGACCATAGATCGGGAAAGGTATCTATCTGAAATTGGTAACGAATACTTTGTCTCACGTGGGCTGCCTAGTTCCAGGCCAGTTGCTACATTTGCGGGAGAACTTACATTCAATTGTTATGATGACTTATTTCTGCTGCTTCTTAGAATCATAATGTAGGTCAAAATTTTTAATCCTTCATCATTCCATGAAAAACCATTACATTTTTTAATTTTTTAAGACAAGTGTGATTGATTGTTGGTAAAAATACTCAAACAAAATTTTAAAGTCTATTGAATACCTTTTTAAGAGGTATAATTTTGTTATATGAAAAATAAGGAACTTAAATAATTACAGAACCGATTAATATTAAATGACTCTATTAAATGACTTTGACGAAGAGTTATTGGTGACACAACTATCAAGCATCATCCATTCGAAATAAGAAAGAAATACTTTTTACAATAATAACATAATAAGATCAAGTCACAAGTTGACTTTGGTTGATAGCTACCCCTGGTGTTGCGTTTGCGTTGTGCAGTAGGTATTATGTCAAGGAAAACTATAACAGAAGTAATACAAAATACTGTTAATATATATAGGTGAGGTAACTAAATATAATAAATTTAAATTATTCTAAAACAATGGTTTAAGTTTGTAATACAACTGAGGTCATAACAGGGTTGCAAAACTTCCTCCTACCTGTTAAAGTTTTTTTATAAAGCAGCAGGAATAATCTCTCGAAAAGAACGAAACTTCCTACTTTATAGTTTTAAAGTTCGCAATGTTACAAAGTTTCTTTGTTATATTATCGACTTAAAAGGGATGTTACATGTGATAAGCGCTGTTATGTATTTTAATATAATTATTATGTACTTTATAATACCACCAATAGTAAGACTTACTTACACGTATATTAATTTATAAACTAGAGTTTCTGGAACTCTACATATATATATCGTATACTTTCCACATTTTATACAAAAGATATTTGTGAGTTCACTTCGATAATTTTATTGTTCAGAAGAGTGTTTCAATGTTTAAATATTTTATTTTAAATATTCGTACTCCCGTCTAGACGAAGAAGAAATGAAATATCCTAAGATTGAAAGAACTCGTAAAACATTCCAGTGCGTAAGAAGCAAAAGAACCCGTGATACGGTTTGGACCATTAAAACAATTTTTGCGTTTCATTCTTCAATCACTGGAAATGCCATTTCGAGAAATGTAAGGAATCGCAGAAATCACAAACCGAGTTCTTTTACGACGGCATAAAAAGGAATGGCTAAGTTATTTTAAAGAAAATTGTTCTTACACATAACGTCTTCTGATCTATGTATTAAATGTTTTAAATGACATGTGTAGGTTTAAAAAGACAAACTCAAGCCGTTACTACAGCAGGTTTGATACTATGTACGTATATAATTTGTATTTTTTACTTTGTCTTTCATATTATTCATATATTATTATTCACCTTAAAATTGTATTTGTCCTGTCTTATGAATCACTTTTAGTTTTTAGATTTTTATTTAATTTTTTCATTCTGTATTTAATTTTTTATTTTATTTTGTAAGTTTACCTTTTATTATTTTTTTATATTAAAAAAAAAAAATTGGTTGTGTTTTTACTTGGCTCGCGCTGGGAGGAATATTAAGCATGATGTATCTACCTGTAAATGTTTGTCACACCTAGTTTTAAGTCATGTGTATTGTGTATTTTAAGTATGTGATGATGTGAACAAATGTTGGTAGATCAAATTAATAAATAAATAAATTATCATTTACTTTGGTTTGGCTGTTATATTATCACACACATACGAATTCCTTTAACAAATGTTTTTGTTTTCATTTTATTATTATTAGTCGAAATTTATCTCACTTAATAAATGTTATCCTGCAGTTAATAGAAATGGTAACAACAGATAAGATAACAACTTATAAAATGAAAATTACAATAAAATTAGTTTTTCTTATGTTGTTTTAAAAGAAATAACTTACTATGTGATATATAAAATTAAATTTCTCCAAAATATTACATACACTGATATCGATATACTCTCTTTGTATGCTATTATAAAGGATTCATGTAAAGTGCGCTGTCACAGAAGCGGTTTAGTTGGTTTCTCGTTAACTAAAATAAACTTTATACACGTATAATACTATAATGGAATAACTGAACAATAATAATAATCACATATTATAAATAAACACCACGATCTCATTTCATTAAACAACCCAACTCATAATATCTGCTTGTTCAGCTCACGATGGATACAATTGAGTCAATTGTCAACTATTTTCGTTAATTATACAGTATAACTATTCAAATATAATAATACAAAGTAGAGTTTTGGAGATAGATAACTACTGTGTTTGTTATATTGTCATTTACAGTTTCATGGTTAGGGTAAACAATGGTTTTAATCACTATTTTGAAAATACTAGTAGACGTGATAGCCCTTGAAGTACCACACTCTCAGAGATCTTAAAGTAGTCTGTAACAACTGCGTTTCATGCAACGAGTGAGAGTGCCGGTTGCCATTTCTTTTTGCTCTCCCTGCATGTTGTCATGTGCTACTAACCTTCTGTCCTGCATCGGACTACGTCTGTTTTGAGCGTTAATCATTGGCATGGAATCCACCGTGGGTACACTGCAATTGAGGATCAGATTAGGAGCCCTTCTGTCCTCCATACTAGTGACATACAAAACTTGAGTCTCATGTTTAGACTACGGTCAATGCTCTTTGATTTGATAGTTATTTGACCATTAGCATCCATTATTCCTTTCATCTCAAGGGCAGCAACGTATTTTCAACACCGTGTTGCAGATATCCATGAGGGACGTTAAATTATTCCCATCAGATAGGTCGTCTGCTCGGTTGCTTCTTTTACTAAAAAAAATACTTATGTGCTTTGACGAACGGTGATTGATAGACTTGCAATTCTGTTATCCGGAATACAAAAATGTAAAATACACGATTACAATCTAATGAAAGTAAAATTATTGAGAAACTTTCGAAAGGGACTTTCATCTCAGTCATGCGCTTGTTTCTGTTCGTCCTAAATTACCCAAGAAGGAAATAGTGATAAATATGAAACGATTCTAAAATTAACTTTGGCATGAAATAAACAGAAAAATATTAACGTTTTATATTAATATTTTATAGCTTTTGCTTCATTTGCAAGGCTAATAGTATAGCGGCAGTATAAAATAATCTTAGCGAAATAACAAAGAATCATTAAATAAAATTTAAGGTGTACTTAACAATAAAGACAGAAAGAATTTCTTTTTTTTATTGCTATATAATACAAATTCCATTGACGACCTACATTGTAACGTAACATGTCATCGAACTAATAAAATATTACAACTTTATGAATTCGGTATTCAATAAAATATAAGTAGTATTATAAATGTGAAAACTGGAACTTGACTTTTTGTTATACATACTTGCATTAATTTTCTATTTATGCATAACATATAATAAATGTAGTTTTGTAATTGTTGACATCATTAGGTTGATATCAAATTAACTATGTATATTTTTAATTTTCTCAGTATGTTATATAAATCTTACTATTTAATCTGTAATATACGACTAATTACTGAATTCCTTCTCTCTCTCTTTTTCTAATACACCCACACATCGCCTTCAAACTTTTTCTCAACAACAACAACATTTTTCTTTTTGTGTCAGGGGTTCAAAAAGTACACTAAACTTAATCCGGTAAAATATATTTTTAATAAATAGTTAATATCTTCTACCTGGCAATATCCCAGCCTCAGCCAGGGCCTGCCTAACATGTTGTGAATAGTTTTGGCTAATTGTTTTTTTTTCTACGACCGACCGCCTGCCTGACTTCAACCCTCTTTGGAAATGCATTAATATGATTAATGAACCTAAAAATATAAAGCAAAACAAAACTTTTATTATACGACTTTAACATTGGGAGTCTTAAAGTCATAGTAGTTAATTTAGAAATGTGGTCACTTAATGACAAACTTTGTGTCTATGACAGCAATAGTGTACAAATTGCTACTGACTATTGCTTAACATGAAGTTACAGACACAATAATGTATTCAATACGAAATAAATGCTCTCTGTTACATTATTACTAAAACTTTCAATTTTGTAGTATTTAGTATAAAATAAGAGAGAGAATATGAAAGAACAAGATAAGAGAAAAAAAAACTCATTGTAAAAGACTAAATACACAAGACATCAATTATAAAATATTGAATAGAATTTAAGAAATTGGCATCTAGTTTTACCAGTGCAATGGTTCAGAAGTTATCCCTTCGCTATGGGTTTAATATGTCTGAATTCAGTTCTTTAAGTATTATAATTGCTATCTATTTTGTAAACATAATATTATCAGAGCATTTGGAAATATTTATATAATTGGAATAAAAACATCGCCTGATAAATGTTCTTTTGAATGACAAGAGTGTTGGGAGTGGAGTGAATTGAAACTGTGAGTTATTAAGGGTTTTACATCAAAACTATCACTAGAATCATCAAGGAATTAATTAAAAATCTCGTCGATTAATCGGGTCAATGATTTAGATTTTCAAGGTTAAGGCTACTAAGAAAACACTTTAAACCGGTTTAAATTTATTCCAACGGATCAACTGAGTCTTGCCATCTTCAATCCCCTTGCAAATAATGAAATTTACGACGACCTTGATAGAAATGATATTGAACTTCAATATTAAATTTATACTAAAAATCAATAGCTTAAGGTAGACCCAAATAATTGTATTAGCATGGGTTTGAAAATATAGACATTAGAGGTTATCATTCAGTGAAATGAATATTACTAGAATTAAGGTAGAAATAATGCTGCATTAAGATTTCTTGTAACAAAATATTTGATATCAAATGTCTCAAGAGTTGCTAACAATACAAAATATTGACGTACTTTGATTCGCTTAGTCAAGCAACTTTATAAGCGATTGCAGATTCTCGAAATATAATCTTTTAACCCTAGAGTGGGCGCGCTATGAGCATTTTGCCGCCCGCGCTAAAAAACCGTTAATAATAATTAAAACAACTAGCCGTTAGACTTGTGCTTCTTAGTAGCTGCTTCCAATCTCATTGGCAACGTTTGCCTTAAATCTGGACACCGTCAGTGGCCGGGGGACCGCAGGAGAAGAAGATATCTACTATCAGGTGTTGCCGGGCGGCAAATCGCTCACCGCGCGCCCACTCACGTAAGTAATATTTTATAATGTATTTTTTGCAAACTCGAAATGTTGACTATATTTTATGGTGCATTAATAACCTTTGCAACTAAAGATATATTTGTTTTAGGATTTCAAAGAATTGATTGATAATAATAAATAAAAATGGATAAAATAGAAGATCAAAAGATTTGGTGGGATACCAAATCTTGAACACCAAAGATCGGGCGAAACCATCTTCAATGTTTGGATTTGGCGACATGAAAGTGTTACTATCTTATGTTCCAAATAAAAAGCAAAAGAAAATAGTATTGCTATTATCAACTTTGACCTGAAATAATAACATGTGCAAAACCTGAAATGATAACATTTTATAATAGTACTAAAGGTGGTGTTGACGTGGTTGACCAAATGAAGGAAGAATATTCTGTTGAGAGGATGACTCGCAGATGGCCAATGAGATTATTTTTTTAATGTTGAATATTGCCCGTATAAACAGTCAAATTATATACAAAGCTAATACTCTACATTTGATGCTACGTCGAGAATATTTGAAACAAATTGTCATGGTACTTGTCAAGCAATATATGACCACAAGGACTTCTATAAGCACTTTAAATATTTTTTTGAGGAACCAAATTGCTCGCTTTGTCCCAGTAGAACAAGCATCTTCTTCGAAAAAGGAAGGCAAATGCAGTATATGTCCCTCAAAGAAAAACAGGCGCACGAAAAAAGGGTGTTCCAGATGCTAAAAGTTACTGTGCAATGAACATTGTACATGTCTTTGTGAAGAATGTTTTGATAAAGCATATCCTGTAGATTTAGAAAATATATAATTTTGTTATTTTTGTTTTATTTTTTAAGTATTAAAACGTATTATGTAGCTTAAGAGATAAAAAGTCATTTAAAATATTAAGTTTTCTAAAGTATTTTGTAAACCAAAGTTTATAGAACAAAGTTGAATAAATATGTTGATTTATTATAACTTACTGTTTATTTATTTAAATTCTAAAAGAAAAAATATTAAATTGCAGTATTACTAGTCAAAATAGTCAAAGAAAATGAGGCGGCAAAATGCTCCCCACGCGCCTACTGACGTTACGCAAAGAGACGCGCCCACTCTAGGGTTAAAGAATTTAGTGGTGAACACAAATTATTTCAATATAAAATTTGAGCAAGACAATAAATTTAGATGATAATAATATTTAATAAAAAAAATTAGTATAAATAATAAAAACACATTTTATTTCCAATGGTTTCAATATTTCTATAAAATTATTATACTTATGAATAAACATTGCGGTTGCGTACAAGGAATTTAATGAAAACCAAAAGAGAGTTGCATCTTGTTGCAGCAGAAGTAATTTCTTTACTCGTTGGAGTTTTGTTAAACTTTAAATAATTGTCATTGTCACATAAGAAAAGTATATTTCTGTTAACAAACTTTAGTTTTACTAATGACATTTAATGGCGTGAGTTTTTGAGAAATCTTACAAAATTTAATAGAAATAATGTGTTTTTGCGGCAAAAGGCACTTTAAATGTTGCTGCGTGAAGGGTCTAATTTACAATTATATATTTTATATATTAACACAGGTTCAAAATTATATTTTTCATCCACGCTCGAGTTTTATTAGCTTTAATTTATTAAATAGATTATTCAGGAAGAGAATTAAATTTTTATCAATGTTCAAAAACAAACTTTCAATCGATAGCTAGCTAAAAAAAAGACATAGTCATACAGCTGTAGGTATGTATTTCAACGATTAATCCCATATTTTTCATAAAACGCACGTTAACTCGAGCAAGTTATGACTTTCTCCTGCTTTCTAGTTCATACTTATTTCGCTTATCAACTTCAAATAAAAAGTGCGTTGATCGTTTAACGTGCGTTAGATAGGATTCCTTAAACCTACACCTGGGTCGCAAGTCCCAGACACTGTTGAAGCTCCTCTCCCTGCAACGCGATGGACCCAGCACCCGCACGGTGAATCCATTGAATGCTAAGAAGTTTCGTCTCAAAGATTGATAAAAATATTTGAAAAAACTAGAAAAGTGTTAGATTTATATAAAGATGCTGTAGATGTTAATAATAAAAGATATTTTTTGTGAGAAACATAAACTTATATAGGAAATTAACCTATGATCACTGATATTTTATGTAATATATTTTATAAAAAAAAGTAAACAGGTATGTTAGATAAAACATGTATTAAATCTTATGAGATAAACTTAAGGATTTAAGCATCCACTTTTAAACGTTTTGTTTAATGAGTATGATGATTAATCATAATTTTTCTAAGAAAGAGTTTCTGGGAGTTCTTTCTCTTTTCATATGCCAGCATCTTAAGAAAAGCGGAGGATTTTCTATGAAATGTTCCGCGAGATGACACTACAGTTGGAATATTTATAAGACTGTTCCTTAACTAACTGTAATCTGAGATATAAACTATTTAAAAAATAGTAAACAAATTAAATTCATTCTTAAATAACTGAACTAAAATATAATAATTTCATTAAAACAAACTAATAACTTAAAAAAATAAATCACTGTTATGTTTTTAATAAAAATTGTATTTACTTTTAAATTCCATCTTTGCTACAGCAATTTCAACTACAATACGTAGAGCCTACCGCAAAACATAAATAACTGAATGTACTTGAAGAAAGATAGACTTAATTAAGTTCTTTATTCGGGCCAAGACTATTACAATTTTCATAATTCAAATATATTTGCGCAACTACCAAAAGTTGTTATCATTCAACCCCAGTATACTATAAGCTTTCGACGGGAGAGCACGTTCGCCTCCACTCCACTTACCCCTCGATTTCGCTTAAAGAAAAGTTCAAAAGTCATTTGTATTTGAGTGTTTCAGTGTATTAAAACTGTGTCTTAAATTATGTGAATTAATGATGGTTTAAGAGTGAAGTTATAAACATGGTTGTTTTACTATTTTTTGTCGCGTTTATAAGTGAGTACAACACAGCTTTAATATTATTTAATAAAAGAAAAATATTTGACGGTTCTTAGACTGTATAGTAATTTTAATTTTCTATTGTTGAAAGTCATTAACAAATATGAAAGGTTATGAGGTTTGTATGTGTTAGTCGGATCCATTTCAACTTAATTAAAACTCTTATGAAGCTATTTTCCGCACGTCATTTGGCCTTTATAAAACATTAAACTAGGACAATAACTTGATTACTTTATCGCTATTTGAATATTAAACAAAAGTGCCATTCGACTTGATAAGGAAAAAAATTATTTCACTTATTATAATTGAAGGAATTATGAAAAGTAGATCATTTATTTCAACTCTTTCATTATATTAATTTATGATCCACCACGCACAAATATCACTGTTCTTAATATGGTTTTAAATATAATTAAATTTGTTAATAAACCTGCATTGAATTCACATTTCATATTTGCTTTTTGGTGGAATTTGGGTATACATATGTTCGTAATTAAATACATAGGTGTACAACTTTGCTTCCGCCGTTTTGCAATAGATGGTTGTAGCGGTAAGTGGTAGTCGAAATAAATAGATCGTTGATGTCATACAATAAGCTTAGGCATTTGTAAACATAACGCCATCGAAATATTAGTCGATTTATGTCTGCATCATAAAGTTATTCTCCTTTAAACATGTCAGCTTACGAGCCAAATTCTCGTCATTTGCGGGAGGTTTTAATTTTCTGCTTTAATATGAAGAAATCTGCGGCTGAGGCTCATCGAATGCTCTCAAATACCTATGGTGAGGCTGCTATTAGTGAAAGAACGTGCCGAGAGTGGTTTCAACGCTTCAATAACGGTGATTTTGATGTCGAAGACCGGCATGGCGGTGGAAGAGAGAAGGTTTATGAAGATGCAGAATTGGAGGCATTACTTGATCAAGACTCGTGTCAAATGCAACAAGAATTGGCAGGATCATTGGGAGTGACGCAACAAGCCATTTCAAAACGCCTGAAAGTCATGGGAATGATTCAGAAACAAGGAAATTGGGTGCCGTACGAGTTGAAGCCGAGAGATGTTGAACGGCGTTTGTTTGCTTGTGAATAGCTGCTTGCAAGGCATAGACGGAAAGGATTTCTGCATCGCATTGTGACTGGGGACGAAAAATGGGTTCATTGCGTTAATCCCAAGCGCAGAAAATTATGGGGATATCCCGGCCATGCTTCCACGTCGACGGCCAAACCGAATATTCACGGTTCCAGGGTTATGCTCTATATTTGGTAGGACCAGCTCGGCGTAGTGCATTATGAGTTGTTAAAACCGACTGAAACAATCACAGGCGATAGTTATCGAACGCAATTAATGCGTTTGAGCCGAGCATTGAAAGACAAACGGCCGCAATACAACGAGATACATGATAAAGTGATTTTACAGCACGACAACGCTCGACCCCATGTTGCGAAAGTGGTCAAGACATACTTGGAAACGTTGAAATGGGAAGTCCTACCCCACCCGCTGTATTCTCCAGACATTGCTCCCTCGGACTATCACTTGTTTCGATCAATGGCACACGGCCTGGCTGACCAGCACTTCCGGTCTTATGAAGAAGTTAAAAATTGGATCTATTTGTGGATCGCTTGAAAAGATGACCAGTTTTTTCAACGCGGGATTCCTATGCTGCCCGAAAGATGGGAGAAAGTAGTGGCCAGCAATGGACAATACTTTGAATCATAAATGTATAACCAGTTTTTTACAATAAAGCCTCGAATTTCGGAAAAAAACGGCGGAAGCAAAGTTGTACACCTTATATATTATACCTTTTCTTTAATGAACTATGAATATCAAGATAATTAATTATTGTATTGAGTTCTCTATGAAAATAATTGTGAAAAATATTTTTCATTGCCCCATTATGTTACCTAGCGAGGGATAGAGATCTTTTAAATGAAATTGTATTATGTAAATGAAGCATGACACGATGTCCATTCACATTAAGCATCATAATACATTTCATTTCAAATCCTGATTTGCGATCTTTATATACTCTATTTGCTGGTACATATGTATGTAAATCATGCGTGATGTGTTGATATGCTTACAACATTTACATTCAAATTAATATATATGTTATTGATTTTATTATAAGATGGACATTTTGAGAGGAGAAAAATAAATTTGAATTCAAGGAAAAATAAATTCTATGAGAGTTTAAAAGTTGAAAAAGAACTTTCCTCAATAAACCCTTAAAGTTTATGTCGCAGAACATTTCTTCGTACCTAGTAAGGAGTAAATTTTTACATTTACTACTATTGACGATATTATAGATAGATCTGTATAAATTAAATTATAGATACCATATTATACTAAATGCCATATTGAACGTATATCCGCAACATTAGGGTTAGCTTCTTAGCTCTCCAAGGCTTAGCCAGCGCTGCGGTCGAGAGCCAGCTCATTAGTGAAGCAGGCCTTGCGGTGTTCAGCCAGACAAATTGCTTCGAGGAAAATACGATACAACACTTAATATTTTAAGCATTTTAAAGCATACCGTTACGCTGATAGCACCGTCAGTAGGTACTTATTTTAACTTTATCAAACATAATGAATGAATACGTAGATATACGTACATTATTTTTCGAAACCTGACATAAGCATTAATAAAATTAAATTCTAACGAGCTATATGGAAATAAGGTATTGATGTCGCGGCGTTACTTATATTTACTCTTTTATGGGCAATTTAGGGAAGAAAATGTGTTTTTATTACGGGTCTCGACATTTTAGTTACCTCTGCCTTATACATTACCCTTACTAGTTTTCTTTTTTCGTTTAAAATAATGATGGTACATACGACGTTGATAACAGAAATAAAACAATACTTTCAGCTGATTATAGAACACACTTTTTTTAATGAGTATTTTTTGTGTTTCTCTAAACAGGTTTTACCCAAAACGTTAAGTGTTTAAGTAACAATAATAATTATGTAAATCATATTCTATCATAATACAAGTAAGCTGAGGTTGTCAAGATATTTTGTGAATCATTACATAATTTGATTCATAAAAGAAAACTTTAATAAACTTATGTGGGTACGAACACGAAATAAAAATAAAGACCGTCCGAAAAAAAGAAACGAAGGATGACACGAACTGGTTATATTTTATGTTTCGAAATATAGACTCACTATTTACTTCAAAGTTTGCAGAGGTATCAAGCAAATCTGTCTCTAAAGTTCATGAGTGTCAACACAGTTTTTAGACACGCCTCCGTTTTTAATTCATGATAGTTCTCATGTTTGCTCGCTCCAAATTTGCAGCGCGAGTTGTTTTAGGTCTATTTGTATAACACATTTCAAAGAAAATCTGTCTATCCATGTAAATTTTTCAGAAAAATCAAATTAAAATGTTAAATAAAACCAACTATTTTTAAAGAGAATGTGATAAATTTACTTACTATCCACTGGGGTCAACAAATTCTTAATGCTTTTAAATGGTTAATTTACGGCCAAAAAGGTTTATAAAAATATAAAAAGATTTACGCTTCATAAAAAATGCTAGCAGATGAGGTCTTCCTTAAACACTAGCACGATATTTTAAAATATAAATGAGTTCCTGAATCCAAATTAATATCAGAGAATGTTTATGAAAATTTTTACACAAAATTTTTAAGAAAATATTAAATTTGAGGCGTAAATTAAACAAGAGGCCTGCAAATTGAGCTGTCTTATTCTATTTTGTTAGGAAAAATGGTAAAAGCCAAAGTTGTTTTTCTTTATAATTAAACATCTGCCTACCAGTAGCAAGAAAAGAAATTGTGTTAACGATAAAATAGTAAAATAAAAAAGGCATTAGTATAAATTGAGAGACATTCAGAATACTTTTTGATATTATAATGATCATCTTAGAGTATTGAAATTAGTATTATTAACTTCCATTTACTTAGCTGTTACTGAATTGGATAATATTTTAAATATATATATTTATATATAGGTATATGGTATTATTTGTCCCTCTAATAGTGTTGAGATAAATCAAAAAAGTTTTGTTTTTTGACAAGAAAGAAGGGTAATATAATAAAAAGATGGAATCAGAGTAAGAGTCCACATATATGTTTTCTCGGTAATGTAAATGTCCCTCTTAGGTAATAAAAAACTTTAAATAAATTATCATGTCCAAGGAACCGTAACAAACTAGCAATTTAAACTTTCTGGCTCACCATGTAACTCGTTTTAAACATAAGACCTCAAAAGTGACCGCTTCCTCGCCTCGGGATGAGACTTTTATGAGGGAACTTTAAAATACTTCTATAGAACAGGCTCCTAAAATATTAAGGGCCCAAAAATTTGGATGATAAGGGAAAAGCACCTTATGTCGAAAGGTTTTAAGCTGGACACTATATCGAACCCTTAATTGGGAAATTTAGGAAAATATCGTGTAGAAGTTGTTCGAAACTGTACAATTTCTCATTCATCGAATACGTTTGCCTTTTATCACCACAATAATTTAAAAATATGAAGTTTAGAACACACTCTAGTTTTACTCGGAAGCTGATTTATGAGTATTTTTAAATATTTCAGTAGTTAGGCAAAGTAACGTTAATAAGTACTTCATTAAAAATAGCTCTTTGCCTTATTTGGGAGTATGTCTATAAATTTAGAGAAAAAAGAATTAGGTTATTCTAAATAAATATCAAGGTAACTGAACAGTACTAACAAATATCTTAGTGGAAAAATTTGAGATTAATGAAATTTTGAGGGTAATTTTCAGATTAAATCTTTGAATGGGTAATTAGTTTTTGAGTTGATTAAGGACATATAACAATAAATAATACTACATTTTTTTTTATTGCGAGTTAAATTAAAAGTTTTGTCTGAACGATAGCTACTCAGCGTTGGTTTAACATAAATATAATTAGGAAAATATCTAAACTAAAAAACTGTAAGAGACGAAATCTCTTAGCTTTGCATGTATTCACCGAGCAGATGCCGGGTCCATCATGTTGCAGGGAAAAGAGCTTCAACAGTGCCTGGGACTTGCGACCCAGGTGTAGGTTTAAGGGTCCCTATCAGCTGTTGACAAAAAACTGGAGCAACCCTTATCATTGTAAATGTAAAATATATAATTCATAAATTACTAATAACCGCTCTTCATCTTTTTATAAATATATACAATTTGTTTTACCACTTTGCAATCGAAATAAAAGTGCTCTATAATTATGGAGCATTATTAATGTAGTTTACTTAATAAGCCGAAATGTGGTTTCATGGAAAATCAACTTTATTATAATTATTTTAATCGAATTACAATTGAAGACTTTAAATAAAATATTTACATTACATTAAAGTGTATGATTGCGGTAACAGCAGATTTCGAACAAAAATATATTGCTCGCTTCTACTACACCAAAATTGTCTGTACTTAGTAAAATTTAAATCAAATTCAAAATATCTAGTTCACTATTATTTTAAATATAAGACCTCACTCTTTGATCCATACAATTTTAATACATTTTTACATAATAAAATTAACCTAAACAACAAAAAGGCTAAATTTATTTTGAGAGATGGTGCGTTAATAATATTTAATCTTGATAGTATTGCATTTTAATAATAAAAGTCAATAAAATTAAAATACTTTACATATGTAACAACGTTGTAATATATCTTAAATACGTTTACAAGAATCTTCCACATCATCAAAGGTATTATAAAAAATGTATTCTATTTCTTCTCCCCGGTATTACTTTAATATGCTAAGCTAACTCTGTGGTTATTGTACTCAAGTAAACGGACGTCACAAAAGGCAGTAGCGCTTTTGCTCAAAAGATATTGGCTTCAAGAAATCAAGAAAAATGCGACGTAAGGTTTAGAAAAGTCATTAGTCTAGGTTTTTTTTCAGAACTTAAAAGATTCGCTCCCAGCAAGATGTTGCGACAAAGCATTGGTTATAAATATTGTATTCTGATATAAGTTAAAGTGGAAGTGCTCGTTTTAAGGCGCTATATCTTTATTACAACTAAACAATTCTCATCCGCAACAGTTTATAACATCGATACATTTTAGTAAGATATTCAAAATTTAGTGGCTGTAGAAAGTCATTAGTCTAGGTTTTTTTTCAGAACATGTGTTTTAACATGTGTTAGACATGGGCAGCGGTTAGGTTACAAACAACATATTTATAAGTTTTTACTTGATATTTTGATTTTATGTTGTCATTAAAGTAAGTTATCAATCAAACTGTAGGCTCCATCTCGTAATAGCTATGACTTAGAAGTTAGTCGTTTTTGCTTTTGCTATTCTCGGGCTTTGCAGACTTTGCATATTAATGTTAGTTTGAAATCAACTAGCACTGCTGAGAAGACTTGGCAGACTGAAAACCGGTTAAAAAGGTATTCTTATAAGAGTTTCGTTTAGCCATTAAACGTTTATTAAGCACTTTTTAATTTAAAATGGAATTGAAACGTTGTGTTACAATAAGATTAAAAGGATTACGTGATAAACAATGAGGTTGTTTGACCTGACTAAAAAGAAAGCGATATGCAAATAGTGAGAAGGACGAAATATAAAGACATACAAACGAAGCTTGGCTTAAGGTTGGGGTCGAATTAAAATTAATATGAATTTTGATGAGTTCCAGAAGCCCTCATTACGGGTCTTTGTGTAAACAGGAAAATTGCGAATAAATTATCATATTTTATTAGAGAAAAAGATTTGTAATGATATACTTGACCCAGGTTTTGGTATAATAAAATTGCAAATGAACTTTAAGTTCATGCCGCCCTGAGAAATAATTAGATTTATTAAAGTTTATGAATACAGATCTTGTCACTTTCACGACCTCATGATTTGGATTTCACTGCATTATTTTTTATTGTTTTAGATCTGTTCCAGTATTCTTTAAGATGTTTCGTTTGTTTTTGAATTTTATCGTTTGAATAAATTTTTCTTTCAATTTCTATTTCATAACGTTACAAAAATCACGTTACTTATAGCAATGATTAATAACGTTTACTTTAAGGTTAATATAAAAGTCACAAACACAAGTAACCTCTGCTATAAATTCCAAGTGAACCTGAAAACAACATGGCTGCCGTTTTTTATTTTGTTTTTATTACATCACAAAGTGTTAGACACGCCATTAGGCATGTAGGTCTGAGTTGTTCAAGGCAATCAACATATTTCTATTTTTTTTTTATTGAAAAGACTTGGAATTCACTCGCCAGCAAGCTGTTACTGAACTACCGAAATACTTGAACGCAATTAATTCTTTGCGTTGAAATTATTTTTTTAGAAGGTTCATTGGATGGAATTTTTGAGACTCGAATAATTTATTAATATTAACGGCATTAAATTTTTCCTTGGTATAATTACGACAATATTTACGATTTTAAGAAATAAATAGTAAAAGAATATCAAAACCATTTATCACGCTAAGTGAAAATTTTAGTTGCTAGGTGCTTGAAGTGGCTGCTTCTATTTTTATTCTGCTTCCAATTCAGGTCAATTACAGGTAGATGTATAAAGGTATTTTCACAAAATAAGAGCTTTAACGAAGGTTATGCTCTAATCGTATAATTTAAAGGTTCTTTAATAGTTTTAGATGGCCTGGTGACAACCCTAACCTTTTGTTCCCGGATCTCGTTAACTTAAGCTTTATTGGAATAGCACTTAGACTCGCCTTTATGTACAGAGTTGACGGCACCTGCCTTTATCCTTCAGTCAATTTTGTACACAAATTAACGTTTCATAGGCTATTTTCTTTTTATTAAGATACAATTTCGATAAGATGGACTTTACGCTAATCTTTAGAGAAATCAAAACCAGTAATAAACTATACTCCAATTTTAATTGCAAATCCACTTGTTTATATCTTTGTATACGTAATTTCATAGAATGAAGTTAAAGAAAATAATTAAGTATAAAACGTAAAAAACAAGTTGTTTTAATGCTACAACTAAAACGAGAACAATTTTTGTAAAAGCATTGATGTATGACTTCAATTCGGCTTGTAGTTGGGAAGTTGGAAAACGCATTGAAAAGATTTCTGTAGTCACGAAGTTTCAGAATTTCGTTGCCAGCCAATTCGTAACATTCCATATACGGAGTTCAATAGAAACTTCCTGTTGGTTGATAGTTTCCTTGCAATGTAAAACTAAAAAAAAAATTATATGTATCTAAGGTAATAATTACATTTATCCCAGTTTTTTCATAATTGCATCTCATAATAACAAAAGAGCTATTTATAACAATTACGGAACTCTACAATTATCATTCTATCGTAAAGTTTATGAGTGATCTTATCTCTGAAATTATTTATCAACTACCACACATCATCGCATTTATATTCAGGATGTGTATACGAAAATAATTAATATATGCTATGAATGAAACGTATTCTCTTAATTAATAAACTTTATAAACGAAATCAAATAAAATGCAAAGTATGATGACGCTTAGCCAGTGGAGGTTCCATTTGTTAATATTGTTAATGTATGTGATGTATATTATTTTAGCTTTTATTAAAAACATCCTAAAAGATTAAGATAGCTTATGACTTTATTAAGTTATAAATTTACACTATTCATCATATAATTGAGAAGGACAATTTAGAATGATTACTATATCTCACAATCTTTACTGATTAAAAAACGGTTTGGTCAAAATATTTCGCAACAAACGAAACATGTTAACAATACTTTTTTAACTCTCTAACTCTGAACAATACAATGGACTCGTTTCAATAGACTTTTTGTCTACTAGAATATAGGAAGTAGAAATTACTGTTCCTTTTCCTCTAATTTAAAAAATTTAAAAGCTCTGAAACAATTATCTACTGTTATTTAGTCACAACTTTTAGATGTCAAAAGAAAAAATATATTGAACGTTATCTTGAATATAAACAAAGATCCCATTGTGATTAATTGCTAACAATTACTATTGTAGAGCTAGAATAGAAATAAGTATTGTGCAGAAAAAGTGTAAAGTGCATTTTGGTGCCATACTTAAGACCCAATAGTTATACGTTTTTTGTTACTTAATTTTATATTTTCATCCTAAAAAGACTGATAAAAATAAATGAAAAGAAAAATATCCCATATAAGAATGAATTAATCCAGGCAATTCTTGTTCGCTGTTATTGGAGAGTAATCAAAACGTCGGGTTAAAAATGAAACTGTAAATCAAATACACGCGAGTCAAATCTGAAAATATTATTTTATTACGCTTGTTACTCGTGATTTCCTTAAAAAATATTCAGTTTACAATTTTACAGTTCCCATTTAAATTAAATTAAAATATATTCAAAAGAGAAAGCTTGTACCACAATTTAATATCAGGGAAATATTGCTTAAAAAACTTGTTTTTTTTTTGAAAATGGAGGGTTGAGATGATATAACTTGTTTTGCTACCTTTAGATACGAAATGTCTCTCTGATAGAAAAACCTGGGACGTAGTTGTTATATATAAAGTATGTATTATATAGGTCAAATACTAGTTAAGCGCGGCCTCAATTTGTTTTAGCATAAAAAAGCTTTAGTTGAAAAATTACTCTAATACTGCAATTGTATAATTTAAAGCATAATTAAGGGTTAATAGTGTAATGAAACTTATTTAAATAATTAATTGACGGCGGTATGGCGCCGCTTTTATAATTCTAGCAAGTGAACGACGCTTACCAGACTCCATTTTCCTCTTAGAATTCATGTACATGCGTATTATGAATGCTTATAATATAAGCATCTTTTGTAATAAATAATATAATGAGGAGTTTATCTGCATGCCTGAAAAGAAATTTTACAGAAATTACTGCAGCGTTACCAGATTACTAGCCATATATTTCAAAATGTTTGCATTTCCATTCTAAATATTACGTCTGATATTCGATGTTATATCGGTTGTAACTTTTATACTGCGTTATTATAGAAACATGTAAAAAAATAATAACGTGTAAATTATATTACTTAATAATCTACTTTTCAAACATTCTCGTGTAGGTAAAGTTTTATACCGTCGGAACGACAACACGCAACCGGCGGTATTGTTTGAAGGTTTTGACCTTGATATTTCTGAAATTATGGGCTCGCTATAACCTCCGGGACATTGAATTCAACGTCGTTGTTAGCAAATTAAACAATATTACTAGTATAGAATATTAGCTGGCTAATGAATTAATATTTTTATTCATTATGGAATAATTATTATTGGGTGATAACAAATAAACGAGTGATGTTTATAAAACAATACTAAGAATTTCTATTGAAAAATATTTTAAATGTTAAAATATATTTTATAAAGAAACAATGCTACAGACACTATAAGAAAATATATAAACTCAGAAGAATATCCTCAATTCTCATTTATATAACAATAAGATACAATAAGAAGTAGACAATATAAAATAAGATAATTCAGCACAGTAATTTTACGAATACGTTTAGGGACGGAAAGTTTTAACTAAAAAGACCCGTGGGCGAGGTAACCTTGTTTGGAATAAGAAAATATTACGACGAAATAAATAAAGTGACATTGTAGGCCCACGAGTGTACCTACAGCTACTGAGCTTACATAAAGTGCACTCTATTCAACATAAATGAAAGTTATACCATTTCAATGAACAAAAAATATATTTAGATGAGCGGTTTTATAAATAAGTATGTCAATGGTTTATTCCAGAGCATGAACTACATTCATGGAACCGAAACTTAACTTGCGTTAAAATTGATCAATCTTTAGTTTCATTAATAATATTCCGGTACAGAAAACAGCACTTAAAGTGGATTTGAAAAGCAGAACGAAATGTTGGACTGTGAAAATGGTTTCAGGGTTATTTCGATACTCGTATCAATTCCTGATATTAAAATGTTCGAATTTATATTTTATATGAAACTTTATTAAAATAATATCGACTTTTATACATATATGAATTATTATGTCTTTATGGTATATTTCAGTTGATATTATAAGTGAAGTAATAAATTATTATGAATGAAAATAATAATTATTTAATATGTTGTAATTCTGTTTCTCTTTAAGAATGTTGAAAAATTTCATGCATTTGTAAATCATTGTAGTTTTATGCAAAATTTTGAAAATGTTTTAGTTCCAGACACAGAAAAGTGTAAAATTAAAACTGGCTTTGGTATTATTTAAAGTTGCAGACATAGAAATGAAACATCGTATGCTTTATTAACGATCATTTTACACTATTTTTTACGAATATTTCCACTGAGATGGATACATTAACTTTTCCAAAGAAAAGTCAACTTACTGCGAATATCATAAAAAATAGATTGCCATTATTCTCATTTACACTGCATCTTGTCGCTTCAATAAATTGCTCTTTGCACTATCAAAGTGAGATGGAAGAAAAAATATGAGACCATTTTCTTGAACAATAATATTATAAAGTAGAAGTTTTAAAGATTTAATATAGCTATGGATAAGTTAGTATGATTTAACTTTTATATTTTACATCAAAGCATATAACGTTATAAGAATAGCAAATAACGTAATAAGAATATAATCAAAGCATATAACGTAATAAGAATAATAAAGTTATAAGAATAGCAAATAACGTAATAAGAATATAATCAAAGCATATAACGTAATAAGAATAATAACGTATTAAAATAATTTTCCTCCAATGGTGACAAATTAGTGATATAGATTTTTATGAAGGCTATATTTTTAATTAAATCTCAGAAATTAGCTATTAACAAATAAAATCTTTAAAAAAATACCAAAATAGAGTTAAAATTAATTGTCCTTGGGAATAAAATAACCCATTGTTATTTTTCTTATATTAATGTATTCTTATACGTACTCCCGTTTTCAAAGATAATACAGTGACGAAAATGATAATTAAATCATAAAGTTTGATAAAAATTTTGAAGACCGTGTCCGCATAGTTGAAAATCTGTTTTGAACACTGCTCCATTGTTGTGAACCTCTCGTATTGATTATATCATTTCTCGGCTCATCATAATACGGCCGCTGTCAATCAGATCCAATTGGTTTTCTATCTGCGCCATCTGTTAGTAATTAGTTAAAAGCCCGTTAAATAAATTTTGGATAACTTTTCGGAAGAGTGTTCCTTGTAAGATAATTTTAAATTTCGCTACGGAGAAATAATCAAATTATCAGAAGCTTTAGCTCAATTACTTAATAAACGGACAGATGAATGGACAGTGAGAAATATAGATAGACAGAGAGAATTGTGACAAATTGAGTCTGATATATGGAGTGGCCACTGCGTGATGTAATGTTTTAGTTTTTAAAAGCCCGACTCAAAAAAAAGGTGTTATAGATTTAACATCGATGTGTGTGTGAACACTGCGTATGTGTCTGTATATAAATGGTGTGTGTATCTGTCTGTGGCATTACAGCTCTCAAACAGAACAACCAATTTTGATACGTTTTATTTTTTAAAATGAAAGCCATTCTCCTTATGGTGGTTCTTAATGTTTCAATTAATATTAACACAGAAGTGATGGAGTAACAGGTCTTTTCAAAATGATGTAAGTTAAATTCGGCCAATACTTACGTGATTAAGTACCTCTCTCATAATCTTTAGATGACCATTAGTGCAAAGGGAGTTTTTAAAATGTTTAATGCCCAATTAACAAAAACAAAATAATTCTTTAAGTTTGAACGTTAATTTATATTAAAATTTTTGTTCCAATAAATTTGTGGTGAATTTCAAATTATCTACATATATATACATTATTAAAAACTCTCCTTCGAATGATATATTGTGAACCCGATTTTGGTCACGAATAATTCAACTTTGGTTTAAGAATTATCTTCACAAACAAATATATATAGAACACTTATTCAAAAAGGTTTTGTCGCAACATTTTATAATAATATTGACGATAGTTGCTCTTATTACTATTAGCGAAGCAAGTTGACTATATATAAATTTATAACGATTATTTAAAATAGATTGTGTTTGGAGAAAGTTTGAAAATAATTGTAATAGTTCAGTTAACGACGAAAACTGGTACTGATTATGTACAATTTACATATCTTGATATATATATACTACTTTAATTTCATTTTATTTACGGAGAAATATATTAACAAATATTCAAAGCAATTTAATTACCATTTTTAACTATTATGAATTTCGCTGTATCGTTTAATAAATTATTTAATCCGTAGTACGAAAATAGTTCAACAAAGGGTAGTAAGGTCATAGGGCAAACAAATAAAACTTGGGAGATGTTAAATTTTGAGTGAAATGTTACCGTTGATCCCCCGAGTGTAAGTAGAGCTTAATAAGGGTAGGCATACTTGTTATAATAACTTGAAGGGTTGTTGGTTAATAGTTTTACTAGTGGGTCTTAAACATTGTAATGTGCTACAGTTGCTAAGGTATTTCACACATTATTAGGACCACCTACGAGAGGATTAACACCAATTTAGGAATCAAACAAGTAAGCTTTTTTATTACTTTTAGTCAAATATGTAACATCATATTTCAACTTTCTTAAAAGTAAATATCATGCTTGAGATAAAAAAATTAAACATGTGACTATAAGTTTCATTATAAATTTAAGGTATTCTTGTAATATTGTCTACGAAGGCAGTATATTATCGGTTAGGGACCTCGAAATTAACTCACTTTTCGATTTAATGTATAGTTGAGTTGATTTGGTACGATAATTAATTAAGACAGTTAACAATGGCAGTGGATTTTACAAATATTTCAAGGTGGCCTCACAAAGTATAAAGTTTATTTTTAATGTATAACATTTTAATAATTCTTAAGAAAAAGTAATTTAGAAGATACCATTAAAAATAAAAATAATGTTATATTACTCTGGATTTTCATCTTTAATCGATACAAAAACCAGTGTCGTAAATTTTATATACATATATGTACATACAAAAAATACCTCCCTATATTCTGATTTCGCAAACTGAAATACCAAAACTCAAATTGAAAATTTACGCTACCACAAAAAGTTTCAATAACGTTTAAAGGACCTAAATGTAAATCTGTGACTTTAATGCATTTAAATATATTAAAAAGAGTGACAATTGAAAAACTCGTTAGCTTTTTTAAAATAAGATACATTTTCCGCCAATTGTACAGTGACTTTTAACATAAAATTGTAATCTATTAAGTAAATTTTTCAAATTAAGACGTTCAGAAGTTAACATTTAGCTTATTGAATACCTTTTTCTGCACCACCTCTTCTAGCGTTGATTTTAATCCTTATTCTATATGAAGTAAGGTCACTATTTTTTTCCACAAAACTTGCCCTGATGGGTTACCTAAGCTACAAATGTGTACATAAACTAACTAATTTCCAGATATGTAGGATATGCTACCATTAAATAGGTAGCTGCTTCAATCTGTTTGTGCCTCTACGTCTAAATGAATAGCTGTGGCCACCCTTTGTATCTTATACCCTGGAGATATGATCTGCCTGGATTAAATGTTTAGTACGATTCTTCATTTTATTATTAATTCCGTGCAACTTTCTCTATGTCTTTACTCAAACCAGCTTGATTCTAACTGGAGATTACTCGTATTGTGTCGTCGTTATCTATACAGGCGTTGTGAGGAGGACGAGTCTGAGTGCCGAATTCAGACAGCATTAATTGCAAAGCTTGGCACGCGGGTGTGCGATCGTAACTGAAGATAAACATCCTCAAAGGACAGAGTTTCTCATCTTCTGATAATTATGATGCTTAGTCGCTCAGAAAAAATAATTCAAAATAAGACGGTGCAAAAATAACTGTTTATATAATTTTGCAATGACATAAATGTCGTATGTGTCTCAAGTTCATTTATTTATTAGAGAGAAATACAAAGTTATAAATATAAGTGTAAATCAATGTTTATATACACAAAAAGTATAAAGTATTAGTATTGCATCATAATGTTATTTTTTCATCCATCTATTGCATATTGTATTAAATCCAGCGCGAGAGTGGGGCAAACCGAAGCCACTCGCCCGACTTCTCCTTCGATCGTATCAATTGACTTTATATTTTTTTATTCACTCATGTAAGTACTCTGTGGTATTTCTGTGTTTTGATGATGATGAGTCTATATGATATTACATATAGTATTGTTTTCGTAGTTTTAACTAATATTTGTATTTATTATGAATTACACAAAAAGTTATGTTATAAAAATCGTTGCATGATACTCAACTCAATTGTTTTTTATATTATTATTTACAATCATTTCTAAAATCTTCGATATGTAATAATTCTTAAACATTTTTATTTACATATCCACTTAAACACACAAGAATAATCCTTCCATCGTGGTTTCCCAAACCACATTACTCTTTTTATTAATTAGGATAATAAAAAAATAGTATTGAAAGAATACATTATGATATTACTTTTTAGTAACGCATAATTTATTCTTTAACGTAGTAACTCTTTTGAATTACTCGAAAACATATATGTATATTTATTTTTAAATTTATATTATATACCCGAATTCGACAGTAATGTCAGAATGTACAGACATATTTGGAAACCTATTGAACTAAATTGCAATTTAGTTGAGTGATGTATGAAGAGGTAACTGTGCTAAAATAATCATTATCATCATATCTATTACTACAAATATTGAAATAATTATGTTTCTCTATACGTATCTATATTCAGTTATGTATGTTTATATAAATAATAAATATATAATTTGTTTGACATACTGAAACAAAATTTTAATTAGTCAAAGAAATCATTATTTAGGTGATCACAAAATATTTATTAGTATTAAAAGCGTTATTACATTCAAATAGAAGTAAAATACCACATCTCGGATTTATTATTTCTAATAAATCCTTTTCAAATTCCACGTTACTCCAGCTTTTCAATGATTTATTTATTGTTTTTACTACTTAAGTTTTCTGTTTTTTTCCATTTCACTAAGCAGTTATTTAGCGATTCTGTCAAATGTTAATGAAACGTTATTGTTCACAATGCTGACAAGTAAACCAGCTTCATATTTTGTAAAATAGCGTGTCACAACTTTGATAAATTGGTCTCGCTCCAACTCGGAAAAAAACTAAAGAAAATATCTTGAAGAGGTAACTGCAGGGCATTTCACAAGATTTAAAGTTTCAGAGATCTCGTTAAATTGAGCTGAAACGAGGTTGTATTAAGTAGCAGGAGAGCTGTTTTGTAGCAATTTACTGCTATGGTGGTTTTTCATAATTTAAGTTTTTTCTTAACGATGTGATGCTCTTTAGTGGATTTCGTATTTTACTTGTTTGTTGGAATAGCAAGTTAGATACAAAACTGTGTATTTTTATATTTGCTGCATATTAATTATATGTTAGCTTACTTCTAATTTAGCTTTTCTGAGTAAAAAATAAAATTTGTAACATTATCTAGAAAATATTATTTGTTCTTTTTTTATTGGAAGTGTTATGTTCCACTTTCTGTAATTATATGTCATTTTTAAATAAATTCAAGACAGATAAATCTTCCATAAGTATTGTTTGTACAGAGATGTACAAATAAGTAATATGGCTTATAATAATATAGTCGTTATCAGTATGTATCTAGATCAATTGTCATTAATTAACTAGTATTTCTCTATGCCACAACACGGCCTCTGTCAATCAATGAGATTGGTTTTGTATTAGCTGCACCATACCACAGTAATTACTTAGAAACTAGAAAGCCTGTACAGCTCAGTCTTAATTACCGTTATTAAATCTGTGATATAAATTAATACAAGCATTTTAATTTTAAATTTTGCAGTCAGATCAGGAATAATGTTGTAAATTCAGAATTTAACATAAATATGAATTAACCATTTTGTACAGTATATATTTATTCTTAATATATTTATTGAAACAGTATTTAAATAACAGATAAAAAGAAGAGATATTGTAAAATAGCTTAGTGAATTGATTCTCAACTCATCAAAATTGCAATATATGTATATCATATGTGTGAGACAAGAAACGTCTAAACTTAAAAAGTGGCTTAAGTTGTGCGTCTGTTTAATTCCTTCACTCCTCAATAAAAATAAAACGGATAATCTGAAATTACTACATCAAAATTTTTGATAGTAACTTTTTCTTTTAATACTCTTCCCGGTATAATTAAATTTAAACAAGTATTCAGCAATGCTAGTGAAGGACCTCTCTACTTACTGTAAGTATGGCTACCTCAATTAAGCCTGACAACGCTTTCGAAATGAAACTATTGGGTCACTAGTCTTTTTTAAATACAATATCTGTATACCTTATAGTGTAATCAATAATAATGCCCTAAGATACAAAATTCGAATAATAATAATAAGTAACTCAAAGATTAAAAATATAGGTAATTTGTTTTAATATTGGTGTTAGCAGCAATTAATTCACTTTATATATGATGGTCATTGTTGGTAATACCTTTCAGTTATAAATGGAATAAGGAAAAATATAACCCGATCTTATCTTCTACTCTACCTATCTACCGGATCTTATGAATATGTAATGTATTTATCATTTCTCCAAACACAACATTGTACTGCAGCCGAAAGGAATATGATTTAGGTGTGTTTCAGATTGGAAATAAAAAAAATTATTCACAGAAAATCAATTGTATATTTTACTGCACTTTATAAATTCCGTCTGGAATATTGAAAAGAGACAAAGTATATTGATGTTTAAAACATCTTTTATTGCTGTGTTGTGATACAGCAAGTCTTGTAACGATGAGTCGTAATTATGCATTGCAATATAAATAATGAACAATGGCTCTGTTGAAAATGTATACATGATATTATATCAACAAAATTTGCTCCTCGATTTTTAATCTTAAACCGTATACACAAGGTATATTTCATTTTGGGTAGCAGTGACTTCAATATTTAATTTGTTAATTTCGCTGGGACTGAAACGTGGCCGTCATATTCTTAACAATAGCTTCGGTGTAATACCTTATGCGTTATGGAAAAGGCTGTGGTGTTATGTAATATTTGTAAAAGGATTTCATTTACTGAAAGAAATTTCATTTCGCTTATGAGATTATTTTTAGAACCATTCTGATGCTGCTGTTTATTACTTTATTGTATGACGTGAGAATATGTGCGGGAAGAACAACTGGTGACGCAGCCGACTGCTATTTGGAGCAAAGACACATTAACATGGAAACGTTAATTATTATCATAATATGGACAGTATGTTTGTCTATTATAAATTCAAATTATTTTAACCTAATGAATTGTAACAGCCCTTTTAAAATTCATTTTGTGCATAAATTTTGTTACTAAGAATCTACCTACCCAATGTATTCAAAATATTTTAACAGAAAGTTTAGACGTGAGTGAATAATTCACATTAAAAATACTTTTATATTTTGAAATTATTTATAGCAATTTATTTTAAAGCAGCTGTAAAATTTATGTGATTAAGTTTCTTAAGTGATTATTTCAAAATTACCAACATATAGGTAAAACATTTTTATCTGATGTAGTCTGTTTGTCATTCACTTTGGACATCAAACTATGTATAATATATTAATCGATGGTTAGTCTTTCGCAAAAATTCTTTGAAAATTTTCAAAACGGCATCGGTAACAGAAAAGAATTTACATTTAATTAAATTATTTACAAATTTCGTTCTCATCCGGAAAGAATTACTTTCTTCTTTTACATCAAACGAAAATACTATCACGAAAAGAAGAAATAGGTTCGAGATTTTGATAATTCTTTAGTCACACAATATCAGTATTTTTCGTTGAAGGTTGAAAGGCAATTCGTAGGAGAAATTCTTGAGTAAAAAGAGATTTTATAGATTTTCACATGAATTGTTCCATCGAAACTATTTTAAGCATATGCAGAAATTTCAATAGTTCATAACCAGACATTCAATCATGAATTAATAATAAATTACTAGGAAAAAAAAATAAGATGAGTAAGTCAACCAGACGAAATTTAATAAAAGTTAAGAACAATTTATTAGCAGATATATAAAATACAAATAATGAAATTTCTGACATTACTTCGTATTGATATAACACTGTTTAATTAAGAAACATAAAAATCAATTAATGAACCCTGTTGGTATTAACTACATATTTTAATTATTAAATCTTGTTAATAGATATAAAATTACTTTAATTTATGCATTATGAATAAGGTAAATAAAATATAGCCTAATAATAAATATATATCAGTTTCGATTGAAACGGAAAAAACAATGAAAACTATAAGATGTGTTATAAAAAATAAGTGATGCAAATTGTTAAAAATAAGTTCAATCCAAAATGAATGGCCAAACATTCAATTTTAAAGTAATGTTATGTCATTACTTTCGTTATTGTATTATGTCAGGAATATTTTTAAAAATTTCTTATAAAATTAAAACTAATTCCTTTGGAATTCGGTTAATTTTTCCCCATCTTGTGTGAATTCTGCTTAATCATAACAGCTTTTAGTGAGTTAAGCTTTCTCGGTGACAAAGCCTTTAGGATAATTATAAACCGATGATGAAACGCGACGTTGAACAAATAAAAAGCAATCAGGACAAACTCGATGTAAATAACAATCTCCAAAAACTTTATCAATAACGTGAACATTTTGAGTTTATTTGTCGAAAGTTCAAAAACATGATTGGCGTTTTCAGTTTTCAATTATTCACTGTCGATGTCTTTTATTTTCAAATCATGTAAAAGTTTTGCACTAATAGATTGGAAATTATAATGGAATAGTTATCGAATTAAAATTTAAATATGATCGATTATTTTTTTAATCGAAACTGAATTAATCATTTCATTCATTAAGTCATCGAAACTTTAGTTCTAACATGTAATATTTAGTTTTTCATTACCATTGATTTACAATTTTAATTAATACTGACACAGTATTTTCTTTTTTATATCCTATAGGAATAATGGTTCGATGAGATACTGTACAATATGATATCTATGATAAGTTACAAACTAGAATATATACATAAAACTTCCTTTTACTATATGCGAAGCGAAACTTAATGTAAAAGAAAAGAACAACAAGAGAATGAGCAAGTAAATAACGTGAAACACAAACAAGATGGATATTATTGTAGCGGAACTTTGGTAACAAATATTGTACGTTTGATGTGTAAAGGGTTTGTTGAGTTGGAACAGAATTATTTTTAAGTCAATAAAAGAAATAGAAGGGATGGACATGAGATTTTTTAGAGTTATTATAGCTATAGTGATTTATGTCTGGGTGTTTTTTAGATACATGTGTGTAATATGGATAAATATAAACATATTATTCTGCCTAAGTCCAGAAAATTAACTTATGTATATTTTATCATAGTTCTAAATTAGGCAATAATTAAAATTAAACTTATTTAGCCCAACATTTAGTTGTAATTTCAATTATCACTATTATTAATTCTCAAAAATTCGGCGAAATGTCCATAGCGTGTTGTGAAATTTTGACGATCAACTTATTCATTATATAAAAACACGAATTAGTATTGATATCGATCAAATAAATGTATTAGGGTTAGTTGATAAATATTGTACATTACCTCACCGTCACGACCTTCCCAAGAGTGCACGTGAGACCTATAAAGCCTCGTGAACTTTAATGAGGACGGAAAATTTTTGCAAACAAGAGTTTCCGTATGCAAAACGAGTTCTAAAAGTATAGACCCTAACAATAAAAAAGTGTCATTTAATGAAATTTCTTCGGAACAGACGAATCGTATTTAAATTGTACTTAAACAAAGAAGTTTTCAAGAGCTTATTCACAAAAAAATATTCTCTCGACTTCTGATGACGCAATGAAAAGAACCGATCTGAAAATTTAATAAGAGGAAAGCTACGGTTTGTTCGAGGTTTGTGATACTTGGTTATATTATTGTGAATTCTCATCTTTTAAAGATATTTGGTCTTCATTTGTATTTTGTTATGTAACAATTTATTTTATCCATGTGATAGTTTTCCAAACATAATATATCTCTTTTTGAATTCTATGTGTTTACGAACGAACATTTTTTTACACACTTATGTCACGTTACTGAGGTAAAAAAAAATAAAAAGATTAAAACCAATAGCTTATCCATATGAAGCTGAAAGATTTATATTATTCATACCAATTTTGGACTTTCATTTATCATGTAAAAATAGAATCTTGTGTGTGATTATATAAGTGTGATTAAACCGATTTTAATAATTTTATGCTTCATTTATTTCGACAAATTTCTAGGGTTTTGACGTTTAGGTTTAACTTAATACATGACTTCAAATATTAATGCGCAACTACAAAAAATTAAACGCATTTTAGTTTAAAATTATATACAATGTAATATCTATAATCTGAATTCTTAACTCTTATTACTATTTTAAAAAACGGTAATTGAATAAATACTTCCATTGTTTTTGTTATTAGTGAGATTGACTAATGGAAATCATTTATTCTTTATCAAATGCAAACAATATTTTTAGTGTAACATTGAAAAATTAGATGAATTGTATAATTTATCGCGATTCAGAGATAGGCCTGAATAAATTATATGGATATCGGAAAATGTCGAGCGAAAGCAATATTACAGTGTTTATACAGTAATGTTGGCAACACTACGTAATACCAACTGTACATTGGAGCGTGGCCCAAAACTGTGATTAAATCATTTATAGCTTTTTAAACAATAGACATTGTATGAAATGAAAAGTGTAATTTGGTATTCGTGATTTGCCGCTTCATATCAACACCTACCCTCTCCTCTCGCTCTCGGTCTTACATGGTAGGAAACTCATCTGCAGCATATCTTATGTAGCAGATGTTCATGGGTGACGGTAACTAAATTCGATCAGGTAGACCGTATGCTCGTTTGTCGCCTTATAAAAAAATATATCCCTCTTTGTATGAAGAGACAATTTTTATCCCGTATATCTTAGTAAGTTTAGCACTTAACTCTTGGCTATACCGTTGCTGCATCATACTAGCATATAAACTCACATTTCAAATGAGCACTTGCAAGATCAACTGTACACCCGTACAATTAAAAGCTAGTTTACTTACATTTGTATATATGTATATTGAACGTAACCTTTCCATTTCTATCTTTATATAGAAAATCACATCCTCACCGAACATGTTAATGGAAGATAAATCATTTCCACTTCTAACTATCTCGATGGCTTTAAAGGCTTCATTACTGATGAAACATCAACAAGATCAAAAAAATGTTCGATGCTATGTTCTCCATTCAGATTCATTATGAGCATTCTGATACTTCACTTACACTTGCATGTTTCTTATATATTATATATAGTTGTATACAATCAAGCGAGTTGTTAAAATTCTGGACTCTGAACGATTTTAAAACCATCAATAATTTTTATTAGTAACATGATGAATTATATATATATATCATAATTTCTACTAAACACGGTCACTTAGACATATTATATAGCTTAAAAACTTTAATCTCTTTCGACCAACACGCGAGCGGCAAAAGGAAAACTTATACCCACACTCTATATTATTAAATTTCATAGCAGCTTATATTCCATTGTTTAATATAAATGAGAGTAAGGAAAATGCCAGAGAATTCATTAGAAAAGCAATTAATTAGTTCTTCATTTTAATTGAAAACAGATGTAAAGTTTGATGTCGGATGTAAAGTCTTTAATAAACTTGGAAACTCCTGAGATAACATTACAACTCAAGCAATAAACGAAGTATACCTTTACACCGGTCTTCTTTTCTTTTATTAATTTTAATTCTAATAATTAATAGCAATATTATAATACGAAAATTAATAAAACAAATGGCATTAGCGTAGCAAATTTTTATGAATGAAATATTATTCATAAACAATATTTATTTGAATGGTGCAACGAATCATAATAGTTTATCTTTTTACTTTTATTAATTCTTCCCATGAGAATGTTCACAAAAAAATTTATGAAAATATTGATTGAAATTAAAAAAAATGATTTTTTTATATAAACCCAAGCCGTCGTTCAACTTTTTCATTTAACATAGTATCTGCTGATAATTTCATTTACTTACATCCCCCAGGCTACATCAAACACAAAACAGATGAACCCATTATTAACATGATATATTGTGTAGTATTTTTTGTTTTGCAAATATTGATTCTTCTTTAAATAAATTGAATCTATTCAAATATAAGTCACTCCTAACTAAAAGAATTAAAATATATAATAGTTTGAGCATTAAGTCGTATATTAAACATATCCATAAATAAATCTATTCTAATCATCTTCTGTTTGGATACACTTAACCAAGCGATATCTAAGACTTTCGCGTGTACCTTATCATTAAAACGAAACTTAAGTTTTTCTTCTCGTCCTCCCGTAACCACGTTTACTGTAAAGGAAGCGAAACGTCTATATTATGTAGATATGAAATAAAAAACACCTAACAGTAACATTGATGTTTTTAAAGAATCTGAAGAAATATAAATTAAAATTTTATATACGTAGAAATATATTCATAACATATGGCGGGGAATGAATGTATTTTATTTTCATCTCAAAAAAAAAAAAACTAGTGTCAAAGGAGCGTCTCGTTAGAATGCGGTTTTATTACGTATTCTGTATAAACTACGCTGAAAAACCTCAATCGCGTCGCAATCCGTCTGTAATACGTTTTCATTTACATAATCTCTTGGAGCTGAGACTTAATGTCCTGTTTACATTTTGTCTTTGGGACATTTTAGTAATTTCGTCGGGCACTGTATTATCATAACATTCGTAGTTGAACAGACGACTAGCAATTCAGTTTCATCATTAAATGAATCATAAAATAAAAGATACGACGTTATCTTATATGAATTATTCATAGTTGTATACTTGTAATACAAACTAAATGTAGTTTTTAAGAACATCATTAATGTCCTGTTTTCAATAATCTAATTTATTTTCATTATTTATGGGTGTAGAGAAACATTCATTTTATCTGATTTAATATTCTTGCAAACCAGGAAAATCACTTAGAGATCGTTTTTATATACAGCTTAGTGAAAGAAAACAATAAATAGTCGTTTTCAATAAATAAGTCTACAGCAGAAAAATAGATATGTTAAAGAAACTATATATATATATATATATTGAAGGGTTGTTTTTATAACACTAAAACATTTGAAAGGAACATCAATCTTTGTAACTGAGAATGAAGCAACTGAAAACTTTAATTCAAAGATAGTTATTAGCTTTGATTTGAAACGAAACTCTAAGATTACTTAAGTCAGCAAAATTTTGTAAATTGTATAATTTGTAGCAAGTTTAATAAATTATTAGTTTTAATACAAATTACTTTAATTCAATGTAAAGTGATAAAAATTAGTCCTTTATTCGACCTAGTTATACAGTTACTGTTTCCATAGTTTGATAACTTACTTGACTGCAGCATTGTTAGAAAAATAGTCAGTTATTTTCAACTTCATGAATTCACTCAAGAAATTACTATCAATTTCTACAAGGTAAAACTTACTTATTGATTTATATTGAACTTTTGTGTTTTTTGTCCAGACTTATAATTCATTAATACTTTGTGTTCATTACATTATATTTTAATTAATTGTTAACATATTATTATATGTTACATAAAACACGAAACCAGTGTTTGTGAGTTTGGCTGATTTAGTAATGTATATATAACATATACGAGGTTTTTATATCAAAGGGAAAATTCGGTGGCAGCAAAGTGAGCCAGTTCAACTCGAACCCTATTAGGTGGCCAATAAGGCAATAACACTCACCCCGGATATTGGAACGGCAGTCGTAATAATGGACTTATTTGATATCGCGCCACTTGTTTTCTGGATGTGAGATAAATTCCAAGTGTATTTTTGTCATTATCTTGTGTTTAACTTGGTATTATATTAACTGGCTCACTCTCGTTTATATGAGAAGAGTGTAATTAAGAAAATATTAATTATTTTCCTTAAAACCGATACAATTTATAATCCATAATAAATTAATAACACCTTCTTATTGAAATATTAATAATATTTAGGTTTAATTTTTATAAATATTAAATGAAAATTTAAAGTGCATTCCTGCCGTTTAAAATAATACTGTAATGTCACTAAAGTCCAAAGTTGCTAAGAGGCAAACTAAACAACGTTCAGTTAATAATTGACTTATGTAAAGCAAGGCAAGTCAAAGTTGCTAACCCAATAGCTAGCAACTCAGAATGCACATCGCTTAAAACTGTTTAAACTTTGATTGTTCTTGATTTCAGAATCCATCAAGTATATATGATTCATATTCTTACAAATATTTAATTCAAAGCATTGTATAGGAATAATTTTAATGGTTATTTAGGGTTAACCTAAGAGTTTATGAGATGTAGTAAATTATGAATAAATTATATTCAAAGTTAAAACAAGCTTAAACGTGTAGTTTATTAAACATTATATTAAAAATCATGCTATATATTTATGATGCATGAGTGGTTCAGTAATTACTCTTAACTACTAAAATTTTAATTTAATTTTAAAAGCTTTTTAATTTCTAAATAGAATTATGATATGTTATTCATATTTCAGGCTTTGAAAAAAATATTTCGAATCAAAATACGCAATATTCTGTAGTCCACTTCTTAACTCTTCATAGTTAAATAAATAAACTTTTCTAAAACGGAAATGTCTTAGTTCTCAATAAACTAGAAATCAAAAAGTAAACAACATTTACATTACTGAATATTTTTTTGTTGAGTTTTTATATTAGCCGTAATAAATCTCTTCTTCTTCTATGTTGTTTTTATTCCATTAGGAATTGAATTATAAATAATAGTTATATAAATGAAAATAATTTATAACGAATATACGTATTTCACTTAAATATTGCGATTTATATTGACCTAACGCGTCCTTTAAATAGAATCATAAAATACATATTGTTCTTTATCGTCTGAGTAGTGAATACCGAACCATAAGCTTCATCAAAATATATTTTCCTGTAATAACCCTAACCATAACATAAAACGTTTAGCCACGAGCAAAATACTATAGCAATATTCGAGTAATTGACCACAAAGTAGCTTCAATGAGATAAAAAACACCCAGCGAGGGTAATTTCATTCGAGTCGTGCGTCGTTCCACTGATATATGGACAAAATGTAGGAATAATCAGACAGTTAGTGTCCCCTCAGAGAAAACCAAGCACCAAAATGAGCACAACCTTGTTATATACTCTAGAATAGATGGCGACAAGGAATGTGGCTTAATGTGTAATGTGGTAATTAAAAAATAATTGCACTTTTATGATCATTACTATAGCCGTGCTACTGTAAGTTTTAACTGCGGTTTTTATTATGTACAAAACTATTAAAGACAGATTTTATTTAAATTTATATAATGTAAAGTAAGTGTGTGCGACATTCAACTCGAGTGAGATGTATGTATTTCTAAATATGAAAAAACATTGAATTCTCAACATTGTTCCAAATATTAGTCTCATAAAAAATTAAGATATTTGTCATCCAAAACAATTTATTCTATTGAACCTGAGAACCGTTAACAGAATAACATTATAAATGACTCATGTATTTTGGGACAATCTGAGAATTAGAGCAAAAAATAGACCGCTGAAAGATTATTTTAGGATTAATTCAAACAACAAAATTGTATTACATCATTTATAACGATAATGATACCAATCGATTTATATAAAAATGTTTATATCCCAATATATCCCTCGATGTTATCAATCAACTAAATGTTGCGGAAAAAGATTTCGAAAAAAAATAAATTACCATCATTTACGTAGGGAAAATGAAGCGTTAAGCTTTAACCAAAGGGAATTTCATTTTTCGTTGCTTCATACAACAAAGTGTAAGCAAACAGCTATAATCTAAAAAGCATTCTCTAGAGTCCGACCGCCTTTCGGCGGTGAACATGCTCACAGATTAATGTCTGTATTAATATGAAATAATAAAATATTTTACCAAATTTATGTTAATTTTATAACAAATTAATATATGTTTTTTACTAATCTTTAAATTTCTATGGATTGCCTCAAACCTTTTCCTCCTTCCATCGCGTGAATTGTTACATTCGCCTTTAACATAAGGTAGGAGTTAAAGGCTATTGAAACTAAGGTGAATATGGCACCAATGGCTCTCCGATAATGAAATATTTTGTAAAATAGATAAACAATGCAAGATTATCGACATAAATGAATATCAGTATTTTTTACTGCCTAAATGAAAAAAACTTATACACTACTGAAACTTTACCTCAGATAAAATTTTATTTAGATTATATTTACAAATTTTAGCAAAATTTTTTAATATTTATAACATAAAATCTGTCGTAAAGAAACTACGCTCTAAAGAGACGAAATAGATGTTTGAATATGAATATTGTGAACCTTTTAGAAATGCTACAACAGTAATCAAATCCTATCAAAATTCAGTAAAATATTAAAAAAATAATACTTTAAATATATTTATTTGTTAATTTAAGTATTAAGAGTTCACAAAAGTACACAAGAAGCTAGTTGTTATTTAAAATTTATATCACAGTATCCACCACACTAAGACGAAAGCAATAACACTCGTATTTTAGATTCAAAGTGGAAGCCATTTAATAACTTCTGTAGTTTTATGGATATGATTTAATAAATTATATATTTCCAATTGCAAAACGCATTTTTATCACAACCCAACAGTTTCAGATTTCCAATATATAACTTCCAGAGAAGAACGAATAAATTTTACATTGTCGAACGCGTTGGTTTCTACTTTTATATTCTTGAAGTTAAAATAAAATATTGAATATCGTTGCGTACTTATAAATAATATTCAAGACAATATTTTATCCATTTGTAATTTAATATTGAAATAAAACCGCAATCTTTTAAAATGTAAAAGTACTTACGTCGCCTAAAAATTGGAAGCAATTCATCAAGTCTTTGTTTAATCACAATGAAAAATGAGGTATTCTACTCTTGGGACAAAAGAAAATAGACTACGTAAAAATCGAAAACTAATTTTTTTAGATTCATTATTTTCCATGACTTTTTCTAATTTTAATAACATTACAATAACTTTTATAACAATGGCTTAAAAATGATAAATGGATCTTTAGTATAGAGTGTATTTATATTTAGCTATAAACTTTAAAAAGGCGAGAATCCTCTCGGGTTGCTTAATTTTTAAAACAGAATGACACTGTGTACTAGTGTGATTTAAACAAAGATACAAAGTTGGCTGCAATTTTATTTTCATTATTTTACTTGTCGGATTAAAACCAAGATTTTCAATAGAATCACAAAAACGTCTTTTTTCCTGTAATGGACTTAAATTCTGGGTTGTATTTTCGTGTGACGTGAACATTGTAAAAGATTAAGAAAAACTATTTTCTTCATATAAAATAACTGCACCATAGTAAAATTCATTTCGTTGCAGACAGTCACGATTATAATCCTACCCGTTACTGAAATTAATGTTTTCGTACAGTTCCTTGTACATTCAAATTTAATACAAATGTTCTGAATGGAATCAATCTCTTTTAAAATATATTTTAGGAACATATACAAGTCTTTCTTCAAATATTAATGTATAAGCGGCTACTTGGACTCTATAAATGAAAAGGGACCATGTCCTGAGGGATTCCAATTTTATCGGTTCAATACAGCAAAAGTGTAAGGAAACGTTTATAATCTAACAGTCCTCTCCCGGGACCTTCTTCGATGGTAAAAATTTTACCACGCAAGTATCTTAATTCCATATAAAAGTATATTTTGGTATCACAGACAAAGATGCAGTAATGCTGTATGTAACGTTATAATAATATATTTTTGGAAAATCCTGTCATTGTTGGCATTCAAATCCCACTCTGTTATTAATTTCAAAGATATAAAAGAAGTAATGTTAATATTTATTAATATCTCAGATTTATTGTTAATAAGTATCTATTGTCGTGTGTCATTTGATATATGTAAGTGGTGAGGTCGGTGTATAATTTTTTTTATTGTAATGACTCCATTAAGTTTGAACGTTTTAGGTTTCGACGCAATCCACTTGCTTAAGATGCAAATTGTTTTCTACTTTATATTTCAAGGAACTCATTAATGGATCCATTTTCGGGAAATTTGGTTCCTTAATTAACAACAAAGAGCAATTTAACATTTAACATTGTTTCACAGCTTAGCGAAAATTTTCATATTTTAATGAAATTTTCGTGGTTAATAATCCTCTTCGAATTATGTACATTCATATACAATTTAAACTTTCGGAATATTTAGATTATATTTTAAGAAGTATAAAGTTAAGATCGTGTAAGTAAAATAAGTCAGAGTTTGAAAAAATTGCTATAAGAAATATGCATATGCACAATATTAAATAAATGCTGTAACAATTATTATGTTAACTTATTCACCGATAAACGAATTTTCTATTGCAAAAGTAAGAATGGATACTGAATTATTTTTCATATTTTTTTAAGTGGAGATTTTTATGTTAAGCTCTTTATTATTAGAAATATGGACAATATTGTTGAACATAACCTGAAAAATTTTCTGTCCTATCTTTTGAAATTGCAAAATAGTATTACATCACCTCCTCGTACCGATAGCTTTTCTGACGTATAGCCACTATATATACGAAAATCTATAGAAATTTATACATATAATATATTTATACGTATATGTATTTGCAATTTCAGTTGCTTCTCTTTGTAAAAGATTCTTTAAAATCTGCCTCGTTATACATAATTGTTTACTATCAATTTAAATCATAAAATATTCATAACTATTAATAACTTTTGATGTCAAGGAAGTAAAAGCAACGAAGAACGAAACTAGTGGTTGGAAGGTCTTAGTGGTTAAGTTTCTGGTCTTTTACTTCACAATCTATTATAGTTCTAAGTTAACTGAGGAAAAGAAATAGAAAATCATTTACATGTCACTAAATATTCGAAACGATTAATACAAATATAAAAATCACAATTTCTCAAAATGACAAATTATTCATGTCATAGGGGATTCGGGGATTTGGGGTTACGTAACGTTTATTTCATTACAGTGAAAAATAGATTGTGTCATTAGATGAAATCGATTGGAAGCAGATGGAAAAATTGAAGGGACGAAAAACCTGATTAGGCATATCGTAAACAGTCATTATAAGTATTTAGTTTGTGGTGGCCTTGTGATTAAAAGGCCTGCCTCTCATGCATGAGGGTGCGGGTTTGATCCTGGCAAGTACCAATGTGTTTTTCCGAATCATATGTACTTTCTAAGAATACGAGTATTTAGATATCACTGATTAATGCTTTCTCAAAGAGGGTTGATGTCAGGCAGGCGGCCGGTCGTAAAAACAATCAGCCAAAACTACTCACAACATGTAAGGCAGACCCTGGCTAAAGCTGAAAAATTGCCAGGTAAAAGAAGATAAACAGTAATTAGAATAAATTCAAAGATTATAATTAAAATGAAGCTTTAAATAACTTGAAATTTTATTGAGATAACCTCATTGATGTTTAGTGGCATTTAAATTTAATAAAACTTTCCATTTAAACTAGATGTTGAGGTTACCAGTCATGTTAAAAGAAAGACGCATTTAAAATGTCCTTTATTCATGTTATTGTTATTCAGTCCCAAGGCTATAAAACAAATATACTTAATCTTGAGATCTTGTAATGTATTCCTATAAATTATAAGTGTACTTTTTAAAATGAAGACACCATTAGATACCATTTTATAATTGTAAGGATTACCTGTAATTGTATTAACATAAATGTACAAATTGTAACTGATATTATCTTCAAACGTTCATAACTTTTTTCTGATATCCAATTCTAATGAAGCAAATTCAATGTCATTGCTAAAATGTCAACGAGATCTTGTTATCAGTTTCAGATTCCAATTTAAAGAGAAAGGAAATAAGAAAACATTTCCCTCTAAAGTCTGTATGATTTTTTATTGTCTATACAAACAATATATAACAAATGTTATTAACATTTGTTATTTAAATTACGAAGAACCAAATTTAAAGTGCTCTATTATGTTGATGGTCGGTAATGAAATGAAACTATCTGTTGAAATTGTTTATAAATAAAAATTGCTATGAATTTTAAAATTCTTTATGGAAAAACTATGAACAGTTTTTAGAAAATCTTTACTAAAACAAGAATATAATACTTTACCTGTGTGATGTTAACATACAGGTATATTTAATGAGAAAATGTATTATTTACTTATTTGTGAGACGATGTTATTTAAAAATATAGGTTTAATTTTACTCACAATTTAACTTCTATTTCGTACAGAGTCTCATAATTTTTCAGTTTAAAGTTTATGTTAACGATTGTGTTTATTAGATAAAATTGAAATGGAATTGAATTTTAAATACATGTAAATAAACTTTGAAAAGAAAATTGGTAGCGGAGCTAAAGATGATAGTGAAGAAAATTTCTGACTAAGGATAGATTCTAAACTTTTCACTTAAATTCATTAAAAATTGTTAATCTAATTCTTGAGTAAAATATAAAATCTAAAACATTTAGTTTCATGATACTGGTACTGATATGAACGCTATAATTTATATGGATTTAATAAAACTTTTAGTAATGGAGCTCAAATATCAGGATAATATGAAAGGCTTTAATTTATATTAAATTTCTGTCCACTTCCCGGTTAAATATGTATAACATAAATTTATTCTATATCAAGTCACGTAAAACATGTAGTAGATGGCGCTGCATATAGATTTATAGTAACTACATATTGTACTTTCTACAGCACAAATTACTCTTGCCTCTCTCTTGGTAATTAGTAAGTTCTATTAACGTACTTCTGGTTAAAAATCAGTAATCAAATGATTAATTTAAATAAATTTTTGTAATAGTAATAGGCAATTCTTGAAATATATTTCATAGAAGAATACGTTATATTAAGTCATTAAATTAAAAAAGTAACGTATATTTTGGGGAAATGTTTTATTTAGATATCTTTTAAAATGTATTAGAAAAAATGAATGAATGGATAAATTTAAGCAAAAAGCGGGTGAGATGAATGTCTGTAGTCAGCTTCCAACACGCTGCGAGTAAAGTGAAGAAAAAAACAATTAAGGAACATTCCTCACTCTTCGTACCCTTTTTGCTTCACATAGTTTTCCATAAAGCAGTCAGAAGGATTCTTTTAAAAAGAGAGTAAGTTCTATAGTTCCAGAGTTTCAATCTCACACGTAAAATCTTTCGCAAATAAAAAATACACTTTTATTCCAAATTTATCTTTATAAAATGTTTGCAGCATTCCATATATCAGAAATATGAAAATGATTTATTAAGTGATTTTCCGAACAATTTTCACGTTAGAAAAACTTCTCGCCACATTTGCTACATTTGCCTCGACGAAAAACCCATTCCGTGATTCTGGAAGTGATGTAAGATCGTTTGCAATTTCTGCTGATAACAAACACCAATTTTGTGCTGTGTTCCTGAAACTAAAACCTGATAGTTGAACGCTCTAGTGCAGGACTTTCCTATTCTATTTGACACTTGAGAATAATATTCGGCGATAGTTTCGTTTAAGTCAATAATTATGTTATTGTTAAAGGGCAACTTACTTCTTTATTAAATCATGGGTTTTGCTTGCTGAGAATGAAAAATCGACAATAGCACATTATACTTTGAATAAAAATGAGATGTGAAATTGATTAACATGATATCGAAATGTATTTTCACTAGTACTCGAAGTACATCAAATATGTATAAGTCGGTGTCAAAAAAGGAAGTTAAATAATAGATATTGTTTATGATAATGTAAATAAAAATATTTAAATAACATAATTATAGAGTTTTATTATTTAAAGGGAAGCAGAGTTATGAAAACGATGATGAGTTTGGATATAAATTCGGTCGTTATAAAATTTCTTTTTATTTCGAAAACTTTAAGTTTCTTGTCATGCAATTATATATACGAGTATATTGCTATTTACCAAACTGGAAACACTTTTCTTATTAATTAAATTTTATTTATGTTTCTAAAATTTTAATACAATACAATAATTCTTGTTCAATAAAATATTTAACTGTTAATAGTTATCAGACTTTCCGGAAAACTATTTTTCCAATCCAATAAACAAACTGACTCTTGACTTTTATATCGATCTTCCACAACAAAATAATGTGTTCGTGTTAAATTATAATTTTTAGATATAGTCAGTTGACAGAATTGTATTGATTTTGTTTTAGTCACGCTAGAATAATTATTTGAATACTATTTAAACACTCCAAAATGAGTATTTTATATAAGAAATATTTTTATGGAAATTGTGATTTGTAATTCTAATATCTATAATCCATAATTCCCTGATTTTCTAGAACTTACTTTTATCCTAATTCTTATTAAAACCCACATTACCTGTTATAGTGGGCGCTTTATACTAAACTTTAAACATTTTGAAAAGCTTTTATAAATCGGTTTAAATTTCTCTTGAAATACCCCGCGCAATATTAATTTTGTAACAAGTGGTTATCGCATTGTATTGTTTATTAAGTTACGTCCATATTCACCATAGTAAAATTAAGAATTATTTTTATTTAGAATTCATAACACTAAATTTTTTCACAACGCAACTAATATAAAGCCATAATTTTTAGGTATATTCTTTATTTTGATTTTGTATTCTCTATAAGAGGATTTTGTTTGTGTTTAAATTTAAATAACATATATAAACATTTTAATTTAACTATTTTTTATGACTTAGTTTAGTCGTGAAATATTTAGTAGTATAAAAACAGTTAAAAGTTTGCTGAAAGTCTCTATATCGTAAAATTTTCAAATAACGTTCAACTTTTACAGTCAATCACATTGTTTTACGATTGCAGAAATGTCGTGTAGTTTATGATGTTTAAAATGTACATAGATAAGAAGAAACATCTGCGAATCGTGTGCTGGCTGATGAAGTTTTGTAATATATAGTATGTTAATATAAGAATTAAAAATAAATTCACCAAATGATATTTACATTTTATTAGCAAATATTCCTTTTTTTAGTAACACTGCTTTATGCAGTGTTTTTTGATATGGCGAAAATGGTTTTCAATTTCAATTATAAAAGTGTATTTGCAATCTTTTTGAAAACATTTTTTTTGATATTGGTAACTAACTGTTCAAATATTCATACAAAAAGAAATATTTTTTTGACATATATACTGCTACAGTTAACATCATGTTCATTTAATATGCTATAACGGGAGATATCACAGTATGAGTCTTCTGTCTATTAATTTTTGAAAAAGAGAAACACGTTAAGAGTTTAATGAGGATTCAAATAATATTTTTTTAATAATATAATGTAGTTTTCCAGTTATAACTAGCCAGCCGGCAGAATAATATAATTTCATATGATATTATATCAACTGCACCAGTATATTTTTCTAAATTATGTGTCTACCAGTCAGTACTAGCTGGCAATTTATAGACCTGACTTAATTAGTGTTATATAATACAGCATACATTTAAAATAACAGAAGTGAAGTTACTTTATATACAGTGTACAGAACCCGTGGTAATTATGACGCATATACAAGTTCATTTTTAAATATTTAGCCATAACGCATAGACTCTTAGGTCATTTAAAACATTCCCTCTTATATTTTGATACTTTAGTTGGGATTTCAAATACTGTATATTATTAAAAGTTTATGAGTACGTTTCAAGTCAATTACTATTTAATTCGTGTTTAGTATGTAGTGAATCAAAAACTATTTCAAGACCATTTGAAAAAATAATCATATTTAGATCATTGATTTAAGTTTCTTGGTATTATTTCTATAAATGAAAATATAAGCTCAAATTTTATTCATAAGAAAGATCCGTCTCAATATTCCGATCTTAAGTTCTTCTTTAAAATTTCCTCGGAAGAGGTTTAATGTCTGCGTTTTTTAATATATAAGAAACTTATTCCAGCTTGACGTTGTTCAAAAGAACTGGAAAAATGCTCTTTTAAGTAAAGATTCCTCTTGAACTTGATTTTGTCTTCAGCTTCAATAATAACTTGAGGTAAATGTGAGATGATTATTAAATAAATATCCGAAGAGCTGTCCACGGATAATAATCTAAGATAATAATAATAAAAGTAGGAGTGAAGTTTATACATATAAAATAGAAATAATAAAAACAATACATCTTAAATATATAACGATTCAGAAGCTCATGTTTGTAGTTAGAACAAATAATATTTTGTTAATATGCTTAAAGAATTCATTAAAATAATATATTGTTCTCGACGTGGTACCAACAAACTATATATCGTTTAGTGAAGTCAATTTCCTCCCTCCGTATAACAATAAACAATAAATGTAACGACGCCATGTGGCACGGCTAGATTGTATTATGTTCAGTCTAAACTTACAAATATTCATTTATAATATTATTGCCCTGAAAATAGTCTTGATTAATCAGAAGCTCATTCTTATAGATTATCAAAAAAAACAAATTAAATTTTTTCTCATTCTTATTATAGGTACACAAACGTTCGTTTGCAATGTGTCTGGAAAACATTATTTATATATGTACAATGTCGGTTTGTGTTATGTTCTTGAGATAATATAATACTTACATTTGGTTACTACTTACAAATTATTAAACAATAGTTGAGAGCAGTGTTCTTGAAAACTAACTTTTCATATCGTTCATTGGAAAACTTGTTACGGATATTAAATTTATGGAGTATAAAGGAAAATATATACTATATATATATAAAAAATATATACATGCTTTAAGCTGCATATTTATAACCTTCAAAATAATACCTTGTGTTAAGAGAATGAATCATTTAATTATTATAATTTCAAGTGTTATGTACACCGCATGGATTCATCTGCATAATTTGAGATTCCATAGCTACATGTAAAAATAAAATAACAGCTTAAAGTACAGAGTTCAATCAAAATTTATTCACTAGTTCAATAACAAAAGTTTCACAATACGTATAATGCTTTTTTCGTTATCAAAGATGCAGTAATATTTATTTTTATATTTATATTATTCTTGCATTTCAATTAATGAAAAGAATAAAATATTTTTTATATTTTCACAGTTGTTTACGGATACTAAAATTAAAATGTCGTTTGTGTACCTAAAGAATTACAGCAAAGCTTATCGTTAACGTATTCTTAGCTTGCTATATATTCATTTAAAGGAACATTTTCCAACAGTAGAGGATAATAAGAGAAGAGATTTTTCTCCTACAATTAATAAAATTGTATATTGGTAGGAGGTGTAGGGACGCGTTGATGATTTTGGCGACTACGAAACATAGAGTCTTATAATTCCTTGGTTGAAACACTTGAGCAAATTAATTATTCTTCGGGGGATAAAACTCCTGAATATAATGTGTTGGGTATCCATAGCTTAGTATTTTTTTTATTTACTTTTAATATGTAATTTAATATTTGATAACCTACTTTCAGAATTGAAATTTTTAGGAATTTTAAATTGTAAATTCTCGATTTAAATAACTTGATGATTGCACTTCTGTTAAGAAAGTTTTTATTTTATGAAAAATAATTTAATTATTTGAATCATTATATGTAGTGACTACGATATGAAATTAACTTTTGTTTTGTTTTTTTCTAGTTATTTTCTAAGACAAATAAAAACCGAATGTTGTGTGATTAACTTCAGAATAGGATAAATATGTCTTTGTAGATTATTTCAAAATTTTAAATTTTAGGTATGTAAAATTAAATTACTTATTTTCATCTTTTATTCGGCTTGTTTCTTTGTTTTATTTCTCTTATTTTTATACTAATTGTTATAATTTGCTTAGTGCTCTCGTGTTTCATTCGAAACTGTCCTTATTACTATTTTTTAAATAAAGTCGGGATTTTCAGTTTTTTTGTAATGAAAAAAAAAGAAAACGGATTTTTCTTTTTTAAATTAAAAAAAATGCTACTTCATTACTTTTCTAGTTACTTCTATGCTCTAGGGAAAATGTGATTTTAAAATATATTCCTTAGCCTAGGGCTGACTAGCATATTATTTAAATGTATATTTTTAAAAAGACTTCAACCACATTACTTATTTTCATTCTTATTAGGAACAATTTCAATAAAATCTCCATTTTCATGTAATATGATTTTTTCTGGGAATTTCATTCTGACGACGAAAGACCCAACATATTTTTACTCAAAGAATAATATGTTATAATAACAATAGGAGGACTTGTCATCTAAAAAGCTCCTTTGAAAATAATTGAATTTTAATATATAACATTGAATAATAAAATTTCAAATTGAGGTACATATATTCGTTGAGGACATTTTACTTAAAGAAACTATTAATTTTATTTAATGTTTTTCAAATCGGTAAATGTAGAACGGAATTAAAGACCTTACTTTCGTCGAGTTTTTACTTAGTTTACTAGCTTCAGATATAAGTGTAGATTGGTTAAATCAAATTAATGTATAAAAAACCCTATATGTATGTATGTATGGATATAAACTTAAAGCGGTATAAGCAAGTAATAGACAAATGTGTGTCAAGCTTTTATAGGAAAGGAAATATAGGATTAGGAAAGTAGTTTCGAGCTCACAAGTAAAAATTCAAGTTAACATTTTTATAGGCAAACATAACATCACGATATATTGAGGATCGGTGTCATAAAAATGGCATCCGTTATTGATAGCCAGCTTTCCCATTGTAATTTATTGTATCGTCGGGACGTATGGGGTGACAGCATTATATCTTTATAGTGTTTGTTATTGTATTGATCGGTTTCCTTTTTTTGTTTGGTCAAGATTTATATTTAATTTAATTCTATGAAATTTGTCTTTTATATATCTCCTTACAAATCTTTTTTAATAATTAGCCGTTTATAGTTAAAAACATTTGCCTCTAAAACTCCGTTTATATTCTTATTATATCATTATTCCTCAATAGGGATCCAACTCCTCTAACTTTAATTTCTAAATATCCAGTATTTAAGTTTATAAAACGAATCTAAAAACTTTTCTCGCTGATTTTCTTACAAAAGACTGATAGTTCGAGAGCGAGTTAACCCATGTACGTGCTTTAGTTAATTGGCTACAGTTACGTTGTTACACTTTTATAAAACCAATAGAACTGTAGGAGTTACTATTACTATTATTTTCATGAAGGTTTTTGTTTGCACATATAACAAACGAAACTGCTGTGATCCGTTTTTAGAAATGTAATTCCTAATTGTGATAAACATTTCAATTCATCCAAAATGTTAATGTCTATATGACCTTTAATTAAAGGTCAATGGAATTAATATTCTATATATTTTTTTTTCTATCTTACAGTACTTAGATTTTAATACCATTAAATGGCTCATAACTGAATGACTACGTGTTTCAGCTTATAAGAAAATACATATTATAGTGAAGATAGATTCTCAAAACTAAGAATAGAAAGAGAAAAATAGAAGTGTGTCGAGAAGTTAGAACTTGTTTATTAGAGGAAACTTGTTCATCACTTGGATGTTGAAACTTTAACGAAACTGCCAAACTAAGAAACGTTCCTCTTACCTCGCTGTATCTAAAATTTAGAACTTAAATTCTAGAGAATTTTCTGAAAACGACACAACGGAATACCGAAATAAACATATAATTCATAAACATTAAATGGCTTGTGATAATTTATTATATAAAATCTAAAAATAAAAATACAAACCTACGTCGCAATGTAAAGTCCTATTTTATTAAATAAAACTTCTTCTTTGTGCTGTGTTTACTGCTTAACAAAACAAAATACTTTTATTTATCATAATTTCAACTTATCGTGTAAAAGAAAAAATCCAGCTCTGTTTTATTTCTAGCTCATACTCTATGCCATACAATAACGAAGTTGGACGTTCCTCGCTGGGCTGATCCGAGAATAGAAGCGCAGCTTCGCTGTCACTACACCAAGCAGCCTATGGACCCCGCGTTGCATTCAGTGAAATGGTATAAAGGGAGCCATGAAATCTTCAGATACACACCGCAAGAGGTATTTGAACCATTACCAACTAAAATACCTTATTACTTAGAAACGAAAGTCTGATACATTCATGTTGAAGACCATTTATCAGTTTTTTTGATCTTTTCTATAATTCCTAACTTTAATTTAAAAACACACCCTAGTGCTTATACCAGCCTTGAAATTAATCAAACCTCTAAGCCAATTCAATCCAAGTTTAAGACTATATTAATATTCCATTTATATCACATTGCTTGGCACCCATACAATGAATACATGAAATTTAATAAAAAAAATTGACGTAGTTAATTTAGTAGTTACTTTTAGGAATGTTATAAAATTATAACATTCTAGAAATGTTATAATTTTTGTTACAACACCGAATTTTAAAATTAAGATTATAAAACTATCGTTTAAATATAATTGTTGTCATGGTTAATACAAATCGTTATATGACCATGACAACAACTTTTTTATATCAAAATTAAGTCTATTCAAAATTCTTACTAGTTTTTTGTTTTCAAACAACTTATTTACAGAAGAACTGTATTCAAACAGCCAACCCTTTATCTGGTTTTAAACACGAAATCCTCGCAATGCAGATGAGAAATACAAATATTTGCATTTATTCGTATTTTTCCAAACTTTAGTTGTTTTTAGATGAATTTGTTTTTTTTTAAAGATTTAAGCATATTTTGGATTACAATAAAAATAAAAAGCAAAATAAAAATGGAACCAAATTTACAGAGTAACTATGGAACGGAAATTTTCGTTCAAACACAGTACCAGGTAACTAAAGCTTTGCAGGCATTTAGACTTGGGACCTAGATCGAAGTTAGGTCAACTGTTTACCCAATTCAGAACTCGCCCGGAAATACGTAGTTACGGAAACCATTTCGTTAAATGAACTATAACAAAGATGTTGCACTATAGCAATGCTAAATTGTAGATGAGGAACTGTTTGCTTGAATATGTTCATTTTCAGTTTTTTTTTGCACGTGTCCGTCCGATTCTAGAAGTAATTTAACAACAACTTCACTTTAACGGTATGTGATTAAAAATTAATTTCATTCAAGGAAATTATTACCGAGAGGTTAGGTGAACTTCTCGGTACTTTATATAATCCGTGCAATTATATTTGTAAACTTTAGCTAGGCCCGGTAAATATTCAAACAAAAATCTAAATAAGAAGTTATAGAAAGAATAATTCATCGACACGAGCAGATGTGAACTTGAAACTTTCGAAATAGAAGTCTCCAGTTGCTTGATCAAATAAACTATCACGTCCTTACTGGCATCGATCAATAATTCATTTTAATCGTCATATTGTCATACTTAGTAATAGGTGATATTTGAGAGATTGCAAGTTTGAGTCCTACTCGCGCAGAAGAGTATTTTATTTTATGTGTTCTAATTGAAATTAAAATTTTGGTTAATATTTTCGTATATATACCGAAAATTGTAATTAACCTGTCCATGTAATTAAAATAATTATGTATGCTATGCAGCTGACGCTGTGTTACTGATTCTATTCTTAAAAACACTGTTATAGTGAATTGAATAAGAAATTAAACAATTAGTAATATGTCTAACACAACGATGATTGTTTTAATATGGCTATCTCAAACAGTACCATTAAAATAACAGAGCACTTATCAAGGGTATATTTTCTTGAAGAATTCTATGACAGTTTCCATAATCAGAAATATTACAAAGGAAATTCGTTTGACATTATATAAATGTGTTTCGGTTTCCGTACCCGAAGGGTTCGCCCGGACATTATTGCTTACGGTCAGCGCTCCTCCTAACGTGGATGTATTGTTTTTTAAATTACACTGACTAGCAAGTTTTGCAGGTACTATTAAACTTAAGTATTCCTTGTATTAAAACATTATAAGTGAGATCCAAAATTTTAGCGAGGACGCGTTTTTCATAAGTTGGTTATATTATCTAAGGCTTGTTATGTTTTCAAAATTGTGTTTTCCAATTCCGTAAAACTGTTTTAGCTAACTTATATATTTTGAATATTATCGTATGCATTATCAGTTTGTTTTTCTACTGGTTTAAAGAATATTAGAAAAATGTACTCTAATACAGTTATATTTTTATCGTTTAAAATTATTATATTATTTATTGAGTAGAATAAAACCTTCAATAATTTGAAAACCCATATTTTCACGAAACTCTTAGGATTCATCAGTTAAAGAAATTTATAAAAACAATCAATTGTAATCCTAGTATATGAAAGTTGTATCGTAATATTTTTATTTAAATGTTTATTGTTACTTTTCCGTGCCCCGTTTATCTAATAGCTTTAAATCAATATTTATAAATAAATAAATCTATACCAGAAATATATTATTGTACAGACCTAAATCCAATCGGTTCCGAAATGTAATTAAATTTTTAACAAAAATTTCTAACTATGCAACGACATATCTTGTTTCGAGAGTAATATTATGATTACATCGAGCTATAACGTGTGTTGTCGCGTAAAATTCTGACATTAATGTTATTTTAATGCCACTATAGAGAATAACAGCCTCCTAAAACTGTATGTGGATAACAAAAGGAATTGCCTTCTGATAGCGATCAGAGCGGACTTGGGAATCATTTCATTGTATCCTTTTAAAATTTATCGAATACAAAATTAAACAGATTAATTAAAAGTTATGTTATTTCAACGTAATTAATATTTTTGAATTCATATTCTCTGCATGTTAGTTTTATTTTAACGGGAAAATAATTGTGACATCTTACATTTGCAAAATCACAACATACTAATAATAATTAATAATCCCCAGTATTATAACATAATAATGAAATGAGTATTATGATTTTAACAAACTCAAAGGAAATTATTGACAAGATTTTATTCTCATTTCACTGATTCAGATAGACATAATATGAAATAAGAGACCTATTTAATAAAAGCTACATAAACAAAAGCACCAACGAAATTAACTTCAGGAAATAAAAGTTTTACAACAGAATGAAACGGAAAAGATTTCTTTTGTAAGTCATAACATATTTTATTGATCTTCACGATTGTAACATTTACTTTTGGTTTATTGCGTTAAGGTAATTCCTTAAATCTGCTCAATTATGATTCGTTTTTAAGAGGCTTTAACGATTTTTTTTTATAAATTCAGTCACCGTCACAAAGGACTCCGTTGTTTCAAAATGCTCATTTGATATTCAGGAAAATTTGGTGGAGTTTTTTTCAAGTTTGTTTTTCTGCCCTAACTCACTTTTATTTTGTAGGTTGGTGTTGACGTTGAAAATATTTTTACAAAACTTCCGAATTTTATGTTATTTTAAAACCTAAAGGTATCTTAATATTTCTTTTAAAATTGTTTATGACTCTGATTTAGACTCTGTCTTTATAGCTGTTTACTTAACTATTAAATGTATTATTATAATTTTATATGTAAAATTAATAATTAAATAGTTTTTTCTTTATTTGATGTTATTAAAATATTTATTGACATATAATTATTGTCACTTATCTTCCGTCTAATCTTATCTGGTGTAAACGGCTATTAAATGTCAATTTATATATCAAGGGATTTATTAATAAAAAAGTTACTATTTGTATTTATGGAACTTTATATTCTTATCATAATTTTTCCAAGAACCAGAAGTGAGACATTATTATATAATATACATTTTTATTTAATAGTGACATAATTTTATACTTGAGGTTAAATTATTCCTTTACCTTATCGTAATAGATTAGCTCCTAAGTCCTTAATAAATCAAGCAAGTAAAACATTAATACTCCTCAAGTTATCAGTCCTAAAACAGCCGTATTTTAAAGCGAATTACTCGGATCCAGACAACAAGCAACCCTACCCGTGTTAAAAATCGCTGCTCCGTCAACACTTATCTGTTCACTGATCCTTTGAATGATTGTTTTTCTTGCAATCTCGTGGTTCAAACATCGGTGAAAAGCGGTCTTACTTTCTCCTTGTAAAAAATTCCTTACAGACGAATATCATATAAAAAAGTGTTTCTCTTTCCTTTTGGCTTTTGTACCACCAGTACCCCCTAACGATTTCGTCATTTTGTCTGTTTTTTTAATAATAATTTACTAGTTTTGCTACTTCAAAAAGAGTAGTATTTTTAATATCACTTATAAATAGGAAGATGAAAGACTAAGAAGTTTAAGTACAACTATGAGTAAGAATTGTTATTATTGAAAACACGTAACTTCAAAATATAATTTTGGACCAAGCCCGAACACCTGAGTAAGGTTCGGAGAGAACCTCAAACTGATATTCAACATTCGTTTTTTTTGTAAATGATCCTTTTCTATTACTGTATTATTCGGATTTTGATTTCGTTAGTTCCCAAATTACTTTTTCCTTTATTAAATATGTACATTAGTTTAAACAATGATTCCTCAAAATACAATTAATTAATTCAATAAAGGTTAATACAAATAAACATTTCAAAATTGTTTCATAAATAATAATTATAAAAAACCAAATTATTGCTTTCTTCAAAGTTTTGATACACTCTAAATATTGTTTTCATATTGTTGTCTATATTTAAACCTTACTTTTATTGAAATTGTATTCCGTATTAGCTGCTTATATTTTTCATCACTTTAATTAAAAGGCTATTTGACTCAAAGGGATAATGTTAACCAGATAAAGGCTGTAATAACTCTTTAAAATTTTTGTAGAAACAGTCTTTGAAACGTTTGATGAAGAAATTAGTTAATGGAAGCCCTGTCAGATCCCAAAACTCTCAAATTCCATGATTTTATTTCAGATACTAATTAATTAACAATTAATTTGAATTCCGTTTGATGTTTACGGAATTCAAAACATTTCGTCTTATCCTCCAAGTATTATTATTTTGATGGATAACAATAATGCTATTTTTGAAATGTTTCATACTTTTCATTCCTCATTACAAATGTACCTTATTCTATTACATTTTTAAAAGATGATTTTAAAACAAAAACTATCATAATATCTTATACTTAACGACAAATATTTTAAGATTAATATTCCTTATATTAATACTACTTGTAAATTTTCACCAATTCTTTAGTAACTTAAATATAATATTTTTTGAGCAGATGTGTTTACAGCAGCTGAGATATAAATAGGTCTGTAAACCTTTACATATCAAGTGTCTTGATGGTATCACGTAAGGTTGGGAGTTGACATGGGTTTATTAAAGATTTCAAAGCGCGCTAATTAGAAAAGTCGTCATTTGAAAATCTAATTAAGCATTTTCAAAACCGGAATTCATGTACGTTTGCCTTATGCCAACATGTGTTGCGGTTAAATTTTATCTATGTGTAAGCAAAAAATTTCTTCAATGTAAGTTCATCACACTACCTCTGAGCAATTTTATAAAATATATTAGTTGTTTTTATATTATAACATATTATACTGTAGTCATAGTTTCATGCCAACATCAAGCTACCCCAGAGACTCTTTCAAGATTTATATTATCTCGTTCCTGGGGTATTTCGTTGAGATAACTAACCACTTATTAAACCCTTAAATTACTTACCACATTTGATTAATTATATCAAGTGAATTTATTTATTCAGTTATAGAATCTTTTGGTTTATTATAATCAGATGATTAGATGTATATCTCTTAATTTACTTGAAGTAGTCAAAATGAAGTTGAACTACCATTGTTTCCATGTAAGTTTTATTAAACTCTATGTATTAATTTATTAGACTGGTGTAATAATAACCTTGATTATCATATTATGCTTATTTATATATTATATAACCACGTTATGGTGAAACGATGTCCGTTTCGCATTAACGTGTCTCAGGTGAACGTCGTGAGTTATAATACACGTCTCTTTTATTACAATTTCGTGAAACTACAAGCTTATTCGAGGCCTGAATTATTCATATGTTTACGATGTTCTAAAAACTTTTACTGAAATTGTTTTTATTACACCCAGGCAATACAATTACGGAGCGAAATATAACTAGATTTTTTTTGTTTTTGTTTGAATAGAAGTTCAAAATATATGAAAATTCGTTACAATATTATTTCGGTAAATTTATGTTTCTTTTTTTTTATAGAAATATTAACAAAGTAAAAGTTTTTCACCTTATTATCACAGACTAAAAGCCAAATGGCTGGAGATAATCCAAACGTTCAGGTCTGAAAACATCATGCTGACGTCACACTGTAATCAGTTTGTGTACATTAGCCAGTGCAAAGGTCAACATGTTGGTAATCGGTGTCGGCAAAGTATGCTTTGAAGATAAGAGAGAAGCAAATTAAATATAAATACCCTACAAAATATTCACAAAAATACCTAGATTACTTTAAATTAACATATTTTCATTTCTAAATGTTCCTTAATAACAGTTGATGATAAATAAGATTCAATTTCAAGAAACAATGACAACCTTATTGGAATGTAAAAAGTAACATAAACGAAAAAAGACAAGATTAAAAATAAATAATTCCCTTCCAGAAGACAACATACTCGTAGATATCTAATCATTTATTTTTTATCATATCCTATTTCAGAATCTCAAAAGCATTGTCAAATAATAATAAATTATTTCTTTCTTTATATTCTATTTATATCTTTATACTCTATTCCAATTTGGTAATCGATTGTACCACAACATTACATAAAACAATATGGTTAGTATTATATTTGAAATGTGAGGGAAGTTTAAAAAGATATCAGTTAAATTACATGAAGCAGACAAAACTCCATTTGACCATATGCTTAGTAATGAATTTTGTAATCTTTCGCAATAATATTTTTCCACCTACTGAGACTTTCCTCGACGTAAACGAAAATGGAATGTGAAATATAAAAGTATTTTAATAAATCAATGAAACCCAAATAAAAGTCACGTCTTATCTAAATGACACAAAGGACCTTTAACACCAAATTATTGAGAGAAGAATGTTATCATAAAATTCCGATTTCCCCTTTTCACATTGGGATACCACATAAATGCAAGAATGTCAAATAAGTTCAATGGTTTCGCACAAAATCTGAAGGGATGGTCTGAGCTAATAGAAATTCCTCCATTGAAGGACTAAAAGAGCCACCTTTCGTATTCAAATTCCAGTGAAATTATAGTTATATTCGGATGGGATTTATTATAATACAGATTAGATTTTCTTACCTGTTCATTCTGGAGTAAAATATTTTATTTCATCTATCGTCTGACCTTTGTCCTTTTAATACTTTAGCCTTTAAGTTAAAGTGTTTCTTTATTTAGCATGAACATATGAACTGAAGAAAACACACATATATATATATATATATATATATACATACATATACACATCTTCTATATATATAAAAATGGATTGCTGTTCCTTAGTCTCGCTAAAACTCGAGAACGGCTGAACCAATTTGGCTAATTTTAGTCTTGAAATACTCCTGGAAGTCCAGAAAAAGTTTAAAAGGTGAGAAAAAATTGAATAATTGCCGGGAAAACCCTAGAAACAGCCCTTTTCTATTTCCCATACAAACGTTTTTTTTGACATTAGATTTGACAACTATAAACTAATATGTCAATCATTCTGTTTGATTGAAACAGGAAAAACCTGATTATTTATGGCCTCTAAGACGGAATAGAGATTGCCTGGTCAGCTTCTTCTTCGACCTGGCAATTTCCCAGCTATAGCCAGGGTCTGCCTTACATGTTTGTGAATAGTTTTGGCTATTTGTTTTTACGACCGGCCGCCTGCCTGACATCAACCCTCTTTGGGAATGCATTAATCAGTGATGTCTAAATACTCTTAGAAAGTACATATGACTCGGAAAAATTACATTGGTACTTGCCCGGGCCAGGATCGAACCCGCGCCCTCGGCAACGAGAGGCGGGCCCTTTAACCACTAGGCCACCACTGCCTGTTCAGCTATACCTACATATATTACTCTTGACCAAACTAACGCGGACGAAGTCGCGGGCAAAAACTAATATATATATATATATATATACAAGATTACATTATTATGAGTACTGAGTTTCTGCTATTGTATTTATTAATTATATATTTATTAATCATCCATTTTAAATAAATAAAACTGTTAACGAAACAAAATTAGATAAGTATATTAAAAATCTATATTTCTTTTACTAGTTTTAAACACTTACAAATTTTATCCTCAGAAAATATATTCATTAAAATGACTTTAATTACAAAAAAAAAAATCAAATGTTTTGAGACTAGGTCGCCGTTCTGCTTTGCTTACATTCATTTATTACGAGGGTTAATATTTTGACGAAAATTTAAAATCTATTTCTCGGGACCTTTTTCTGAGGTATTCATACATAATAGTACATAGCAAATACTTTCAGCTTCGATATTTTTTATATATGTATTTCTCAACATATTGATGGTGAAATATTATTGGTTGTAAATTGTAAAATTGTATCAGATGGTGGAAACATGAGGAAAAATTGAAATGGTGACCCCATACGCACTCAGATTTATTACAAAACTGCTGGCATGTAATTGCTACTATTTAAAAAAAATATTTTTAATTTACTATAATTTTGATAAAAAAGAAAAAAAGTTTCGTCCAAAGCTATATGACCTTTCAATTTATGAAAAAACGAAATCGAAATCTAATTATATAAAAACATTCCTTCATAAACGATTCTATTTCCTTTTTGCGCACAAGTATAGCGCTGCCGAAAATAAATTTATACCATACGATATTCTGTACAATGCATATAATTCATGAATCTTATTTTAGATCTCATCATAGTTCTCAGCGTGATATTTTCTAAACCTGTCCCGGGCACGTCAAATCAACGGAAATTACATTCTGTATACTGTCCGATATTCTTGGAAGCGGGAATGGACGGTTATTGAAAAATAACTTATGACCGGGGATATCCACGGCTCAGCTCAGCTTCATAATTCAGTGCTACTTTATATTCTATTTTCAATTCAATTTAACTCGGAGCTGAAAATAAAGTGGTACTTTTAATAAATATCAAAGTGGCCGAAAGAAAATTATGATTTAAAACATATTTTTCCTTATATAATAAATACACAACCTGTCTGTTACCTTGACACATGCGACGTGAATAAATAGGTTTAAGTGAGATTACTTTAAAACTATTCTATTTCACTGAATTTATTTAAACATACAATATTTTAGTATCATTTAATAAAAGAAGAAGCAACAGAAATATCAGATAACATAAATAAATATACTTCATTTGAATTAGAAAATATGGTTTTATTTAAAGGTGTATTACTCGTGAAAATATTAAAAATCATTGTATCGCATGTATCCATCCTTTGTCGAGACTTGATCACATCGAACACAAAACATCACATTCCACTATTTATGAAACCTTTCCAAATAAAATGTGTTGCCTTTTATTACGTGCTTATTCTGTACGAGATTCCATTTATATTACATGATTTATTATCTTGTCAAATCTCGTAATCTTGTGTCGTCACTTGGGAACATTCAAGCATGACAGTGAGCGGATTGATAAATGTGCTTTATAAGGTTCTTATGATAAGGACTTAGATAGAACAAGGCTAGCCTCCGGCTTTATATGTCTTGTATGACTACAATGAACATTATTTAGGATTAAACAATGTTTTCTACTTAATGATATTCAGTTATGATGATTGAGCTGGAATTTAAAATTACCTGAAAGTTTTGGAACAACTAATTTAATCACGAACATGTGTTGTTCAAGAATGAAGAACTTTAGCTTTAGCACTCAGTAAACAGCTGCTTCATAATTTTTCATGTTTATTAATAGTATATATTAAAATTTACTTACGTGAGGCAGGAACTTATAGAGAAATATATTCTAATATAAATTTTGTATTAGCCTAGTTTTAAATTGAATATTAACATGAAATATGAATAAAAAAGGTTCAATCATTTAACAGATTTGCTAAATAAATGATAAAGCAAACAATGCTCGCTCGTAAAAATAGGTTAATACAGAGATTAATGTGAGAGGCTATTGAAATTTAAAATAAATCCAGTAAATTCAAAAAAATAGAGACAATGGCTAGTAATTTTATCCAAAATATCATTCAAAATATAATCCAAAATATAAAATCCCATAACTGTACTTAACATAACATGTTCTTAACCCCATTACAAAATCTCAAGATTCAGTAAGCTCATTATTCATGTAGCTAAAACGAAACGCAAGAAAATTAGGAAATAGTTGGTGGGTATATGACAAATAACAAGACAAAATGACAGACACTTTTATTTTGACACACCGTGATCACAGTTCTTGTGTAGTAACCGGAGAATTGTTGGATAAAATGTATTATCATATTAGGAAAAAGCGAGTAATATATTCGAAAATCATAATTAATTTAAATTTTAAGCTTTTTTCCAATAAATTAGTTTTTTTTTTGGGATTTTTACTAACGATAATATTCACTAATATAGAGTGTAACAAATGTTTAATATATATTTAATCGATCTAAGAAAAACATTGTCATTGCTTAGTTCGAGACGAGAATCTTCAACGACAGTGGGATATTTATAACAAACAGTTCTTGCGATCTGTCGTCTTGTATCATCACTTTGAAGCCTGAACCCGGCACAGCAAAGTACACTTGCGAGGTCTCCAGTGAAGGCCCTCGCTTTGCACTAGCGAGAAAATCTGCCAATATGACGTTAGCAGGTAAGATTACACGATGATATTATATTTTGAGGATAGGCTTACATATATTAAACTTGAAGTGTATATTATAGTATTTTAACTGAACAGAATAATATCGGTTAATTTTTGAGACTGCATGATTATAATATTTTCGATTTCTGTAAATGGTCTAAGCGAATTAAATGAGTAATGGATGAATTACGGAAAAATGTCTTTCTTAAAAGTATTTCCGAGTCACATCTAAAATTATGTACTATTATGCATATTTTTTTTAATAAAACATTTTCTGTTATAAGACAAACATTTCAGTAATATCTTAGACGTAATGGTTTACTAAGTTTGGATGTTAATGGTGTTTTTTATAACAGTATTACCGGAGTATGAACCGTTGATTACTGGTCTGCCAACGTTCGTGAACGCTGGTGAACAGGCGTTAGTCAACTGCACGTCAGACTACTCCCTCCCAGCAGCTATCATAGACTGGTTTGTGGATTCCGAACCTCAGGAGGTGAGACAATTTTTCTTTTGTTTATTCATCAAAGCTAAGAAGTCTAATCTTCGTGTTGGATTGATTTTATCATTGTTAGCAAAAGTTACTGATAGTTAAATTCAAGTTTATATTTAGCAAATAGTGAAAAAAAGATATGTAGATAGATATGTGGAACAAATTACTTATTTTTTATATAAAAGAGCCCATAGTGTATATATAATATTTTCTTTATGAAGCTGTGTAAGGTAGTCTCATTCTAAATCCGTAAAAAACCTTATTACACACCATTATCTTCTTTATCTCAAAGCTATTTGAAGAGAAAAAACCATTTCATAACAGCGGTACCGAGAGCTCGAGAAAAACCTAAGATATTGATCAGATGATGTTTATGTCATATCACTTTATAGTTTCATGTGACATTTTATGTTAGAAATAACATTATGTTTTAGGTTTCTGATGTCATTTGTTTTATTTCTCATTCTTTTGTCGTCTGCTTTAAAAACTTTCATTGTATGTGTTGCGTTTTGTGTGCCTTCACATGTCCTTCATATTGTTTTACGTTCACCTCAAAACATCAATGTATTTAAATTTAGCTTTGGACAGGTTATACTTCGGTTATAAGCTCAAAAGAAGGCAGGAGATGAAATTTTTATGTAAACGACAATCTAATTTTCTACTCGTATTCAAATACAAAAATGATTACAGATTATTAAATATATTGTTATATTATTTTCGTTCTACATAAAATTAATATCTTCGTAATAATATTCTTGCTTGGGAGATAAAAGCCTGATTTTATTCAAACGTTCAATCACCTTACATACTCTCATACAACCAAGAGTATAACCTCAGTACATAAGTGTACCGTCACTTACTTAATATATGTTTTGTCGCGTCTATAAAAATATTCTTTGATATTATCAAGGGAGATGTAAATGGAGGATGTAAATTGAATGGTAATAGCATATGAAGACGCTTTTATTTTCATGTCACGAGAAAATAATACTCTCTTTAACCTCATTGTGTTTTTATTCTTATACACACATTCAATAAAGGTTTGTAGTTTTCATTTCAATGAAATATCAATCGCGACAATATTTTTATCACTAGGCAATCCAAACTGAGATTGAGTAAAACTTTTCTGTTTGGTTAAAACATAAACATAAAAACGTCTTTAATTTCTCTAAAAGGTAATTAAATGTAATGACAATTTTTTCCTTAACCTTTTTTGAAATAAAGTTTTAAGAAAGCTACTCAGAAAGTCCACAAAAAGAGATCTTGAATGAGTTGTAGTTTTCTATATAACCCAGGGTAAGATGTAAGGGCGTTCCAGACCTTTTGTGGGCCTCTTTACAGGGACTCTCAGCACAATAAACCTTTTTCTGTTCGTTGAAGCCATTGTTAAAGTAAAACCATTTTGATGTGTCATGATTTTTTCATTTTGTAACGCTGTGAGCAAATTTAAGTATATTAATTCAAAGGTAATAACAAAAGGTTCGTTGTTGATAAGAATTCTTCACAAAGTTAAAAAGTAAATAAGAGTCAGCAGTTTCATAATTTTTTGTTATTATTTATTATTATATGAACAAATTCCTTATTATATGAACAAATTTTAAACGTTCCTCTCTCTAAATATATAGACTATATGTTTATAAAAAAATATACATTTTACATCGTGATTAATAACATTATGAACTTTTGAATAAAGCACGTAAAATTCTTTTGTACTCTTTTAATTTTATCAGGCTTATTTTATTAAATGGAATAACTATACACATATTCTGTAAAAATAGATGTCATTGTATAAATCGTTCCATCAGATATAAAACATGTTCAGTCTCAATACAAAAAAGCTATTAAGATCCTCAAACAATACATTAGAATTGTGACAAAAACAATCGAATGATCAAGATCAAAGGTAGAAATCTTGGGTTAAATTGATTTACAAAAGAATTCTAATAAAAGGAATCATGTTGGTTTGTTACAAAGTAAAAGTTTCATTGACGATCTTTCATTACTTAGATATAAAATGATTAAAACACTCAAAATATATTGAACACAAGTATAAAATTTTCGCATCGTTCAATATTCAAATAACAGCAACAACATACAAAACATTGTTTTGACAGTTTTGGAATTCTAACAATCACAGTTTTATTTTTATTTACGACACGATGGGAATGTTACAAACATATGCAAAAAATGTATATATTGTTGACAAATAAATTTTATCGGTTTATTCGCTCTATTTTCTGTGATTGGAGCAATAAATAAAGAGACTAACAAAATCCGTTAGGCCTACAGCAGTACGATTGGATTGAACCGTTCGACTGAAAACACAAATGGCGCGGAAGCATCGACCAAGTTCGTTATAACTTGCCATTTGATTTACTGTTAATGAACGATATTACAAGGACTATGAATCAATAAATAGTTGTTAGGAAAAATATTCTTTGCTATACATATGTCTAGTAACGGTTGCTAGAATTTTTATCTAATTTATCTGGTAAAGAATTGTGGAACCACTAATTAATTATATAAGAAAACAAGAGTATGAAATAATATTGTACTAAATTAATTGTTTTCATACAAGTTGTTAAAAATTATGAGATAATTATATTTTATCTATTTCTGAAATGAAATATTTAATTCATAACAATGAAAATATAGTAACCGTAATTTTTGTTGAATAAATAAAAGACTTTTAGACGTTATTTTAAATAATTAGACTAATTTAGATTCCCATATAATATATTTTTAAACTAAAGTTAATAATGTTAGTTTAAAATATGAATTATTAAGAGCGTGTTTATTAATTTTTCTGTGGGTTGAAAGCGTTCTAACCAATCTTGAGAAATATTTTTACTTTTAAACGGTCCACAATATGATGTCATCCACATCGTAGATAATTAGGCGAAAATACATCTCAATATATCTCATATGTATAGAAGTTTGACTTAAGTAATGTTTCTAAATAGATGAAGAAATATTACATAATTATGTTTTAATACATTTTTTATTCTCTTTTAGCAGGAGCACAAATCTTCGTTATGTGATTTTTCTTATCGAATACTGCTTTCGTTTAAAATTAATAACCATAGTTCTAGATAACACTTTACACAACAGGTGAAGTTTATTAATCTGTACTTAATTCCTTTGAAATTGTATTTTTTTTCATAACCACAAACGTCAAGTACAAGTTCATGTATGTCAAATACATTAGATATTAATCATACTTATACAAGTTTTATGGGCACTGGCCATTTTGTTTAGTTGTATTTAACATCGAAAGTTTTGTTTGAATTCAATAAAACATATACATATTATTACAGAACTCATAGTTGAAATTATGCAAACATCGTTATTTATTTGAACATCATCTAATATTTTATCAGGATCCAGTTATAACTGGTGTAACCCACGTCTCTGGTGCTGATGGTGACGGTCTGCGTGCATCGTGGCGGACTCTGCACGTTTTCCCTGACGACTACGCTACACACCGTGGCTATCTAGCTCTTCAATGTCGAGCCACACTTCCTACTAGACCGCCACACATCCGAAGCATGGCAGTCAGGCTGTTCGTCGCTAGCAGACCACACATATCGTCTTATATGTTAAGTAAAAATAGTAAGTGGGCGTGTAAAAAAGATTTGTTTTTGATTTAAATTACTCACGAAATAACGAATATCATGAAAAATGCTATAGATTTTTTTTCCACTTTTTAGTGCCTCGTACTTGTTTTTCTGAAATCTATTATATTTCATAACAAAATTTAATATCCTCCTTACTATCTTCCCATATAAAAGTAATTAATGAAAACATACTCATTCCGTAATTAAATGTTTGCATGTTTTAATATGTAAATAAATGCAATTAAGTATTCTGAGAATAATAAAATGTACATAGACTGTATTTGCCTTGGCGCCGCATCGTCTCGGTATTCGAACTGCGCTCGAAATGTTGCCTGCATATGCAAATAATGCAAAATACGAGCAATAAAGTTCCTAAGACATGAATCAAAGAGAAGTTCTTTGTTTCTTCAATAAAATTGATTTCTACATCAACGAAAATGAATAATTCTCATTAAAAGACTACTTTTATTACTAGTACACTTTGGAACTACTATAACTAATAATATAAATTTACAATTCTTATATGAAAAACATTGTCCTAGTAGAAAATTAAGTAGGATTACAATAATTTTAAATTTAATAGTTCTCTGTAGGTTTGTTTTCAAGTTTGGTTGGGTAGGAAGCGAGGTTATAACGGTGGAGCTGAGCGTTTAACGCGCGTTAGATAGGCGTCCTTAAATTTACACCTGGGTCGCAAGTCCCAGGCACTGTTGAACTCTCACTACAACGCAACCATTTAATGCTAAGTGGTTTCGTCTCTGTAACATTTTCCTTTTCATTCTAGTTCTTAATTTTCAAATAATACTGCCAGTGTAGCCTTTTAAATGTATATTTAAGAGTTAGTTAACTTTTATATAGTGAGTTCTTTAAGAAGAATATTCCATTTCCAGATGCTGTTGGTAAAAGCAGTGCAATTAGATTACATTATGAATTGTTTCTATGGACCTTACTTCTGGCGGTGAGGAGACAAGTGCCTTTACTAGTGAAATAAATATTGGACTAATTGCGGACTGAAGTACGTAAAGCTGTGACGTAATTTTAAACAAATATTAGTTCTAAGAACCATACATATTGTGTATATTTTATTTGCGATATAAAATTCATTGATAGTTAATAAAATTTTGATAATTCATATCGTTTCTTTTCAAATTGATAGAATATATGATTAATTTATATAATAACCTAAGTTACTTTGAGTTTTAATAGACTAAATAGATTTGAAAATAATGCGTTTTACTCTTTTGTTGTAAATATTTAGATAAGTGTAGATCTTAACACGTTTCGTATTATAATGCACTTATTGTACAGAATCTATCGGAAATACGATCATGTGTTGTAAAGGTTAGTCGAACAATGTGTGATTTAAATTAAATAATAATCTATGTGCCAATTAATTTAATTAAGTGTGCATTTGTATCTTTCTCTCTGGTTCATAGGATGAAAGTTCTCCTTTTATTTAGTTTCTTATTAAAATAAAAAGAAATGTATAATATATACAGATGATCAATGGAAAGTGAAGATTCAATTAACATTTCTTGACTTTTAGTGCGGCAAAAGTGTGTTTTCATAATTGTTTTCAATACACAATTATTGACAATATACGAAATTTTATAGAAAATAAGAATAATTATGATAGAAATTAATTTTTTCGTACACAACACCCAGAATGGCTTTTAATAATTAACTATACTCCGCACCGCATTAAAGGATAAATTACCTTGTAATTATCTTTTTTTTCTAGTTTATGTCTGTATATATAAATATATCGTATTGTAACATAATGGTACATAAAACCCTCAAGTAACCTCCTATCAAAATTCTGGAACGGTATTTTACAATAATTATCTTTCTTTCATAATTCTCATATTAAATGTTATATTTTGCATACGAATTGCATTTAAAATTCGTTCCTAAATATTTTGTACAGAATACAATGAATAGAAGACAATCAGGGAAACATGTAAATGAAATCTAGTTATAAAAATGCTCCATTCATATTCGACGAATTTATTTGATTAAATCTTTAAAGAAGTTATTTATTTCGTTCTTCTGTGATAATGTAAGTAAATTGTATTTATTCTACAAAAAGATATCTAAGTGTCAATAATATAATTATTGAAATAAACTGTCGTTTTATTTGAAACACAAATAACATTGATGAATATCGGTGAATTGAAGTAGTGAGAAAGTTACCCGCACTAGATCTTAGGATCCTTACAAATAGTATTGTAATAGCTCCTAAAAGATGTCAATTAAAAATGATATATGTGAAAGTGTTATACCTTTTCTAAGAGTGGTGTATCGACCTGGAAACTCTAAGCTATTCGCTTGCTATATGTTGACTCAAACAGTACCACACCTGTCTGTGACACTTTATTTATTAAAGATGTTATTGGATGTAACAACCACGTTGGATTCTGTTTAATATAAAACACTTGAATACACTCTATTAGTAGTAAATTACTTGTAGTTTATACTGAAAAATACCACATGTGTTAAGTTCGATAAAAATATTTTATTAATTAAAAATACATATTAATGCCAAGTTATGTTCAAATCGTTTTTATTTGAAGTTATTTATTTTGAACACTAGTATCATAGATTTGTAAGGTGTAATAAAACTATTATAATGGCCTTATCACAATTAAGTACTAGTAACCTTTTGTCGTCGAAAAACTTGCAGTTAAGGTACATAATTAAAATAATGTATAACTTGTTATTATTGATATACAATCAATACCAGACTATGAATTCTTAAACCTGAAAAACAATTATCTTTTCAGTTAATAATCCAATTTAATTGGATATTCTGTACGATTCTTTGATTTACAAATAATAATAAAGATTTTCCTCTATTCCGTTTCTCCACATCTACGTTTGCTCAAGACTGTTTTATCCCGACTGATAAAATATTCACATGAGAATAGGACTTATCTAAATAAGAGATCTCTTTGTCCTTAAGATAAGCATAGAATGACTAATTTCTTCTGAAAACACAAATATACCATTAGACATTTGTATAAACAGATTATTGTTTAGTATAAAATACTATTAAGTCAATGTTAATATGAGCATATACCACTTTCAGTAAACAATATTTTGCGTTAAATAAAAATAAGCCTTGTATTAAAATGAATACTAATTGAAATAATGTATGAAACATGTAATAAAATTACAAGCAGAAATGTTCCAACATATTGAATACATATTTTTAATTAAATTCTAAAACTAATAATACTCTGACATTGCTCAACTAACAATACATACAACATTGGTACGTACAATTTACAACGCTGCTACGAACCAGTTACACGCGCTACGAACGTAGAGGTAAGGTCTACGGAACGTAGCATTTTTAGATCTACGAATAATTAAACCAATTAATTTTAAGAACTAATAACATTTTTAGATATTAATTATTATTATTTCATTTAATTAATTACATAATCATTGAATGTCATATATGACCGATTTACATCAACTTTTTGATATATAAAATGAATTTCTACAGAGAAATTATATAATTTGTATATGGGCGCGCTGTTGTGATAACGCCCTTATATATCTGGGATCTCTCCATTTTCTATATAATAAATTAATAATGTCACAGTTAGTGATAGTTTATATAAATAGTATAATTTTAAGTGATTTGACAATATATTATATGTCCATATTGCTATGATATTTCAATGTGGAAGTTGCTTTATAATGTCGCAGGTTCAATAAAATTCTATCCAGTAACAAGTCAATCGAATCAATTAAATCATCAATCCATACCAGAACCCATTAATGGTGGAACGATCCAATCTGACCAATGAGTTGGACTTCCGGCTCTAATGGAGCGGAAGATACAATTGAGTGTCTGCAATCACTCAGAGCTAGCAATGAAATAATGGTAATGGAAACTAGTCTTGTTGCTCGATAAGTTGGCACTAGTTCACCTTAATAACTGTTACTAAAAATCATAGGAGAACAAAAAAATATAAAGTAGAATAACCATAAAAATATATAAAAGTAGAAAAGAAAAGAACATGTTTGTATCAGAACACTTTTTATTTTTAGATAACTGTGAATACGTCGAAGGTCACCGATTTCATTTCCTCGTTTGGATATAAGAATAAATATGTGAATGGAATAATCTGGCGTTGGACATTTTCCAGCTTTTTATTAGAAATAAAAATTTTCCCGTGTATATTAGGTCACAAAATTAATCAGAGTTAAAAAAAATTGCTCAGGACTTCGTTAAAAAATAAAAATTAAACAATCATCCGGCACAGCTCTGTAAAGGTTTTTTGTTTTATATTGTTAGAGCCATTTTAAAAAACAAAAATTCGAAGAATCATAGTCGAATAAAACAAACTCAACGATCCATAAATATTTAGCTGGAATTCCCATTCAAATACTTCTAGTTCCATTATTTGTTTAGTTCGATGTTCACGAAAATAGAACACAATTTAAATTTCCAATCATGAGGAACTGTTTTTTTGTGAACTATTTTAAATAAACAAAATAACTTATGAGAGAGCAATCTGACTTCTTTCAACTATTAAATCGTACATCAATTTGACGCAAAAATATCTGACGAATTGATAACGAACTTCTTATTTGTGTAATACTGTAAAAACAACTTGAATGCAATGAAATATTGTTTATGCCGAAACGATCAGAAATAAAAAGTGTTTTGTGATTTCATAAAAATACCATGCGAGTGAAATTTTATTGGATTGTAGGCTATTTAACTATAAATGTGGGAAATTTATTTGAGCTAACAATAATAAATTTTCTTTTTCAAAATTTCCTTTTTATTGAATAGACTTAAGTCAATAGTAGATACTCGTAAGATTATTTACAGGTTATAGATGACTGAAGCATATAAAAAATATATTATTTCAATGACAGGTTGAAACAAAACTACAAAATTTACAAATTCCGGAGAACATAAATCACATTTCACAATCACTTCACTGTAATGATACCTATAATACGACATGCTAGTGCTTCTATATCTATCACTATAGACGAACCTTTTTGAGACAGCGTACCAAACTTAAACTGTAAAAAATAGAAGAATTTTGTGTTTTATACTAAAAGGTGTAGTTGTCTGTGTAATTAGTTTAAAATGCCAATGGTTTTGTGTGACTAAATTTCCATATCTGCAATCCATTCTTATTAAAATGTGAGATTTTATTATTAAAATAATATACTGAACAAGTATCAATACGAGCACTCCGACTCGTTAGAAGAATAACTTGAGATTAATAAGTTGAATACTAAGTATTGATAATTCAAAGAATTAGTTGTTCCCTTTTACTTATTATGTTTATTTATATTAAATATATCACAATATCAATATGTCATTTTAATAACGAAGTTATTGTTTTTCCTTAAAGGTTTGTCATTCAAATAAATCCAAAACAAATTTCCAAAAAAAAGAAAATTAATAAAAACTAGATTGTTCTATTAAAAAAACATGTTTGATTAAATTTCGTTTCGTGAAAGAAGGCCAGTGGGAGATGAACACAAATTTAATATTAAGATAAAGATGGGCTACTTTATTCCCGAGTTATATCTGTTTGCATTACATTAAGGAATCAGTCCCTGGACGGTATAAAATATTCACGAAGGAATAGGAACTTTAATAAGAAATAACATCGTCTTACAGGAACGGTCGATGAACAAACACATCAATTAGTCTTATAAGGAAAATTGTTATATAAATTTAACTCGAGCCACTAAAATGGCGCTGAAAGGTCAATAAAAGGTCACTCCTTTCCAGTGATGGACTTCAATTAATATTTCAATAGAGAAGTTTAATTGAGTAACAAAATGGTTTAAGCTCTAATAATACACAGTGCAAAGTTGTGAGTGCGGAAGTTTTCAATTTAAGAGAGTAGTGACTCAATGATCAATCAATAATTATTATTATTGTATTATCCCTAATAACATTTTATTATAGTTTTTTTGCACAACATGGAGGCAAAATAGAGTACTTGTTATTTTTTTATACTAAAAGGTTCGCTTTAAATGGAAAAATAATAAGCACTACACACGTACTCAGAATTAAATATATTTTTCAAAATATGTTATATAAAGTATTCATCACTTCAGGTAAGGATATGATTCTGAATGTTAAATATAAACCTTGACATCTCGTTATTTGATTTGAAAGAAAATTTTGTACAAAATTATATTATAGCAAAAACAGAAATGACACAATTAGTTCAAAACTTTTCGTATTAATGATGAGAACATTCAATATAAACATTAAGAACAATTTACAACATGATTTATAAAGAAAACTTGTATGTTATGTACACGAGTATGTATACATATGTATGAGAAGCGAGGCAAATAAACAAATATTTAGCTCTAAGATGTCTTTCTATGCAAATGAGCTCACAAATACAACGACAAGATCTGCTCGGCTTAATTTGTATAAATTATCAATTGCCACGCACTCAATTTAAATAAAAAGAAGCATCGTTCAACATGGCTTCAATGTTATTTTATAGTTTTCTACTCTAACTTTAAGTTTATAATCACAACGTAATAACAAAGGAATGACGTAAATAAACTATAACTTTAAATAAAAGAAGTTGTTATTATTTAGACATATTTCATTTACAAAAATCTTTGACGTTCATAATTAAAAGGAGTTTTAAAACAAAAACCTACACACAAACGTATATGAATCCGTGAGACATAAATTGTATTCAGTTTATTTTAAGAGATAAACTGTTCCAGAAAGGATTTGTATAAATTATAAACGTTTTAATTACATCTTAAAAAGAAATGTTCTTTAACGAGTCTTTTAAATATCGTTAAAGATTTTAAAAAGTCGTATGTTTTATTTAACCTCGCCTCTTTAAGCGAAACGTTTAATAATTAAATAGAATAAATGTAAATGACTGAATAAAAAGGTTTCAAAGTTTACTGTTTCTATTTTTAGTTAAAATAATATCTGTATTTATTGGTTTCAAAAGATTTGAGAGCCGAGATTTCATAATATGATAATAATTGTGAAAAATATTTGTAATAATATTTTCCTTCCCCCGCATCACTTGTCAGTTATAATTGATTATTATCTATTTTTGTATAAAATTTGCTCAATCTATAAATAAAACTCTGTAAATAACACTCAGTCTCGGTTGTTTTAGATGTAAAACAATACTATTTATTATACTTTTTAAATATCCGCTAAGGTAATAATTAGAAGGATGTGTATGTTTTTTTGATAGGTAAGTAAAAAAAAGAGTTAAAAATATGATATCATAAATAATAACCACATTGTTTAAATTGAATCTTTTATAATACACTAAATGTATGTCACTTTTCTTTGATCGTGATATTCTTATATTGAAATTACCCAAGTGAGAGGTCTAATAAATTTAACATGTACTTGTAAAACGTTTTTATTAAATAATTTAAATGGATAAGGAAAACTATGAAGTGAAAATCATTATACGATTGATTGATAGGTTATATGTAACAGTGTTCGTGTTCAATATGATGAACTCCTTAATAAGTAATTATGAGCATAATAAATTAAATACTATGTTGCACGTTAACAGACCCTGGTTAAAGCCGGGAAATTGCCAGGAAGAAGAAGAAGAAGTTGCATGTATTATATTAAATTTTCAAATCGAACGACAAGGAAATATTTTTAAAGGCAAAAAAAATAAATGTAAAGGAGGAAACTTAAATACAAAGAGGAAAGATATTATTTTGATGTAATTATTTTCTCATATGGCAACTACGCGTATATATAATAAAAAAAAATACAAAAAAGTTAAACTTTATGTACAATTATATGTAAGGGTCAGAATGATTAGAACTTTTTTTAAATAGCTTAGATCCTGACGGGAGGATCTTTTAACCTTTTTAAGCCTTTTAGAGGCATTAGTATCACAATAAATGTGTTTCCATTCTTATACTAAAAGGATTTTTAAAAAAAATTACGATATAATGTAATTCAGAGAAAATGTTATTCAGTGAAAATAGTCGTTTTTACTAAAAAATCTGGTTCCATGAAATTATAACATTGCATTAGTCAAAGTAATAAGAACTTTAATAAATGCGAATGCGAATTCTAGAAAGTGATTTTCTAGATGCGAATTCTAGAAGTTCATAAATGTTAATTTTAAAAATACTCCATGTGTTTATATCAAAGTTGCATTGTCCTTTATAGAAACTCCATAGTAGTGGCACTCGATAGCGGCTAGAAAAGACTAGCCTGAAAGTTGAAAAATATATCCCTACAATAAAATTTAATGTACGTAATAATTTGGAAACCCTGTAAATATTTCGTTTACATTCATTTATAAGCATCACCTAGGTCATATAATCTATTAGGAACTTATAAAACATAATAAAGATATCTAGTTGTTTAAGAACACAAACAAAATCTTTATTTTTTCACATCCATGTAAATTAAGGTAAACAAAATCGTATTTAACTTAGCTGGAACATAAATTACCTCCTGAAATAAAAGTAATAATAATAATATTTTGAAATCGAAACATCTATAAATAAGAATGTTTCGTTTTGAATTATGTTATGCAATAAATTGCTAAATTAAGTTTTCTCTGTTTTCGTGACTGGGGTTACATTTAAAGTTTCTTATAAAAATCTATAAAGATATAAATAAAAAAATATAAATAGTTTACAGTTTTTTTGGAAAGCAGTGTCCTCAATGATCATACCATATAGGCAATACATATTACGAGTTTACTAACAAACTGCCTAAGAATAGGTTAGTCGTAAATTTGTACGCGGTAGATGTGGGAGCGAGAGGTATAACAGCTAAATCTGTTTACAACCTACTAAAAGACTCCGACTTGTCTAGAACTAACATCAATTCATTCTTAGAACGTACTTCGAAGGATGCTCTTGTAGAGTCGTTTCGAATTTGGTTAGGCAAAGACAGGAACTTGGACGGTGGTGGTGACCGTTTAGCGCGCGTTAGAAAGAGGCCCCTTTAACCTACACCTGGGTCGCAAGTCCCAGTCACTATTAACACAACTTTCCCTGCAAGGTGATAGAATATAGACCATAGATAAATACATGGAATGCTGAGAGATTTTATCTCTTGCTTTGTCTTTTTATCCAATTCATTAAATTATCCATTAACCGAACAACTATATTAGATTCATCTAGATAAATAATTCATATTGATTATTATCATATCTTGATAATTAAATTAATTTTAATAATTAATATCGCAAGGAAATATATTACAGGTGATACCGAATGATAAATTGCAGATATTTATTAAACTGATGAACTAATTTATTCAAGGCTTTCGTTCATTCTGTTACAAGATATTTATCTTGAAATATATTTTTAAACCTCTTTTAAAGTAACATACAATTCATACATCTTCTTCAGTATAATATATGTATTATACAACCTATTAAAAAATAACTAGCTAAATTGAATTCATTAAATATTATTATAGCACATAATTATAATAATGTTATGTGGCACCTGACGTAGGTATTAATCGAACACATTACTTGATCAATTTATAACAACGCCCATTAAGTTTAGAAATAGAGCCATTCCAACCAATGAGTTGGACTTCCGGCACTAATGGATCGGAAGGGTCGATTGGCTGTCTGTAATTACTCAAAGCCTACAATGAAATAATTGCAAATATATCGACCTTATAATCATTTGTAAAGAAGATGGACATTAAAAGGAACGCCGTGCATCCTACGATGGTGAAAAGTTAATGGAGAAATTATATAAATAATAATTACTGCAAAAAATTTAAAAGATAAGTTATTTTCATGAGCCAACAAATATATATTTATTCTAGGTGCTTTCATCATAATATAACATGGCTATGTATTCACAAAATGGATAAATATGTATTTAATTATCATCATAATAACGATATCCAAGCCCTTTTCAGAAGCTAGTTAAAGTGTATGTTAGAGTTAGAGAACTGTTAGTTATGTTAGAGAACTTGTTGTTATATTGTAAGAATAACTAAGAAAACTGGTGAATCATCAACGACTTAGTTAGGAATAAAATGTATAATAATATTACATATGTAGTCTATTTTAAACACAATTGTATTTATTATAAATAAAAATAAAGAAACTCTTTTACGGGTTTATTCAATTTGATTTTATTTCTCAGCTTGTTTAAAGTTAAAGGCAGTTGTTACAGACAAAATTGGCTACATCGTGAAGATGATTTCCATTAAAACAATATGAAGCCATATAAAAAGTGAGCCAAATCCCAAGACTGATCAAGAATATCATCCTTTACAACAAACGAGTGTATTGTGACTGTTGCTTGTCATACATTGGATGGACAAAGTAGAACATCGTTACAAGGGTTTAAGAACATGACCCCCCCCATATTAAAAATAAGTTAACGTTGAAGACAAGACCTGAACATAAAGTGAACCAGTCAAGACATAACATATAAATAAAACATTCAGAACAAAACAAAAATCAGTTTTTTTCGAGGAAGTTACGTCAGATTTATGATTATTTATTTAAACCAGTACATGGTGCAATGAGAATGTATGATACAAAATTTTCGCAATAATAAGGTAAGTATGTACTTAGGGGGCTGTTTTATAGGCTTTTGCTTTTAATTTAACAGCCTCAAAGCCTTTTTTATGGCCTGTTAGGGGAATTTGAGAGAAAGCAACTGTTGAAATGTTTCAGAGAATAATGCAATACGAATTTTTACTCATCATTTGTTATTTACATGAGGATTTTCTTTATTATAAAAATATCTTATATTATATATTTTCAAGGAATTAAAATATTCACTCTTTTTTTTTTTAATCTTTTATATAATTAACTTTTTTGCTCATATATATCCAAAGAAAAAATCCCAATAAGTATCATAAGTAACTAAAATACTTTGAATTGATCTTTATTTGCATATTTTGATCGTGACTTTGCATTAATAAGGACTAAAGGCGAAGAATCGTTGGGTATAATTAAATTTATTGAACCTTTTATTCTATATATGTATATATACTATTTTATTTTATTAATTTTTTATTACAATTTGTTTATTTAAATCTATATATTTTTTTATATCTATTTGTATTTTACATTAATGTGTTATAAAATTTTACGAATAGGTGTTTCATAAAGCATTTTTTCTACGTACACATATATACAAGATAATGTAAAATAAATATAACAATATTAGTTAGGCATAACGCAAATAGGAGTATAATAGAAAGCCTTTTGGAAGGCCTTTTACCGAAAACAGTTTTTCTTATCGAAGATACATTTTTCTTGTATATTAAAGGAAAAAATGAATCATATTATGCGTTCTGTTTTTGTTTGATTTCACAAACAAACAACTTCCGTGATTTTTGGATTGATACTGATCAACAGCTTATTTGAGGCAAAAAATTCATAGCATACTCGAAATATTACAAAATAAACTTGAACTTTATTAATTTTGCTGAATAGTTTTAGTTAAAGAAATTGTTTATTTAAAAAGTTGAAACTTCAGCTTTGTTGGAAACATCAACAATATAGTCGTATCAATACTATCCGTCGTGCCATTTTAATGTACGACAGTAAATGTCTTATAATATTCCAATATTGAGATTAAAATGGATATGTATCGAAATTAAAATTTCCTCCGGAACTGTTTAAAAATTTCACACATTACAAATGAGGCCGAAACAAAACCGCAATCAATCCTTTGATATGGTTACGCTTTTTTAAATTCTGTACAGTATCAGATAAATTATTTTCGAAAATACAGTTCTCTTTTCTTAAATATTTAAATATCACGTACTATGTGCTTGATTTTCAATCATAACAAGAATTTTTCATTAAAGAACTTTCTTTTAAAGATTCAGAACATAGAATACATATAATTCTGAATAGTAAGCTTTTTATTACTTCACATTTATTAAAAACCAAAGTCGTCAATCAGGTTGAGTGACTATGGTATGACAGATATATAAATTTACAGTCGTCAAAGTTAGGAATACTATCTTTTTTATTCCACAAGATAGTTAAGCTTAAAAGGCCCCTGATCCCTCGAGGAGTCGCCATCAGGTCGTCAGGTAGCCAACCTGCATGATAGAGTCACTTTGGGATTTTACATAGTGTAGCCTCTCATAGGTGGCTATATAATTGGCTCCCTTTCGAACAGTAGCAAACCACACTCAGTGTGCGCTCAAACTAGTACGCGAGAAAACTAAGAAATCGTTGCTCTTAGATGATAAAACCAGACTTACTGATCGACTTTTATCTTGTTTATGTATGATGTAAATTTCTATAATGCAACTCAAAAGTGAGCTATCATTCGTAATTTAACCATGACCTTTACCTTAAAAAAATAGTTTCATTTATTAAAAAGAAAACGACTTGAATAATAATTATATTATACAAAATCCTGAATATATTTAAAATATTTTAAGGGTTTTGAATTTTGGTCCTACTTGTAAATTATTATCTTACCATTTAATTGCTTGAATTTCCTTTAGAAAAAATTAAAGTATAGAAACGAAATAAAATATAAAATCTCGTTTAATAACAAGTGAACTCGGAAACGGAATTAACCTTTGTTGGAAAAGCAATCATGGTGCCGGAACGTTCCGTAATCTTTCATAAATCATCTCCCTTCAGACTTTAAGTCTAGGATTGATAAACTGACGACGCGATTACCAAAGAAAAATACATTATTAAGTATAAAGTGTAATTCATTTTGTAATAGCATTGTTTTTATGGAATGAAAAATGAGTTGAATGTTCAATATTTACTGAAAGCGCCGTTATTCTATAATTCGTGAACGTGTTCGTTCCGTTTTACGATTTTTATTAGAGTAAATCATAACTGAAATCTTTTCAAAGCATGATAATTTTATTTTCAAAAAGCTACTAGTATTGAATGGTAATCACATTGGTATTTTCATGTTTTTATTCTAAAATTAAATTGGGACTCTTTGTAAAATATTTATTATAATCCAAGTTATATTTTTATATATACAACACAATTATATCGCTATCTGCGTAAATGTAAGTCCTAAGACATTATTTTCTTTTTAAGATGTTCTTAGATATAATATATGTATATATAGCAATAGCTATAGCATAAGCAAACAGAATGTAAGTCTCAATGTCTACTATAAATAATTATTACCTTTCTAAAATGCCTGAATTATGATTACACTAATGAATAAATTTGTAAAAACGATAATTAAGGCCGTTTGATTTTTTTTACTATTGAAAAATGAAGATAATGGAACTATGAGTGGAACACCATTAAGAAGGTCACCATAGGTTTAGAATTTCTATATGGATATATTTAAAAATAATCAGCAAAGAATCCTACCAATGAAGGAAAAAGTGAAATTAAAACTTATTGTATAATTAAACATATATGTCATATTAATTTTCATGTCATGTTTGTTTTAGCATTATGAACAGGGACTAGTTTTCCGAGGTCGAAAATTTGCAGTTCATAACTTCGATCCCAAGAGATGAACATTATTTATCGTAGGATATGATTAATAGTCGACGATATTATTTAAGACGTACGATGTATTTTAAATTAATTGTATTTGACTTAGAACTTATAAATATTATTTACATTAAAAGGACTGCAACAAAAAAATAAATTATTTTAGAAGATATTTAAATCTAAATCTATATATAACATAAAGTGCCATTGTATATAAAAGTTCTAACTAAAAATATCTTATTATATTCTCCAATTTTTGTATTTTTAGATTTTGTCTAGAGAATACAACTAATGAGGGACTTCCTTTTCATCAACAATCATACAATTGGTGAAGCATTATCTTATAATAAAAGCGGGAAAAGGCCGTTAAAAGAAAAAAAATTCTTGTCGGAAGAACAAATATATGTATACGAATATATATGAAATAAGATTTCCATCTATGACTGGTAAAAAAAAATATATACATACATATTTTATGGTCTGAACTAGTTTCTTTTGTTTTCAAGGGAATAATGTTTTATAAATAAAGGAAGACTTAATAGTACGTAAGTCACAAAACAATCTAAAGTTATTCCTCGATGAGCTCAGCTTTCATTATGTAAATAATTAAATGGAAATTATTATAATAGGAAGATATTATGAGAGAAATTATTCAACAATTCTTCGCTTTAATGAGGTTAAAATTTGAGAGATCATTTTATACAAACTCATCAGACATTGCCAACTCTCATTAACGAATATTATGCAATATTATATTATTTAACAAAAATTTTAATATTGAATTATTTTAATTGCTTTTCGTTTTACAGTTCTAGTAAAACAATTACGTATTGGGGCATAAATGAAATGTATCTCATTATTAATTACAATCAGTTGCAGATATCAGGTTATTTACTTCTTTCATATTCATTTACAGGTTTTAAGAATGCTTTATATATATAAAGTATATACTTTAGATAAATACATACATATATGTCAGACTAATAAGATAGTAGAAGAAGTACAGATTCTCGGAATAGTTAGACGATATGTAAGTAAAAATTGATTCTTCATTATTATATAAAAATTACTAAATCTTTTCCAAATATGTAATACATATTTTATAATTTTTTTAGTATTATTAGAACCATAAATTATCCCTTTCTTAGTTATATTTTGACATTTGAAACCGTTATTTCATGAGACCTTATAGGAAATATGTCTTAACTTCGTTTGACATGCCACGGTTCGAAGCTACTGTATAAATTATTTACCAAGGAGTTATTGCTGTAAATGGATATGACATTTAAAATATAAAATATAATGAAAACAGTACAAAATAATTAATACGAAATAGGTCGAAGCAAACATCCCAACAGAGCAACTATATGGAATTATATATTGCCAACAGAATTAAAATTTACCTTATTGATTCTTTGTTTTCAATACTACACGAATTCTGATAAAGAAACACAATTTTTCAAATTAGAAATAGTCGTGTGTTCAATTGAAACTATTCAATTCTAAACTACTGAAATAACAAAATGGAAAATATTAAAGTGACCCTCCGTCCCACCGATTTTGAAACTCGATGTCAAATCTAAATATTGCCTCTCGTTATCCGTCCAGTGTTTTGTCAAACCCAAACCAACCCTTATCATAATCCACCAACTGGGAGCACACCGTTGAATTTCATACTTTTAAACATTCCTTTGTCTAACAAAATAACTTGTTATATAGAAACGAACAAAGAATGAAGAGTTTTCAAAGAACTTCCGAATATTTAATTAATTACGAGAAATACATTACAGTACCTTGTTTACTGAAACATTTAAAATGTTGAAGTTGTATTATATTGACTTTCACTTAAATGCAGACAATAATTTTCTCTGCATAATGAATTCATAGTGAACGTTTGCGTCGCTCGTCCATTATAAACAGATGTAAAGTAGTGCCACCATAACTTACATTACAATTATTTTTTACATTTTCAAAATACATTTACATTAGCTCTAAAAATTGGCTACAATAATAATTGGAACTATAGAGCCAATACTGTTACTGAGGCAACATGTTTGACAAATTAACGTATAGATGTGTTCAATCTACAGCATAATATAACGTATATAGTAAATATATTTATTAAATATAATGGTATATTATAATAATATCTTTTTATTTAATATAATTTATATATAATGGTCACCTTAGTGTCAGGTGTGGTTGGCGGCGGCCCAGCCGATGATATCTCTTCTTATTTATTCGCCGCACTCTCGTTATGCCGCACATTACACTCTGTTTCCATATCATACGAAAACGTGACGGCATGTTTTTCATTTTTGATAATATTTTAAATTATATATTAACCTCCATTAAACTTTATACCTCTATAAATTATTATATTTCGTGAGTTATTTATATGTATATTCACCCAAAAATTATTTATTTTAAGGAGTAGAGATATTTGTAATTTGATGTTACTATTACTATTATAAGCAAAAACAGTTTTCGAAAATGAATTGTTGTTATTTTTACGATGTAATTATGATTTAAATAAAAATTGATTTAAATAACAATGCTATAAATTTTAATGTTCTAAAAGAAAACTATGCTTACTATTATATAAAGTTTCTTTTGTATATAGGTGTACAGAAAATCGTCCGTTATTTTCCCGTATAGTACAATGGGATGCTAGTGAGAACTGCATTAGCTCCAGCTATGTTATAAGATTTCAGTGCATCGTATCTTTGTTGGAATTGCAAGATATCTACTGTATATTAAACTAAAACAGCCCTATTTAGACGGTGTATAAAATAAATATACAATTTAAAAATAAAGATCTGTTCATAGCTTATATGTTACAATTTATGGATCTTTAGTAAACCGACTTATTAGTGAGATGTGATGTTAAAATTACTATATAGTATATACCAAGGATACAATTCCCAGGGCTCAATTCACTATCAAGACATACAAGTGGATGACATCCATGATGTATTGATATTACTTTGCTTTGTCATGTCTAGTATATATAATCTTAACTACAGATAGGTGACTGTTTGATGAATGTACTTTACGAAGTCTCTGTGTGAGGGACCTATCAATCATATCATAACAGAATTTGCACTCAAGACGTTTACTAGATATGTACGTTAAGATGAAGTTACTATTTGTAATTTTACTTTGAAATATTGTAGTTTTAAAAGTATTTCACATTTATTTGTAATGTAAATTACAAATATCTGACTCCTTACAACATCGTTTATCTCCGTGAAATGTCTCATGAGTCACAGAATTAAATGATATTCATAAAAAAAATGTATTTTTTGGACATCAAAATCTGTAAAGCATTCGATTGTTTTATATGTAACTATTTTTACGAACTGTACTATCTATGTTAGCAGTTGTTAAATCTATACGTACATTCTTACCTAATTTTCACAAAACGATATAAAATAAGAGCAGATACTGTGGATAGAAGAGACATAATTAATATGTATACAACTATCAATCATCAACAATTTTTGAGAGGATAAACGTCCATTTCTTTTTATAAAACTAACTTAATTCAATACTGTCAGCGGCTTTTCATTGAATAACTTATAATTATAAGCCTGAGGGAGACTTGTACCGTACTATCAGGGCAGGTACTCTTTATAGGGAAAATATATGGAAATAATAAAAGAATAATTTAGACTTAGACCAACTAGTTTTTTTTGTGTCATACTGTTTTTTCAACAAGGACATAGCACATAAGACCTACCTTTCATTAAAGTCATAAATTAATTATATACTTAATCCGTTTGTACAAATAACCATAGAAAAAAATGTTCTCTGTTTTTATTACAAACCAAAAGATAGTAATAACTTGAACTATCCGATTTAAGATGAAAAGAGAGAACTAAGTTGAGAGACGGGACGAAAGCTCTTAGCATTCAATGGATTCACCGTGCGGGTACAGGGTCCATCGCGTTGCAGGGAGAGGAGCTTCATCAGTGCCTGGGACTTGCGACCCAGGTTTAGGTATAATGGGTTCACAAGAGTATTCCTTCTCTACTAGAAAACTTTGGCTCTAATGTATACTTATGTCTTAAAATTTACTATACAGAAATTCTATGTATTTTATTATTAATATGTATTATTTGTAGTTCAAGGAAAACTCTGCACGTAATTACATTACATATACAGAAAAATCGAACAGTAAACGCCAACCTACATCAAGTGTAATAAATCACTTACATGCCTGCATTAATAAATTCATTCATCTAGCTGCTATAATTATTATGAACAAACTGTTGTTTAATTGGAGTGCAGGTGATCGATGACTTTCATTACATTATAAAGAACGAAACACAGTTATTTATTATACGCCATCTACTTACGATAATTATTTTTATAAAGGATAATAATGTAATATTAAAGAACATCCATTATTTTTCTCATCACACAGAAAAATAAAACGTTATATCTAAGTTACATTTGTCGCTACCAAATAAACAATGATTTATAAATAACTTTTCCCTTTGGATCCAAAAAAGAATTTTGTTACTGTCATATTTAGTTTAAACATGTTCAATTATCTGTAATTAAAAGATAAATTAGAAAATTCACTTTAAAAGATACTTCCAATATAACCGGCACTCATAATACAAATTCTATTCCATTTATCACCAAGGCATAGAGAAAATGGTAATTGACATATCGGAGTTCATTCGTCATAAAATGTCTTGAGATTAAGTATCTTAGAAACGCATTTGCTACCTTGTACTGGAAACAATATTTTGCAATGTATATATGTGACGTACATTTTTAGAATGAATTTATGTATAAAAATGTTAAAAAAAACAATATTAATTAACTGGTATGGGTTTGTAATACAATAGGATATAAGGAGGTTTAATTTAAAAATGCTTGGTCAACGAATAATGTAAAAAATTATACTTAGCACATAGATAATGAAGTAAAATATAACGAAATTCTGTCTACATTAACCACCCCTCGTGTGTAGAAAATATTTTGTTTAATCATAATTATAATACGTGTAATTCATGAGTAACAAATTGTTGTGAAATCTTTAGATATACTTAAAAAATAACATGAGTAATAATTTTAATAGCACAATGTAAATATATTTTAAAAAAGAGATCACCTTTTGTTAATTCTAAAAACACTGTTACTCGTACTATCACATTTTCATTTTACTAACCTCTGAGCACAATTTAGTTCTCCTGTTTAGCAAATCATGAACGCACCTTAAAAGAGAATTTTGTTTTAACCAAAAAGTATTTTTTTTATACTACATCTTTTTGTACACTTTTTTCAAATATTTGAAATAATTTCGTTTAATGTTTAGTCCGAACAGTTAAGATTATAAGTCAACAACTTTAGATGTAACTGAAAAATTTTATACATATATTGTCAACTCATAATAAAATTTAAATATTATAGATTCTCTAATTACTGAATGTATTACTGAAATCAAATTATTAACTTCTCTTTAGTTAGCTGAGATTCCTTGGCCTGAAATAAACTTTTACTTCGAGCCTCGGGTTACTTTAAGGCTGTCTTTATTGGAATTCGAAAAAATAAACTTGGAGCAGCAGTCCCCAACAAGCCCAAGTTATTCTAGATGATAAGTTTTCCTTTTTGTATCTTCCCTTTTAATTAAATAGTATAATTGTATTTTTATATTTTAACTTATTTATTTTTTACATTTTCAAATGTATCACTGTGTATTATTAAACATCAGACAATACTATGGCAAGATGAAAGGTCTCTATATACGATCTACAAAAAAGTTACAATATATTATTCCTTTTAGATATTTTGTATGATATATGTGATCAAAATTATAATAAGTCATGTTAAGACCGCAGGCGAGGACAAAGACATGTAAAAATTGTTATAGAAAATCAAGAACTTTAACAATAATATAATATGAAACATATCGACAAAATAAATACTTGTATTCTTTTGGGACATAATAATATTTTTTAATAAAATCATAAAATTATAATATATGTTAATCTTTCTTATTTCATTAACGAACATATTTTTTTCTTCGGAGTATAATGTATGTATGTATGTATAAAAAACTAGGCTTAAGGACTACATGTTACACTAAATTGAGATTTAAGCTAAATCTGGTTCAGTTTAATTCCAAAAAGACACAAGTCTGCGCGATTAGAACTCTAACATTCCAGGATAGTGCCTTAAAATTAACTTGCATATTGAGATCCTTACCGTTGACATAGCCAATGCAGTTCAATTCCGGAAACATTAAAAGGACAAGGTTTTTAAAAAACTAGGGATGCTGAGTACTGAGTAGAGCGAGGCAGAAATTCACAATGTGACACTTGCTTTTATTATACAAATCATGGTTTCATCCCCATATGGTTCACAGTGCTCAGTGTTCACCTCTTGTTCGGTACCCCCCAGTATATACTTTTTCCACTTAACTCTTTACAATGTCACCCTTTTATAATCGCACAACTCACTTAAGGGTCGGTATTCTTCAATATCACCTGGGTGCGTTCAGTTGCAAGAGTGCGTTGCGGCTATTTTTTCCAAGTTCGTGTACCATGTGGAATATTTTTGAGCCCTAGGTTGTCAGGAGCTACACCATGTGTCTTTTAAACATCAAGTATTTAGGTGGCTCCGGCACAAACAAGGCCGGCAACGTATTCGCAAAACCAAAAAACATAAGGATGTTGCAGATGTCCATGGTTGACCGTGGCTAGGATCACGTAGGATGTTTGCTTGTTTGCTCCTTTATCACAACAAAAAATAAAAAAATTGTTATAACTTTCGTTGTTTATTTCAAGAGCTCATTAGGTGCAACGTTAACTTTCAGAATAAAGTTTTTTTCTCTTACGATAAGTTTAATCAAGTGCATCATTCTATATCCTTTTCAAGTAGCAACTAACTAGCACGAAGTTTTATTTCATTAAATGGTTTTAAATTTTTATCATAAATAATGAAGGTGAAAACCAGTAACTACAGAAGAAAAGTTTTGCTTATGAAATTATATTTTTTAAATGATTGATCTAATTGTTATATTGCATGTAACATTTTTAAGGGTTATACAAAAAAAATGGATTCTTCACGAAGTTATCGTGCAAACATTTTTTTTTATTGAAATGGAAAGAGGTGACCTCGAACGCAACAATGTAATGTTTTTTTTTTGTAAATATTTTTTGGAAATTATATTTATAATCAATCAAGAATATTAAACGAAGGTTTATTGTTTAAAGTTTTAAAAACTTTAAAAAAGTAAAAAGAATTGTGATTTAAACAATGGCTTTTCATTAAATCTTCACAGAGGATCCATTAAAGCTGTAGAACAAAAATTGCATGCTGACGATTTAGTTATTCAAATACCTTAATAGATTACAAAAGAGTTTTCATTAAGGTTACATCTCTTAATTTCAAACTTTTGGGTACGATTTTAAAAGCTTATAGAATATAGGCACCTCAAAACAATGCATCTTATTATAAAAATGTTTAAAATGACAAGAGTGTACTATTTCAGGGGGTTATATATTTTCGATATAGATTGTAGTCTTCATTTTATATTCTTTTTTATTGTCATTTAATTATTATTTATGTAATAAATTTCAATTTTAATTATTACCCATACTATTGCTTAAGAACCGTTCCATATTTGGGAAACGCCTAAAAACGAATTAAATTATAAAAAAAATATGCATTTTAAAGTTAAATTCAGTTAATGTGTCTCAACATGAGATATTTGCCTAGTATCATAATTTATTTTATTAAATTAATCTTTGAGTTTACAGTTTATATTCAAAATTTTGTATACCATATTCAAATTTATATACATAGTTTAATATAAAATTTGGTTGAGTGTGATATATGTTAATACCATAATACATTTAATATATTATGTACCATAGTATCATAATATACTGTCAGTGGAGATTGAAATCTGATGAAATGACTGGTTTTCAGCATAAAATCGATTTGAAATATCATTAAATTAATAAAATATAATAATCATAAAGAACTTATAGGGCTTGGAAATAAAGTCTATATTAAATTAACGAATTGTGAATGTCTTAAGGGGATAAAGTACGAACTGAATTTTCCAAACAACCGGTTGACCTCTTGGGAATATTGCAGAGTTCTCTTACCCATGACCCGTCAAAATTTTGCATGATTTATAACACACATATGACAATAAATCCTCTGTTACAATAATAGCAATCAATATGGATTTATCATAAATAAAATTTGTATCACACACACACAGTAAAAATATTAATTCAAAAACTTTGTGAAAAATATCCGAATATTTCGGTAAATATTTTTTTATTTCATCACGAAGAAAAATATGAGGGAGGTAATAATTCAGACATAAAATATGTACTCAAACGTAATATGGCATGTTACTTTAATTATTTTGTTTTATTGTATTTTTAGTAAACATAAATGTAAGTAACATTAGAAATATATAATATACTTCTACAAATGTATCCAATAGCTTCAGTTATTTACAACCAGATGTTATCTAAATAAACTTTGAAATAGAAGTATTAATTACTTGGAAATAAATAAAATATTTATTCACTGCAATTTATTATCAAGACCTCTTCATGCATATGAAGGTGTCTCAGTAATGAATATATACTAATTGATAATTTTAAATGAAAAAAATATTAAAGTAATTATAAAATAATAATGGAAATATAAATGAAATCTTCTATATATATAAAAATGGATTGCTGTTCCTTAGTCTCGCTAAAACTCGAGAACAGCTGAACGGATTTGTCTTATCTTAGTCTTGAAATGTTCGTGGAGGTTCAGGGAAGGTATAAAAGGTGAGAAAAATTGGAATAATTGCCGGGAAAACCCTAAAAACAGCCCTTTACTATTTCCCATACAAACGCTTTTTTTGACATTAGATTTGACAACTAACTAATATGTCAATCATTCTGTTTGATTGAAACAGGAAAAACCTGATTATTTATGGCCTCTAAGACGGAATAGAGTTCGCCTGGTCAGCTATACATATATTACTAATGACGAAACTAACGCGGACGAAGTCGCGGGAAAAAACTAGTTAATGAATAATTTCGAGAACGGTGGTCGTCAAAAATTCCAAGAATTCAATTACGTGACAATATATAAATAAAGCAAAAATCTTCAAAAGAAAAACGTTTTTAAATTCGAAACCTTAATGTTTAATGTATTTTCCTTACATTAGTGTCCTGTGTTTCTTTAATTATTATTTGACGGTTTCGACACGATTGTCCTGAGCTTAAATTTCTTAAAAGAAAACGGTTTTAAAAAAAATAATCTGCTTGTATGTTCAGTCTAAAGTAAGCTTCGTTCTCTAACTAATTATATCAGTTGTTATTTGTTACATAATTTACACATATTATATTATATATTTTTTTAAACAAGCAAAAATTCTTTATTTTTAAAAAAGTTTATTGAAAAGCTATTTGATTTTTACACAAATTTTTCTTGCCTTTTTTGTTCTGGTTATTAATATGCCCAAATTTTGCTTATAAAAAGAAAAATATAGATTTATTTGTTGAATGATAGCTCACTTTTCCATTCCATGAGAATTCAGATTACTTCACAATAAAACAGAACGAAACGTTATGTATGGCTTAATGCCTTTTGTACATACATATTTATATGTATGTAAAAATTTTATTTTAAATTAAACATCGGTTTCTATGTTTTCTTTTAAATAAATGTAGACGTCACTAAAATATCGGTACTTGATCATAATTAATAAGTTATTCCAATTTAAAAAATTAGAATAGAAAATATTTTTTTTGTGATATTTAGTGACAACTCACACATTAAAGAATCTTGACGAATTATCGTTATATGTGTGTGTCAAAGAAATGATAATGTATGTAATGTTTATTTTAAATGATTTCATATGTTTCTTATACTATTTATGAAAAAAACTGCTGTTTGATCCTACTCAGTATAAAATTGGATTGCATTAAACTACAAGCTCATCCATTTGCATAATGCTCTTCAAAAGATATACAAAATTTTCTCTCTAAGTTTTAATATTTAGACTATATTTTGATATTCAATCCAAAAACTTACGGCTGATAAGGACTAATGCTCCTATTATCTCGGTACTATATATCTATGAGAGTCGGCTAATTTAGATAGCACTAGACCGAACCTCCTGGCAGAAGTTGCAAATAACGTGAAACCAGCAGTAAGAGGTCACGTAAGCTAATGATGGTGATATATTTTTTTTATTTATTTCGCGGTTTGGACGAATTATTATACAATTAACATTATTTATAAATATGGATATATATTTATAATATTTAAGTGTGGAAATTGAAATGTGAGTTTAAATTTATAGCTTTATAATAAGGCATATGAAATTTATGCGATACTTGCAACAAAAGTATTTTTTTTTGTCTGTGTCGTACTATTTCTTCTGACTAATCTCTGGAATGGACAGGCAGCTTTTGATGGATATTCAATTCCAGGTTGGTAATATTGTAAAGAACAAATTTCTCTCTGTAGCCGACTACAAAAAAGAGAAAATTCTCAGTTTAACGAAAGAAAGAAAGAAAAGAAAGAAAGAAAGAAAGAAAGAAAGAAAGAAAGAAAGTTTTTATTTGAGACACGTATAAAACTTATGACTAATTACTATAAAACTTATGACTAATTTACACCAAAAACATGAGAAAAAATATAAAAGTAGGATATAAAAAAAAATCAAAACAAAAAAAAAAAAATAAACATTAAAATACTTAACGCGTGTCCCAAAAAGGTATACCATTCAGCTTATGCTGGTTTTCAATGGTACCCTGTCTGAACAAGTATATAAATAAGTGTTGTTGTGACAGTTAGATTATATATTAAATAAATAAATAAAAATATAAAAACAGTTAAAAAAAAAAATTAAAAAAAAGTTTCGTTATTAGCAGCAGTTTTTTTTTTCCTCCAACAAACGAAACAAGGTACGCAACGGAGCCACAGCAGTAAAGGTAAGTTATAAATATAATATAATACACACATAATGTTCTTAAAGCTTGTTTGTTGTTAAACGACATGTTTGTTACACTACTCGTATTACTCCATAAATTATTTTCGACTTTTTCAGCGTTGTTCTAAAGGGTCACCAAGTCGGTCGATCATCAAGTGAAACCTCATAAAGATGCACGTCTCAAAGGGATTTTAAGATTAATGAAAAGCCTCGATCAACAAATAGACCCTTTGTATGAAACAGCATTTAATAAAATAAGTTTCAAGTAGTAATTGATTTAATAAATTGGTTTAATCTACTTATGATCATTACTACATATAATATTCAATCGGAAAACGTTTTCGATTCTGATCAGCCACATATTTATTTTAATATAATTTTAAAGTAACCTGATTTCAACGTTTATTGATTGTTTCAGTCTGACTGTTTTCTCTAGTTAAGATATTAAATAGCTAATAATAGATTATATCTTTATGCTATATACTATACTGTATGTATTGATTATGTATTTTGCAGCGTTAAATGTTTCGAAAACAAAGCGTTAGTTTCGATTTCATAATTATTTTGAAGTCACATATGAAGTTTTGTTCATTAATGTTATTAAGAATCAGAGCAATACATTATATTAAACATTTTATTGTATTGTGTGTGTCGAATTCTAAAATTCTTCTTGTTTGTTTGGATCGTTTTAGAGAATATAAATACCAAGAATCGTTTCTGACCCTCTCGGGCTTCGGTCGTGTTGTGAGGATTATATTAATTCTGATAACTCATATTGGAAGTACGTCTGGATCATCATAGCCTTTTCCAGGTCCTTATCCTGATGTTTACGGTATCTTTTTTTCTCATTCAACTCACTCACAATTAAAATTGCTAGGGTGAGTACTATTAATTATCCTCCATTGAAATATGAAATTTTAATAATACGAGTATATACACATTTTTTATACTTTTTATAGTCATAATACTTATACTTTTTATATTCTTTTATTTCAATATATGGTACAAATTTAGTTTTCTTAAGTTTCCTTAATAAATTATTCTTTTACAAAAACCTCTTCTACCTAAATATAAAACCGTAAAAGTTAGAAGTGGTTCTAATTAATTTAAGAATTAAATAATTGATTTGGATTGTCTAGCTAGCTAAAAAAAAACATTTTATTTCAGAACAATTTTCCTTAATCTTTTATTTATCTTACTGAATCTTTTACAATGTAAATATAATTATTTTATAAGGTAAACACTTTTCTCTTAAAAACATTAATGTTAAGTGCAAAATATCATTATTTTGAAGGCTGTAATTTCTCTAATAAATCTGTCAAAAAGGTTTAAAATTGTATTATTTATTAATATCGAGTACGAAGAAATAAAATTTAGTTTACAGAATGTTAGTGATATTTGAAGTGACGGCTTATTTTAAAATGTTATTTTCAGAGGGAACCTTAGCAAAATTATCTGTAAAATACCTATTCAAAGTTTTATTACTTTCACTACTTAAGCAATAAAGAAAAATCATTACATCATAGAAAGTTCATTTCGTCATTGTATCAAAACTATTTGGATTTATGTATATTCTGATAGTCAGATGACACATTCCATAATCCCGTTAACTGCTGTCTGTCAAACAGGTCAACTAATAAATTATATAACAGGCGAAATATCTACTGGAGTGTTCTATGTAAATCAATAACAATAGCAAGGGGCCAGACATGTATTGTAACAGGATGAGTGACGATTATTTAGCATATATATTTAGCATTTTTAGTCAAACGAATTCATACTCTAGAGACATGGATAGACGTCTTCTTAATATTTTTATGACTAATTAATACAAACAAAATATTTTCTTACTGTTTACTGTAAACTCTTTAAACTATTCCTGTCTATCTTTAAGTTTTGTAGGTGAGGCCAACTTAGTCGAAGATTTGACCTTTTGAAGGGTTCTTGTGTTATCGTTATTGCAGTAAAAGAGTTTTATTTGAAATATGACGGTGACGGTGTGAAAAATCTCAAGATTATCTTTTATGTGATTTTAAAATTTTAACTTACCCACAGACATATGAGTAGGCTTAAGTAAGTAGGTGTAGGCGTAACATGTTAGTAGGCGTGCAGAATACGTGGAAAATAATTTAATAGGGAACAGGGATAAGAATGAAACGGAAGCCCTGATATTGAAAGTTTGAGCAGAGAGTGTTGTTTTAAAAAAGGCTTTAAAATTTATTATTATTCGTCCAATTGAACTGCCATAAATCACCACATTCAGATTTGTTTGTGTGATAAAACTATATAAATGTTGATATTTATGTACACGTGAATTAGGAAATGAAATATTAAACTATTAATCAACAATTTATTTACCTCAGGGGATTTACTAGGAATTATTGTTGTAGATTAATCGAGCAAATTTGACGCATTATCGATTTTGTTCTTGACTCTATTAACTATACATTACTACCTCTAAATTAGATATGTAAAATTTTTAACTTTAAACATTGAAAATAGTTAAAAATAGTTATGGTGTGAATCTTACATATTTTTGTAACTGTATAAATGTTTTTTTTTCGCTTAAACTGTTTATCATTCGTTCATTAAATGTTCTTGTTCATTACCTGCTAATATTATAAATCCGAATGTAACTCTTTCTATCTATCTGCTACGTTTTTACGTCTTAACCAGTAAACTGAGTTTGATGAATTTTGGTATAAAGATAGAAGGTCACCTCTTATTCCCAACCCGAATCCTGATCCCGATAAAAAAATACACGAGTGGAACCATGAAGTGCAATTCGGACCCAGTATCCATAGTGACAGAGAAAAACTCTGATATTTACACGGAACGCGGTTAAAAATTATTAGTTTTGAGGATTTGATGCATTACAACTTTTTACTGAGAGGAATACTATTTGTTCTTTGTGATCTGAAATTTAATTAGTAATAAATATTTTACATAACTCCATCATTAAACGAAAAATCAAAATATGATAAGATAGTAATTTTACCTTCAGTAATAACGTTAAATATTTTTGTAATAACATCTATTATAGTATTATTTAACTCATCATAATTGAAGAGAGGTTTTTCAACATGAACTTTCAAATAAAAATTAACCATGGGACCAATTAATATTTCATTCAACTGAGAGTGTCACTACATCATGTTGAGATATAAAAAGTGATGGCTTCCCCAAGTAAATTTCCCCTTAAAGTAACAAATTGTTCAGTAAAAACAAATAACTAATAAATGATACGATGTGAAATGGTAAAATGTAATAAGTATGTCGAAATATATATATTTGTAATGTTCCTATATATAATAATTTAAGTATAATAGTGGTTGCAAATCTCGTGAAATAAAGTAGATTTTTATAATTAAAGTAATTTTTTATATGTCACTGCTTGAAATATTATTTTAACAAAAACATTTTATCTTGAAAGAGTAAAAATAGAATTCTAAATGTATGAGCAATTTCAGAAATAAAGTGTTTATTTCTAGATTCGTAACTGCGATCTTAAATCTCCCCGAAATCTCTATAACTATTGCGCTCGCAAACTTTTATTTGATGCTTGTGATGTTTCAGCTCAAATTTATTATGACGTTGAGTTACTAGCTGAAATATATTGCTGAAAAATAAATATTGTGTAAATTATTATAATCACATTAAAATTAGAACAAACATCTTCTTAATTCTTACAAAATCTGAGCTAAAGAAATGAATTTAAATTTTTGCTGCAAAATAATAAGTCTCCTTACTGATAAATTATAATTTATATTATGTGATATATATATATTTGAAAACCATAAGAAAATTAGTTAATAAAATAACATAAATATAGATCATGATACAAACAAAAAGAAAAAAATATTTATATAGAAATGATTTTTGCACTTCTGATACTGATATTACGCTGACTTAAGTTCAAATTCATTAAATTAAATTTTATAACTGCATAAATATGTTCACTGTAATTTTTTTTATTAGAACTTTTCAGACAATCCAAATGTCTTGATAACCGAGACCTTAATCTACTGATTCCAGATATATTCAATGTATATATTTTTTATGATAACAAAATACAAAATCTCTCTGGTATCGAACTGAAAAGATCACAATATAATCACGATAAGGAATATAACCTGGAAAAGCAATGTTATGTCCTAAGAAAACAAATATGTCTGGAAGGTAGGTATAATGAAACGAAAATATAGAAGAGAATTTGATGATAAAATGAATATGAAATAAGGGTCTTAGTTACCAGAAACATTTTAAAGTACTATGGAAGGGGAAGAAAAACAGCACCTCATAATATTCTTGAAAGGGAATAAGTACGACATTATTTATCAAAAGGATTCTTAAATGCTAAACCTTTATGTAAATAAATTTCATGCCAAAATTTTTTGGGTGAACTAAGAGTATAAAAAATAATTTAGGTATATAAAATTATAGAAAATTGAAATTGCCTTTTTATATCTAAATTAAAATCATGTTTAATAACCTTTCAAAATCACACATTTGTTTAGTGCTTCAAAGGGCTTCTTCAGGTCAAAGAATATTTTCACCATGAAAAAACCAATGCACGAACATGATAAAATGAAGGCATTAACAATTAAAATTTATTTGAACCCAAATAATTGTTGCAATTATAATATTTCAGAAATCACCAAAGCTTTGTAGGAAAATAATTTTTATATCTATTTAATTTATCAATTTACATATTTACAATAAACGGTGAAGTCCACACTAGGCTAGGCCTGTATCGAGGGTATCGATTCATTTGTTTAGCAGTCAGGATTTAGTTGGTTATTACTACGCTTATAATAACAGTAAATGACAATCACGGAGAAAGTTGTGTATTCAGAAAACATAAGTGCTTTGGTACTGTATTTAATGGTTGTACAATTTTAAACAAGTTTTATGATATTAATGTATTACAACAGTTATCTCTTCTTGGTAAATTCTATAATTTCTATTGTATTAATGTGCATTATTAATATTGATATACAAATGAAATAAAGAACCCAAATATTTATAAAACAAATTTTAATATGGAAACGAAATTAAAATTCAGGTTAGTAGTTTTATTTCCACAAACGAATAATTTCTATTTTTTTCAATTTGAACAGAGGTCGAGTTCTCTGATTGACCCAGTTTGAAAGTAAATTTGAAGATCGCATAAAATGAAATATAATCAAAAATATACTTATTTCAAATAGCCATTTACAACCCCTTCTACAATACTCAAATTATTATTAATATGTTCGTCTCTCTAGATGTGTGATCGGCTAGGATTCCAATTACGTTCAGAATAGCCAAGAAGGAACGTATTTTTTTCTTCAATACTTTAAACCTTAAATACACTTTTAGCACTCTTATAATTTAATCAAATAACTTAATCACATAAACAAAATGGTATTCTCGTGTAGTATACAAAAATATTAATACATTTTTAAATATAGGCAAAACGAACAGTAAATAATATTTATATTATTAAGAATATGATTTAATAATCAATATTTAAACTGTCACAGGTAATTTAATTAATTATTCCTTAAAATCCAATAGACAAGTCACAAGACATTGCAGTGATTTTAGAACATTAAATTCAACGTATTGACGTTAAGCGCTTAAAAAACACAGTATTGCATCAAATGTTGATGTACGTTTTGTGAGACCATACTGTTTACTGAATGAGGACTTTTAAAATGTTAACGATTTACCTGGTGATTAAAACTCTAGATTATTTTACGGACACATGGTAAGATACTGACCTCTAAAATTGTTGCTTGCACTTACTTCATTACATTTAGATTATTCATATTTTCAATCGATAATATCGAAGAATATGAAATTAAGTTGATATGAATTTGATTTTAATTTTAACGTGTATTCGTAACTTTGCGAGTATTCGTTTCAATAAAACTAGTAGTTTCGGATTTACTACGCTTGTTTAATAATTTGAAACTACGCACTCCCGACATTTCGCTTACTTTGCAGCAACCGAGATCACGAGTAGACGATATGAGAATTGTTATAATTGAAAACGCGTAGTAAATCTGAAAATATCAGCTTTTTTCAGAGTTTTGTCCTACAGTTAAATGAGTAGAATTAAATTCATACAGCGATTTTGAAGTTAGTGAGTTGTTGTCATTTCTAGAATGAATTGAATATTTTTGAGATTTTTTCTTATTCTGCTTCCGTTGTTTCCCTTTGTACATAATTTTTATGTAGTTCCAAACAATAATTTCGTTGCAGTATACCATGTGGTATGAAAGAACATATTGGATCAAAGCATATAATGATACTTTTCGAAATGATTATGACCTAGAAACCTAAACATATTCTAAAGCGTTTGAAAACTGAAACGAGAAGTGGTCACTCGACAGCAGACGTTGCTTACATAAGTTCTTGTATGTTAAAAATATCTTCTTTGCACCTCTTATATATAATATTTTGTTATAAATATTTATTTTTAAAGCGTATGTTACAAATTCTATTCACTGATAAATTCATAAAACACATGAATTTACTTCAGTAAGATTATTAAGTATTCCATTTTTTTATATGTCTGTTAAGAATGAATTTATGTACTGTATTGTTTCAGATAAGCTTAATAAATGGCTCAGATTTGTCACGTTAAAAATAAAACAGCCTGGTTCAACCATAACGTAAGCCTTACTACTTAATAACAATGTATGAATAATAAGATTCTGAAAGATATTAACTTCGTAAGTTTAGTTTAAAACCAGTAAATTCTCATTTTAAAGAGAGCTCTTACTTACATAATACGAAAAAGTCTTTTAAGTTTTGAGATTGGCTTCTATAATGTAAAACAGGTCTTTTGTTTATTATTTTCATATATTTTAGTTTAACTTTTATTACGACTTTGAATACGAAAAGTTGTAGTCCTTTCTAACATTTATTTTGTTTAAAATATTCTGTTGCTATTTTAAGCTGAAAAATAAATTAAGAAAAAACTCCAACAAGTATCCTAGGAAAAAAAAAAAAAATCGTATAATTGAAGTTAATATATATAAGTAATTTGAATTTTGGGCCTTGTAACCAAATGTAATCTATAGTAAATTACTTTTGTTTACAAAACTATTGCTGACTTATCATATTGGTTGAATAAGATTAGTCAACACCCCTCTTATTGTTAATAAGAACTTAATATGGGTCCTCGATGGAATTAAAAAAAAGTAAAAATTTATTTCTAAAATAAACAAATAATTAAAAAAAGGACAAGCTGCTCCCACCATTGTTACAAAACTTTATGGTAATGCTATATAATCTTGTTTCCATCTTTGAACTTTGCAAAGTAAACAGCTTGGTTTACATATTAAATTTGTTGTTTTTTTTTTTTATAATTCTCTTATGAGTTAAAATCACATTCATAGAATGAAGTTTTAAATTTAATAGTTAGGGAGATATCCAATAGTTAACTGAAAAAGAAATGTACATAAAGTTGGTCTATTTAATAAACATAAATAACAATGAACCGGCAACGTACGTATAAATTGTCAACAGGAAAATTAGTAACCGAGTACATAGTTAAGTCTGTAGGGATCTAAATATTAATGCATATAATATTAACTTTGGACACCGTCTGAAGAATAAACTCATAAAGATATTTATTAATGTTTTATATGGAAGCACTTTTTTATTTGAAACACTTTTTTATATGGAAGCTTTGTAAGAAACGAACATATGTAAAAATACTAAACTATTCCATTAGAATGTGTTAAGTAATCTTGACAACTTAAAATTTTGTCGCTACCGGTAATGTATGAGTAATATTAACTTAATTTATAGTTATAATTGATATCAGACATCGCTTCACTCACTTCAGTTTTATTTAAAAATGATTCTATTACATAAAGGCAATTACAAGATAGTTTACGAGATAATATTATGTGATACTATACTTGAAACTGCCTCGAAAAAATGTTGATATTATTCTTTTACCACACATCTTCACAATTTTTTTTTGTTTGTTATGGAATCGAGATTGACACATATACATATTACATTTGAACAAGTTACAAACATGAACTTCCATTTGTTTTTTTAAGTTAATAATGAAAAAATATGTACTATATTTAAAACACCAAAAACCACCATTCAACCTTATTTACAAGTTTATTTCAAGTAAGACTTTATTATTAAACATGGCGAGTTTGAAACTGTAAATGTTAATTCTCTGAACGTTGATTGAATCTCAAAAGTTTTATAATCAAGTAATTTATCACCTAATTCATGTCACATTAAAATTTAAAAATACCCTTATATATTTTTGTTCCATATATGTATATTATATTATAAAAACTATTTTTAATATTCTATTTTAATGAAGTATTTAATAAATTTAAATTCCAAAGTATTATTATCTTGACAAAATTTCAACGAATACAAAATATATTAGGTATTAATAATTGTTAATTCCTTTCATGTTCTTGAGAGATGCACAAGATCAAATAGAAAAGAATTAAATAGAAACATCAAAAATAAGTTTTCAAAGATACAACCGCATAGTAACTCAGAGGTGGCCTAGTGGTTAAAAGACCCGCCTCTCATGCATGACGGCGCGGGTTCGATCCTGGCAAGTACAAATTTTATTTTTCCGAGTCACATGTACTTTCTGAGAGTATTTAGACATCACTGATAAATGCATTCCCAAATAGGGTTGATGTCAGGCAGGCGCCGGCGGCCGTTCGTAAAAACAATTAGCCAAAACTATTCACAACATGTAATGGCAGACCTTGGCTAAAGCTGGGAAATTGCCAGGTAGAAGTAGAGTAACTAAGGTGAAAATGTTTTATAGTAATACATGTCATACGTTACTAAAGATGTAATAAGTATACATGACATGATTGGAGATACATATAAATATTTTTAAATGCCATCCTAAACGAGAAACTAACAAAGTACTTGAGAAAATGTAAAACTATCTGCATTTATAGGAAGCGTTGTTTATGCTGACTGTGATTAAGATAAGACTTAATGAATTGTCAGTAAGTGACCCAATATACTGTGATATCTTACTGATGACCCCTAGCTATTCAGTTCTATCAGCCAACGGTGAAATAAGTTACATTTTCTTTATAGCCATTCAGATTGTTTGATTCTGTAATAATCCCAGTTATTTCCATAGTATCTTTGTTATTATTTTTTTATTGAACTGGTCAGAAAATATATGAAATTATTCCAATGTATTAAGTGATTACATTAAATTATAATAATAAAAATGCAGAGACATATTTAAGTAAGAAAATCTATTTATTCCATGAATATTTTACAATACCGTCTATTTTTGGGAAAAGTTTTGCTTTTTTTATATTAAAAAATCATAGAAATATATTTAGATGTACGCAATTTACTCGTTTGACCATTAAGTTTTGATGATAACAAAACATTTACATAAGCTATATAGTCAAGAGAGATTATTGTTAGGTTCATTCTGTATCATATCTATATGACATAACTGCTGCATAAGTTAACAGGATATGTACAGAAGCCGAGCACACTTGTTATGTAATCAGATAATATATTGCTTAAATGTGCCTCTATTAACTAAACCATTATATTTTAAACATTAATGAAATAGGAAAGCAAGTTCTTGCTTACAAAATATTAGTCATTTATTTAGTCTAAAAACGTTGAGTTTCGAAATGTTCATTCATAAATTTATTGTGAATGAAAGACGGACAGTGTTTGTTTATAACCCTGCAAACTGTTACGAAGCACACAAAGCTTTGCGAGTGTTTCCTATCGCACTGAATATAACATGAGTATGAAAACTGAAGTAAAGAACAGAAAAATATTTTTAATTAACAAGCAAACTAATGTTGTTTTGGTTAAAATATTAAAGTTGTACAAATGTTCCAACAAATTCGTTGAGATGTTTGTTTAGCTTAAACTTTGACATTTTTAATTTCACTGATTTTGTGGAGCTCATAGTTTTGTCATTAATTGAATAACTATTAAAAATTATATACTTCTTAGTTTTTGTTTTAAAATATTTTTTTGTAATGTATATTCAATATTATTAAAGACACCCTAACAGCACTCCTGATATATACATTTAACAAAAAACAAAATAAAGCGTTTCACTCTTGTACATTTTAGTGACTACACCTATTTCAAGAAGGTGCTTATTAAGTAATTCATAACTTACTCCGAGACCCCTCAGCTTTTGATATTTGTTTTACTATTTATGGCAGAAATATTTAGAAATTATATCAAAGTTTAATCACACTTATTTTCTTTTTTAATGTTACAAAAAATATTTTGGAGCTATCAACATTTTTTGATTATAAAATAACAAATAAAAAGTACTCATCAACCTCGATGTATTTTTTTTAACCTTGACCCGTACTTAACTGATGTGGGTAACATATTCCTTCAAGAGTTAACTTATTTCAATTAAATATCTTATAAAAAATTGTCTTTATCACAACACTCAGTGTAATGAGATTTAAGATTTTCGCGAGTATTCATTTAAATGAAACTAATATTTTTCGAATGTACTACGCGAGATATCATCTCGTCTGCCCATCATCACGGTTTCTATAAAGCAGCCGAAACGTTGGGAGTATTTATGTAGTTTATAATCAAAAATAAAAATCGCGTCGTACATCCGAAAAATATTAGTTTCAACTCTCAGTGTAGTTGATAATATTAAGGAGATTAAATATTATGTATCAAGTTGTACGTTTATTCGCATATTTACATTTCATTAACATGAATTTGGACAAACCACTGATTAAACAATATACTACTGATATGAAGGGATTACAATATTTGACAAAATAAATAATTTTACTCCAACCATTATTATATTATTTTATATCTTCGCATTTCTTTGATCACACTTGTACTATAGTTATTTTAGTGAAATATAATGTTATTATTATATTAAACTTTTCTAATTTAAAAATCAGTATTTTAGCTTCTAATTTTTATATGTATGTTAAATTCATAATAAAATTTTAACATGGCGAAACTTTAGTCACTAGTAATATTGTGTAACATAATTTTGGTGTAACTTTTATTTTGAAGTAAGTAAAATATGTATATAGTTTACATGACAAAATTACAACTTTTAAAAATATTTCTATTATTTAATGTATTAATAAATATAAGTAAAGTATTTTTACTTATGTTGATTACATAATTTATATTAATTATAATTAGTTTTATTACTCAATCTATCTTTTTGTGTATTTTTGACAACCTTCCTATTACTTATATAATATTCAGCAAGACTGAAAGGGTTTTACTTGGGTTTAATTAATAAATGAGAAGATTGTTAGGTACAAATATGTAATAATAAATCCCAGAAATACCGTAACTCGACTTTTCTTATAGAAGATGCATGTAAAGAAGTTGTCTTCATCTGAATAGAGGTACTCTGTACTGCATACCTATTTTATAATTATGCTAAAAGTTAAATATTTTTTAAGTACAAAATAGAACTACTTAAAAAGCAACATAGGGATATGGGGACTAAGGAGCAAAAAATAATTTTACATTTGAATAGAATTTCATAAATTAACTTATCTTCTAATAAAATCTACATCAAAATCCAAGTTATTAAAGCGTATACAAAACTTATGAAATTATAACTTTTTAAAATAATTAAATTGAAACCGACTGGAATTTTTTTGGTTTCTACAAGTACTAATTATATCTAGATGTAAAGAGAAAGATATGGTTAACCACAAACTTTATTTTGTTGTACTTGTTTTGACTTTAAAAAGTCGATAATAAAGTGCAGTCAAAGGTAAAAGTACCTTATTTTGTATGTATAAGGTTACAAAATAATTGGAGACTATACTAATTTAAAATACGGTGAGAAAAGTGTTTTCATTCTAAATATACATACAAAATATACTTAGTACTTGCTTTTACTTCCAGGGTTACTTGGTCAAAATAAATAAGCTTCTAGGTTAAGCATACTAAGGAAGTCATGATTAACAGTCCGTATCAGTGGTCTCGATAGTAAAATTGACTGAAAAGTCAATGAAATCGTATTTTATATTAATAACACTTTTGAATTGAAATTGAATATTTACATTCGTTTTAATTAATTGGATTCGGTTGCTGATTGGTTACCTGCTAATGATATTACAAACCACAGAAATTAACGTTTTAAATATGAAACTAAAGTAACGAATATTAACACATTATTTATTATTAAACACTTTCATTTAAGTTACTCATATACATAAGTGAAATTGGAATAAGAATTATTATTACAGGTGTAACAAAAATTAAAAATAACGTTTTTACAAAGACAAATGAAGGAATCGATAAAATGTTTCTTAGACAAGAACATTATATCTTCACATTAGTTGTAAAAAATAGCGTAAGAATAGTCATAGAGAGGGACCTCATGATGCTGCTAAGAAGTTCCGCTGTCATTTAAAAAAAATTACCATGCAAACACATTTTACCAGGATGTTCTGAAGACACTAATGACATAGCTGGAACACAGACAAAATGTGTGCAAACAAAAAATACTTTTCAGATTGAAGCCACTATCACTATCACTTAGAATCACTTTCAATAATGAGATCTAGTTCTAGAAATAGTTCTTAATTTAATTTATGGGGAAAAAATGTTAATAATTTTAGTGAGTAAAAAATCACTTAAGACTTATGGCAAATATCGGAGGTGACTGATATTTCCATCTGGTCTTCTTGAGTTGCTAAAATATACGTAAAGCTGCAGTACGATAAATATAGTTTTATACAAATGAACACTTCTGAAATTCTAAGAAATCTGTTATTTTTATCTTCTTCTTCCTCCACCTGGCAATTTCCCAGCTTTAGCCAGGGTCTGCCTTACATGTTGTGAATAGTTTTGGCTAGTTAATTTTACGACCGACCGCCTGCCTGACATCAACCCTCTTTGGGTTAATGCATTAATGAGTGATGTCTAAATACTCTTAGAAAATACATATTACTCGGAAAAATCACATTGGTACTTGCCCGGGCCAGGATCGAACCCGGGCCTTCATGCATGAGAAGCGGGCCTTTTAACCACTAGGCCACCACTGACTTAAATCAGTTATTTTAATATATATTTGTTATTAGATACTATGATGACAAGCAAAGAAAAGTTCTATACAAAATATCTGTAACATATTTTTTGCAGAAACATAAAATGTTTGTTCAAATAAGTCTGATCTGTATCGTTTCCTCCATCCTGTTCCATCGCTAATAAAACATATTTATATATTTTTGATTACATTAAAAAACTCTGAGGAACATTCTGATAATCTACAGACCCGATTTAGGTTATCGTCACTTCTCAGTTTTTTTATATATTTATTTGAATGTTTAGCTATGTACTGTAACAGTATAAAACTATAACTAAATTAAAAACTTCTTAATTAATTTGAAATAGAAATGAAGACTCATATAAAAAATATAATAAGAGATGATAACCCTTTTTATTTTGAATTCATTATTCTCGTCAGTTCTGTTTCAACAAAATGTTAGTGGTATTTATTTAAATGAACAAAGTTGTATAAATTTCCCTTAGGATGAGAAGAGAAACTACCAGCGTTTTACTGTCATCTGTATAAAAAAAACTACAATTTCTCAAGTATTATTTTAAAATCATTTGACTCTTGTATATTAAAATACTATACAATTGTATAAAATGAAACGCTTGCTCAAATCATTTAACTTTTTGAACATATCCTAAAGTACTAGTAAGTTTGTAATTTAAAAAACTCTAAAAAGTGTAGATTAAAATCTAATAAAAAAATTAAATTCAAAGGACAATATAGAAGCATACAAACTAAATGTTGTCCATGGAACAAAAAGTTAGTTACAGCTGTTTAGATTATGAATTAAATATACATATTTATTAAAAAAAAAACAGATATGTATAATAATTACTTCAGCATATATTTTGTAATAAAATAAACAGCAAAAAAAACAAATAAACGTAAATTTAATAAAATGTTTCTATAAAAAAAATTCCCTTAAATGTATTAAGCAACAATTTATATGGCTGGAGTAACTTGATAAAATTTATGTATATTGTTTGTAATATTTAAGAAGATGATATGTATTTATAACAAGTAAAGATTCCTTCAGTTTAGGAGAGGGCGATAACATATTCACAGCGCACCAAGAGCCCTTCGACCTTTTGATGTTCGTTTTAATATTCTAAGAGAGCTCTCCTCAGTTAATATCTCATGTTATGACATTAACATACGTCTTTGGATTTAATGGTATTTAAATATATTTTCAAAATTCCATCCCAATGATTTCATAATTTAACACAAGCTGAAAGATTAAGAAAAACCTTGTTTTAAAAACCACAAAAACTTATTAGTAGAGCTTGTATTTACTGCGTACATATATTGTAAAACTGATTTTATTGTGGTTTCACAATGAATAATTTTTAATTGCTCTATGAATTATTCAACAGCGTGAAAATGAGGAACTTAAATTCCGTTTTCGAGAAAGAAAATTATTATTTTAAATTTGTGTACTACCTACTAAAACATAAACAAGAATAATTATATCCATATGAAAAAAATTCCCAATATCATAATACAAAACAATCGACTTTTTAATATTTAAGAATCTAAAAGTTAAATTGAAAATGTATGCAGAATTTCCCTTGTAGACTAAAAATATGTTAGCTCGCTCACTTTGCTTCCCTTTCTTGAATATGTTGACATTTGCTATTTCGTAGCTTCTGAAAGGCCACTCAATAAATAAGATCGTCTTCAAAACTTTTCTATTCGATTTATCTTTATTGGTATCAGTACATAAGAGCTTTGAATTTCCATTATGTCCAATTCAATTTATTTAAATTATTTATTTATTCAATTTATTTTAATTCTTTGCCTTTTTTATCAATGTAGGATTAAAATTTTGTGCCAATTATATGATAAATATTCAATACTACCACTTTTCATTAATATTGTAGGTATAGTTATAAAATTGGCGATCTCAATTGGGATAAAGCCAGGAAGCCTAAAATATCTAATGTTTATATAATACACAATCATATGTAACCAAATTCTTTTAAAATATGTATATAAAAGCTAACTTTAACTAAGCAATACGTTCAATTACACAATTTTACATGAATGTAGAATTTTGCTTGCTTAAAATTGGTCTATTTAATTCTAAATACGATATACACTCAAGTTAATTGTATTTTTTTCTGAAGCCTTTTGCTTGTTGTGACCGGCTAGGCGCAAACAACAAACTAATAGGTTTTATTTTGCAACTTTCTAGGTCAAACTAAATTATTCACAACATATATATGTAAATTTCGATAGAATCAATACTTGTTGGTACTTATAAATTATTCATTGATTTTTTTGGTAGGATCGATTTTGTCAAATAACAAGACCAGCTAACAGATATTTTCATTATGTATGCCCGTAATCATGATTGCTGCAAAAGAAGCGAAACATCGGGAGTATGTAGTTTTACAATATAAAATACGTAGTACATCCGAAAAAGTTTTATTAAAAGAAATAGACCCAAAAATCTTAGATATAATTAAATCGAGTTAAGGATATCTCTATCGATCAAAGGAATTCGAAGTTGTCTAACTTACTACTTTAGGTTCCTTACAATCAACCTCGTCTGCTTGTGATTCATCCAGAATATTAATAGAACAGACTCAGTGAACTTATAAATACTAATCCATACGATGATCAGTAGAGCCATCAAAGAAAAATTTACAGAAGTCACCAACTCGCGTCTCTGGCCTGTTGGTTGAGGCAGTAACACCATTGATAGACAACTCAGAGTCCGGAGTTCCTGGAAATCATACTATGCCTATCCACAGATTAACAGTTTCAGAGGAGGTGCTAAGAATGTTTGTACATATTACGGCAGGCTACAGAAACAAGAAGGGATGGTAAATACCCAAATCGATACTATACTTTCATAAGTGATTTTAATTGGAATTGAGAATAGGTGACGAAAAGAAGACGGCGAATCCAGAAACAATGAATTATAAATCTTAAGATGCAAATATAAGTAAATTTCTTTCAATCTAAGAGGCGAATGTATCTGCATACTTTCAATTTTAGTTTTTTTAATATTTCCAGATAAGAAAACTTTTCTTGAACATTCAATTATACGACATGTTTCGCAAACTATATTCTTTCATGTATAATATGATCAAATAGCTTTATAAAAATATACAATAACAACAATAAAATCAAAGTTCTGAGTTGATCCTGAGCTTATTTCATAATGATCTAAATTTAGTTTTAATGATAATACGAAAATAAACTCATCAAATAACATGAATATATATGTGTAAACTTCATAACATTGTTTTAAAACTCTATTAAGTAAAAAGTAATATTTTGTACGGTTATTTTTTATTCAAATTATAAACAGCAACAAGCTATAGCAAACAATCTCGTTTAAAAAGATGACGTTCAATTCGAGTGAAAACATTCAATTTAATTGAAATGCTATAACAACTGTGATTGATTGATCAGTGAAGGTTTAAAATGTGATTGTCTTTAAAAAATGTTTCCCTGAAATAATATATTGATATTTTTGTACTAAATACCTTTATTGCTCCCATTTTTTACATTCGTTTATATGAGACGTGTATACAGTATTATAAACTTTAAATATGTATTAACGATAATAGTTCCTCTAACCGTCACACGATTGTACTCTTTTAGCTCATTATCTTCGCATTGTTTTAGCAATAAAAATCACGAATAGCGTTTAAAACTAAATAACAATAGTTGACTATTAAAATGACGTCGCATTCTAGTTTTTACCTTGAAATCCATTGTAGAGCATTTTTACTATACTAGTTAAATTATTAGATTTGTTTGTTTATAGTTGTTGGGAGCATTGTTGTTGTCGTTCTTGGTTGTAGAATTAGATACAGGCCTCAGAAGCTCAGAGGTATCTTCAAGAAACCGGATCTCAGCCTAGAACATCATTATTGAAGCGAGTGTTACTAATAGTGTAGCAATAGGAAAAGTCAAATAGAACTAATCTATATATATAAAAATGAATTGCTGTTCCTTGGTCTCACTAAAACTCGAGAACGACTGAACGGATTTATCTTATCATAGTCTTGAAATGTTTGTGGAGGTTCAGGGAAGGTTTAAAAGCTGAAATTTTTTTATTAATTTCCGGGAAAACCCTAAAAACAGCGCTTTTTTATTTCCCATACAAATGGTTCTTTGACATTAGATTTGACAACTAACTAATATTTCAATAATTTTGTCGCACTTCAGAACACGGAGATTTATGGCTTAAAGGTAAACACCAAAAAAATAAATAAGACATAATTTATTTCTTGATTGAGGCAGTACGAAGTCTGCCGGGTCAGCTAGTCTTCAAAATTTGACAACGTAATATATAGCACCACTTTAATATTTTTTTATATAATTCATGAATTTATGTCTCCAAGAAATATCTCGAGGCACTAATGTTTCTCCTAAAAATAAAATACTAATTTCTCTTCATTTCTTTATATACATTTCCCAAGTATTGAATTTCTAACAAACTTAATTTTTTTGACTTTTGATCAAACATAAAAATAGAAATACTTATGATGTACCTTAGTAGAAGTGTTACAGTTTTCCAAAAAAAAAAAATTCTATCATAAAATTCATGACAAAATGAAATCATACGAATTTATAGTAAGGTTATCAATATTTCTATTCTGTAAACAATACAAGAATAAAAGCATAATGTCGGTAAAAACAAATGTGTAAATTTCAGAATACATTTATTATAAGGTGGCTGCGGGAACGGACGTGGTCACATAACTCACGGTCCGTGTCCGTCAGATAATACTAATGGGGAAAACCATATTAGATAAACGACATACAGTTTACCAAATATTGTTACAATAACAGTTTGCTTACATATAAATTATATGACGATTATCGTGCGAATTATAATTATATTTATAAATATATACTGACATTGAGGATAACAGTATATTAGAAAACAATTCATAAAATAAGACAGTCAATTAATCAGATATTTAGAAACCAATTGTTCTAAATTTATAATATCATTAATAGCTTTTTTGTATAGATAACATTAGCCTTTGACCTTTGCTCCAGGCACTAAGTCTGTTAATTAAATTTTTAATGTTAAATTACTCCTTTCTGCCTGCTGCGGTATGACACCGCGGTTTCTAAATACAGACGTAGTGAAAATTACGTGTTTATTATTTCACCAGTTTTTATAAAATATCAATTAGAGACGGCTCGTTTCATATAATATGTATTGATTAGTGTGATTTAATGTTTTATTTAAAGTTATAATATTTGTGTAATATATAGAAATATATATACATTCTTTTAGTGTATAAATCATAAGACCTCCTTGTGGTTTCCTTTAGAAAGGTTTCTATACAAATCGTTCTTTTATATCTCTTAAGGTTAAACTAGTGTTCGTAACAAACGATATCTTTCAATCGTTTATTCGCCGACAGATTTTCTGAATTCGGTTATCACAGTAAAGCCTTTTTCCGGGGGATAATATGAAGCTTAAGAGTATCAGTAAATGCCATTCTAAATATTGGTGAAGGGTTTTTCAAAAAGGATGAGTAACTAAAAAAATATCCGTCGCTCAGTACGCAAGTATAAGTAAAAGACTTCGGTGTTGGTATTAACATCTTAAATAAGATAAATAATGCACATTGAAAATCCAAGTATATCTCTTACTAAAAACAGAAAAAATAAACTTATTTCTAATTTTATATATTATGTGTCAGTTACTACTAATATTAGGTCCCTTCGATTTTGATATACATAAAGGTGGTTTATCTGAAAATTCGTTTCTAGGTTTATTTTTTCTACATTTTTTTACCTACATCGCCCACGTAGAGCAGCTGCTGTGGAGAGGGAGAGGGATTTGTAGCTTAATATTTTAAAATTTCTTCACAATCTTCATGTCGCTATCTTGTTAAGCATTATCTTGTTCTTTAAATTATCATTCTAAAGTTATTTTCACCGAACAGCTGTGATGTGAAAATCAATTTTCAGGCCTATCGATGATTAAGAAAGAATTTATACATTTTCTCTCTAATTTCAAAGTCCACCTCGACAAGTCCACAAGCAAAAACATGTAATATAGAAATCAAAAGAATTAGTATAGTTTTAATAACTGTAATTAAGTGTTGATTGACACAGGCCACAATTTTTTGAGACCAATTATCACACTGATCCTTACGATGCCAATTGCGTTAAATTACCCCACCTATATATTTATTAATTATTCAATAATATTTTTATTTCATTAATAATATTAACATAATTATCTCTGAACTCGTTAACTTTACTTTCAAATCTGTCTTAATTTATACTGTTGCGAATTTGCAAAACTTCCATTTCAGATTTGAGTTTTCCTCAAACTTCCATACTTTTAACCCGCCTCAAACCACTTAGACGAGACGAATAAAATACATATGACGTCTTATTTCTCTTTATTATGTTAACTTAATTACCATAACGTGTACACTGTAAACATTAATGTGGGCTGAGAGACTGAAATACTTAGAGTCTTAAATAATATCATGGTAAAAAAATATTAAAACTTCATTGTTAAATAACTGTTGAATAATAAAACAAAAGTATGATAATTAATTAATCATTTATAAAATTTTACGTTCAAACCCACTAAAAGTAGTGAAAACAATTATATAATTAAGACTGATTAGGAAAATATTAAAACGACATTATAATATGGCTTAAAATCCATAGTTTGTAGATTTTGATTAAAAGCCTTTAATTACGTAAGCTAAACAAATAATATAATTTAAATTTATTGCTACTATTTGAAGTACTACTTGGTATGTCTGTAAAATAAATTATTTCTAAAATGATATAATTCATAAGTTCCAAATTATATTTCTCGATAAATTTATAACAAATTATTGTTTAAAGAATAATGTTTGATGAAATTCTATTGGAGTTAACGTAAGGATTACGGTGAGTTATAAATATAAAGACTAATAAAACTTCAAATTCTTTAGCATCCTCAATAAATGTACTTGACTTCTTTTGTTGACAATCTATAATAGCTATCTTCTACAAGTAAGGTACACTCCTATATGTTGTATTATATAAATATTAATTCATTTAATCGAGTTGGCCTAGTGGTTAAAGGCCCGCCTCTCATGTATGTATGAGGACGCTGATCAAAACCCGGCAAGTACCAAGGTGATTTATCCGAGTCATATGTACTTTCTAAGAGTATTTTGACACCACCCAGGGACGGTGAAGGAAAACAACGTGAGCAAACCTGGACTCTTAATTTCCAAATATAAGTTTGAAATCACCAACCCGCCTTGAGCAAGCGTGGTGATTAATGCTCAAATCTTCTCTACGTGAGAAGAGGCCTTTGCTCAGCGGTGGGCTCTGATAGGCTGATCATAATTCACTTATAAATATATTAATTTAAATCACTCGGAATATAATGAGTCATAAATATTAAAAATATTTTCATGTAATATTTCAAAAACTAGTAAAGACAACTTAAAATAAATCTCCTTCAAATTTTTATCTCTCCCGTGAAAAGCTTTTCCAAACATGCTGTGTACATGTGTGTTTACCGATGAAACTATCCGCATCACGCTTCAACAGCTTCCAAAAGGAATCACAACTGTTAGAGCAGTTGTTTTGGATGTTATAGCTTTAGATAATTAAACAGTAAATGATACATTAATTCATCGGTCATTGGAATTATTATTCTTTTCGGAAATAGGCGGTTATTTTAACTGATAAAACTATAGAATAAGGATGATGCTACCCCTGTTGGCAAGTCTTATTTTGCTTATATTATCAAAAAATTTAGAAATATGTATAATATAGCAATATATAATATACAAAAATCGTTATCCTTCTAGATTTTTAGATCTAGATATTTAGATTCGATCTATTTTTATGTTTATAACTTATTAAAAATATTTAAAAAAATCATATAGGACTTTAGATAATAAATATTTAATATTGTCATATTCGCATACTACATATATAAATTGTAACAACTTTAACTTTTAGATTCGTTTTCTCTTAGAAATGATAGGTAAAAATATATGGACGTTTTAAATGATATTCATATTGTATTGAATTCTGTTTCAGTCTTCATTTTCAAACCCTAAGAACCCTTTTGGACTTTTGATAGTAAATATGTAATTTTTTTATCACGCCTGAGGGAATTGATGGGTACTAAAGACAATTTATTCATATTTGTCTTTAGTCAAACATGTATCTTGATCGTAATATAATATGAAATATAAATTAAAATACAGTATGTAATTTTTCATAAAATTTGTTTTGCTTTATTTTGCTTAGAGATACGCGTGATTGTAATTATTCCAACAAAGAGCTCTGTATGAATTGTTCAGAACAGTGCCGCTCATACACTGGAAGGATGATTAAATTTGGGTGAAACATTTCGACAGACCGAGTTGAGGCAGACTAAATTTAAACCTAACGTAAATACGAGTTCTGGTTTTAATAAGCATAATAAAATTAATTTTACTTTAAAACTTATTTAGCCTAAACTATATATAATAATTAACAAGGCTCATCCTTAAAACTTGTACTGAATTTAAAATCAAGAGCTTGATTCACTATTATAAGTATTTCTTTTTATTTATTTTACATTGACATTGACTGAAAAGTAAACTGGTAATATTTCTAGTAGTATTTCTCGCATGTCCATAAATTCATAACAACTTAGAAATTAACGACTATTGGGTTACTAACGAAATTAACATAAATATACTGTGAAAGAATGGTATAATTAAAAAAAGTTTTTTTGCGTTGGATTTGGATGGTATAAATACAGGCAACTCTAAACTATTTATGTAAAGACTTCACCTACCAAATTAACTTTTAAATCCAACTTGTCTGACAAACATATAACTATATTACGATTAAGTGTTATTATTGCTCATTTTTAATAAAGACGATATATATGGAAAAATAAGGACCTTTTTGATGTATAATATCAAAATAGTAGATACCTAATTATGTTTCAGTTTGTACTCTATTTATAAGAACGTTTTTAAACTTTTGGTAGTAAATAGCTTGTATATTAATGAAACAATATAAAAAATATTGTGATTAGTGAGTAACATTTAAAAAAAATTATAAAAATAACATGTTTGTATTTTTTAATAAGAAAAAAATGTATATAAAATGAGAAAACTTACTTATATAAATACTATTCGTGTCAGATAAAAAATTTATACATTTAGTTAAAATAACGTCGTAAATTCGTCTATTTTCGTCTCCAATTTATAAAACAAATTATAACAAAACGCGTTCACACGATGTTTCATTCCAGCCACGTTTACGTTTCCACAACATATCATCACAACGAAACATAGCGTTCGTGAAACGAGATAATTGATATAGAGTTACAAAAGCAAACCGTAAAATTTATTTGAGTGGAAAGTTTTTGTTTTGAAGTCAAAGAACAAACAATACTTTAATTAAAAGGAAAATGGATACACACTAAGTCTACACGATACCAAGAGTATCAGAATTCTTGTCATTAACGCAATAAATATAAAATGTTGATACTATATTCTTATGTATTTTCTATGACTATGAAATAATAAATCAATTACTTAGATTGAAAATGAAAACTACTACTAAATTTTAAACTATTGGTACTATTACTCTATACATAATTCTAAATATTGTAGGTACGGCTAATGTGGCCTGAACCTAGTAGTGGTATGTTATAAAATTTTGCATATAACATTGATCATTATGTAAAGATAATAATGATCTATAAGAAAAACTTTAACCTTAATTATCTACAGTACATGCGACAAAAAAAAACATGTCTAAATTTATTTCTCATTATCCACATTCAAAGATCCCAATAAACTCACTCTTTTATCAAAAAACTGGATGATTACAAATCGTTGTTCATATTTATCAAATTTTCATACATATTCTAAATTACATTTGAATTTCAATTAAGCTATTTTTACGATCCTTTCTTTGAACTCAATACAAATTGGAAAACAATAAAACGGTCTCATTTCCGTATTACTCATGTATGAATATATTGAAGTATTAAAAAATGAGTCTATTTTTTACTGATTAAAAGGGCATTTGGTAAAGCAGTTACCTGTCATAACACAATTTCTTTGAAAATTTATTCATTTTGCTTGTTTAAATATACTGAATACATATTTTAGGAAATAATTTCAAGTTTTATAATTCATATAATTATGTAATAAATGGAATACTTTTATATATCCTTCCTTTTAGTTTCATTTAAAATCAGAACTACCATAAACTGGATTTATATGTCATAAAGCAAGATCCCAGAAGAGCTCTTGTGAAATATTAAAACGAACATCAAAGGGGTTCTTCTTACGTTGTGAATTAGTTGGCGCCCTCATATGACGATATCTCTCTTGTTTTTAAATAAAAAATGTATGTAATGAGGTTACTTACTTTGCTTTCAAACGACTCATTACAATATATAGTATATTAGATATATGTCAAATGTAACAATCCAATTGATATGAAAAAACTTCAATCTACAATTTAGAATGTTAACCTTATAAATTGAGGTAACTTTAAGCATCTTATATCTGACCCTAAAATAAAAGTCTTTACGTAATTAGCAAAGCTGGTTGAGAGCGTTTTTATTATTTTTATGACGTAATATATTAAAAAATCTTCTAAAAGGTGACAAACGAGCAGACGGCCTACTTGGTGTAACGTAGTGCCGTCGCCCATGGACATCCGCAACAAACACGCGTTGCCAACCTTGTTTTTTTTAGGAATAGGGAGGGGTGGAAATATGAGGAAATGGTTCTTGGAAATATGAGGAAATGGTTCTGGTACTTCATAAATTTTTGCTTCTGCTCTCTCTTCATCAAAATGGATTTCTATGTGACTTGTTATTAATAGGTATTCAGCTCTGGATAGATTTGCCAATATAAGTAAGGTTCAAGCAAGAAGGCATTTCTTTAAGAAACATGAATCTTAATAGATATTATTTGCTCTTTATTTTTTATTCATTTAATTAACAATATAACAATTGTCGTTATTCAATATGTGATCTTTCTTTATTCAGTTTTTCTACAGGCATTCACTTTTATTTACCTTTATACTTCCCTTTTTCTCTATATAAAAAGTATCTATAAAAGAAATAACCACATGTTTTCTTCTTACTGAGGGATGTCTGTATGACAATATTTATAGTCTTTCACGTTGATTCTGTGTATTTTATTATTCTTCTCTTTGTTTGTTTATCTTGTGTAAAATAAAGTTTTTAATACATACATTACGCTGTACAGTTATATGTATTTTATTTATCATACATTTATATTTTTACTATAAAACCATGTTGATCTCGCACTCAAATTGAAATTTAATATATTGAATCAACAACCAACATATTGCTTTAATATTCCAATAGATGATTTTTCATATCAGTAAAAGCTTGCTCTCAACTCAGCCTTCCAACTCCACATGTTCCACCAATTTTACAGTTTACAAACAGCGTGATTTTATTGCTTATTAAACCAAATTAGACAACAATTTGTTGAGTTTGTTAATTCATTAACTACAATAATTGCCAGTAAACACTAATGTCGTTTATAATGGACTTTTGTTTACCGGTGATCAATATTAAAATATATCACTCTAGTCAAAAAAGAGAAAAGGATCACGATTATAAGTATTAACTTGAACCATTACCATTGTTAAAAAACAAAATTGTTGTCTTAAATGAAAAATATATTCTTTCAAAGAAATATATTGTAAAGGGATAGTAAGTAGGAAAAATAAAGGAGTATATATTGATAAAATTAATAAGGATTGTAATCTTCGATCATTTTTATCAAGATCGAATGAAAGATTTAACATTATTAGGATTTATTTTATAGTATAATAAGTTTAAGTTCAATAACAAACATACATCTTTTTATAGTGACATAAAATATTCCTTCATAGTTGTTAGTTTAAAAACTTTTATTTCTCCTATATCTTATTAACAATACTATCACACAATAATAAACTCACAAACTCATTCACGATAAAATTGCCCCGAGATAATTTTGTTTTATTATGAAATGAATGGTCAAACATTTCCTCACATTGTCAGAAAATCGCTTTCCGTTATAGCCCATGGATATTTCTTTCCTAATTTTCCTTATATCTGTATGATATTCTAAGTCGTCCAAAGCTTTACATTACTGTTTTTTAGGAGCGAATGCTATTTTGTCTCTCCTCGGAACCGTAATGAAATGGGAGCTTAGTGGTAACAATCGAGATATAAACGACGGAATGCTATTTATATGAGATCGAGGTCAGGATAAAGTTCAATAAATTGTAACAAACTGGCCCGTCGTGTATATTGTGTTGTCTGGAGAACGAAGAGAATTTCTTTGACCTTATGTTTGTAAGACTTACCCTAATATTTACTCCCTTTGAGAATATTGTTCTTGTTGATTTTTATATTTATAAGTTATAAATTTTTTAAAGTAATAGTTATGCAAAAAAAAGTGTTTTGAGTGTAGTATTGTTTTTTTGTACCTATAAATTTATATTTCATCATTAATTATTTCTATATCACAATATTGAATATGTTAATGAAAAAATCGTAAGACACTTGGAAACCAGACAAAATATTTAAAAAACTTGTGTTTATTATATGCATCCCCCATTTATAGACCATATTCAGATCTGGCAAGTGTTTTAAAAGACATATCTTCTTAAATTATTAAGAATCATAACATGAATGTTATGACTAAAAGTCATAAATATCTTAAGTCCTATAACATATCTGATACATTTTTTAAAACAATTTTACTGGATAGGATGACATATTCTTGTTAAACATACATGAAATTTGCAAACTAATTATAGCAAAACATATTTAAACGAAAATTGTTTTAAGGCTTCACTATCCTGGTTTATATACAGTTTTCACTTTATTCGGCTTCAATGAAATTAATACTCGTGATGAAATAAACATATTTAATTGCTTCAGATAAGAATAAAGAATTATTCAAAAAATATGAAAACGATTGTCTCAGCAAGTCATTTCATCACCTCTCAATCACCAAAATTATTTCTATCAAGTTTTTATTCATTGTAATATGTATGTATTCCTGTTAGTATAATAATTAATTTTATGTTTATAAAAGCCAACATTCTCATCATTTGATCCTCATTTCATAATATATTTTTTTGTTTTCTCAATACTTAACTTATGGATATTTCATGATTGAATTAGGTGTAGACTTCAACTTCCATTTTGGGTAGCTATCATTGATCAGTTATTAAAACATTTTAATAACTATGGAAACAATAATTGTATTGAATGGTTGGTCAATACATTTTATAAGAGACAGAACTTATAAGACGACTTCTAACTTCTTAGAATTAAATTATCTGTCTTTCACTCTGTTAATATCATTTATCAGGGAATGGCAATAGATCCTTAACTTTGGTATAGGTTCTTCACGTGACCATTTATAAGTAAAAATGAAATAGCCATAATATATAAGCAGTTTTATTAGACTGCTGTTTTTGTTTTGTTAAATTAATTTATTCTAATTTACTCATATATAAGAACAATGTTATTGTGATCTTTGCTTTCAAAAGGAAAGTTTTAATATAAATTTAAGAACAATATGGAATTCAATTTTAATATTTCTATAACATTATATTAAAAAAGAACATAATAGTAAAAATATGACTAATAAGAAAACGACTGTATTTAAGCGAATAAGAAAATAATGTCAAAATACAAAAACATCGTATCCAAATTTAAACAACTTCGAAATTATATGAAAGTGGAAAAAAACTGTTGAATAAGTGGTTTTAAACACGTACCAGTCTAAAACAACCAAAGAGTAGATTTGTGTTCGCTTTACAGAAATAACTCACAGCCATTAATGGTAACGGTTCGGGAAAATCCGTCCATAGAAACAGCGTTATTTGTTAACGTTAAATACAGTATGGAAAAGGATTTAACCACTTCTATATGTACATATGGTACTTTTATATTAAAAAATACAGAAAAGCAATATGAAATTCAGACAATATAAGTTTAATAGTATAACACAAAACCATTATTTAAATATAAACTGAACTTCAGGAAGGTTGTTGAGATATGAATTGGTAGGCCATAAATTGAATAAATGATAAATATATAAAAAGTCAAATATTATTGTAGTCATACTGAAACACACTGACATATTTGAACAGAATACAAAAATCTGCAAATTATCTTGTATTATTCATAATTTCAAACGACAATTACAGATTTTAATAAAAATTGTCTTGTTTCTTTTACAATAGCTTATTCTTATTCAAAATACAACGGCTTCAGCTATATTCATCTTTATTCAGCTGATACTAGTTTAATTTAACTTGAACCTATAAAATGTATAAATTCTATACGACAATTCTATAATGTAACAAAAATAATATATTTAGATGTCAAAAAAATGTTTTTTATACATTTACTACCTAAGAAATAAAGAAACTTGTCACTCGATAAGAAGTGACCTGGAAGACCCAAAGAATATTAGAAACTCAAAAGAGTTACCAACGCTTTGTCCACCTTATTCCAGTTACAATGTAAATATTCTTAAATAAATAAACCAACAGTGTTATATTTTGTTTCCTGAATCGTTACGTCTTTTCACAAATCTCTAGTCGTTATTTCTAACGCAAATACAAAGCTATATTTATAACGCAAATTAATTCAGATCCGTTTCATAACTAATAAAACATGTACGTTCCAGTGCTGTATTTAGTTTTGTCTTAGTTATTTACTTATTCTGTATAAATTATAGTATTTGAATATAAATTTGGAATTTATTACTACTAAGTCTGTTTTAAGTCTTTCATAATCCAATACTAAACGGTATTAGAAACTAATTAACAAAAATTCTACAAGTACAAATAATTACAATTCTAACAGCCTAATACATAATTTATTCATGGATATAACTCTCAGTGAAAAGTTTTTACGTATGTTATGATCAAAAGTTTGTTAAAGAATTCTTTTTTATTTGTAAAAATGCTAAGCTACTCTCTGTTCGCATTATAAGATTACAAGGGTGCTCAAACCGAAATTTATTCCATAAAAATCATACCATTTAGCGAAAATAACAAATAGTTTATACGAAAATATCTTTATTTATCCAGTATTTATTTGTCAGAGTACCACGAATAGAAAATACTATTATTATGAGAAGTTTAATATCAAATATTATTAAAAAATATTAACTTATTTTAATTTATTATTAAATTTATAAAATATATATTAATTTAAGCACCTAATCTAATGTCTTTTAATATGAATATAGCATGAATTATTATTGAACAATAATTTTAAATTGAAGGATTTACTTCGCTTGTAAGACTCAAAATACTTGTATGCTATGCACGTTGTTTGAAAATGAAACTCTTACTGCAAGAGCGTCACGTTGTGAAACGACAACATTGTCTTGTTGTTATAGAACAGCTTATATTAAACTTCAAACGTGAGCACAACGTTTTGTAAGTTCAAAATTACAGTAAGATTTCCCAAACCCTATTTCAAATTCTATTACTTCACAAAAAGCAATAGTTTATTAAAGTTCTAAAGCTTATATGTGCCATCTAGTTATATCTAGTATTGCATTATCTTTCTTGTTCCATCTGTGAGTTATAAGCTGTCTTGTCTTGTTACAAGCCACTTTGCTTTCCTATTGTAGGGAATCTCTTGACATCTAGTTTTTATTGGGATAGTACTTAGATCCATTGATTACAACAAGTCTTATGATTGCATTCATTCTATTCTACTCCTCACGATCATTATTGCTGATGTTTTGTCCTAACAAAATTAATGATTTAATCATGGAAGTTACCTATTACATTTTGACCACATCGGGTCTGACGGAGTTTACATCAATATAGGCTTTACTTATACATCGTTTATAGTATTTATTTTATCAATAAAATGCATGCATTCAATATTGTAAGACTTTCTAAGAAAATGTATTTTCATAACATAAGAACATAAATATGTGACAATCAATGTAATGATCTTATTATATCTCAAATTTACTTCCTCCAATTTACATTTAGAGTGGCCTGAGCATGAAGCATCCCCTGAATATAGTGCCAGTGTCTGTATGCATGTATTCACAATTAAGATGCAAAGGAATTCAATGAATTTACATGTTTTGAAATCAATTGTAACGATATATCAAGACATGTGTGTCAGATTGAAATTAATGAATAATATTTCTAAAGATGAATGTTTTATAATCCCTTCAAATCTTCACTTGTATCACTTGTGAAGTATAAAATCTAAAAATAGAAATAAAATTACAAAGAAGAAAAAAAAATTAAATATGCTATATTTCATCACCACGATGATGAATTGCATCAGGAGTAAAGATATAAAATCACAAATTCACTTGTCGATCTTGAAATAAAGTTACTCAGTATTTTTCTTTTCATTTCCAGAAATAAAACAATACTTGTAACTCAAGTCGAGCAAACAAAATGATCCAGACAGAAATATCCGTCGTCCGTCGACGGCATCGTATACAAGAGCCGACAGTTTATCACAATTTATCTTTATATAATCTTGACCTCGATCTCATATATGTCCATGATGGCTTAAGTTAATAACAGCTTAATATTTCTTGACAAAAAGCAGAGCCCAGTAAAGCTAAATAGAATGGAAAATAACTCAACAGAGATAAGGAAAATTATCAAAAAAATTGCCATCTGCTATGAAGAATAGCGATCTTTGAAAATAAAAGGCCATTTCTGACCACTTCTTTCATAATAAAGTATAATAAACTTAGATATATTTTACTATCAGAAATAATTTTATCTATTCGTTTTCATGTGCTTTTTATGTTTATTTAATTATAATATCAAATTAAAGTCCATCTTCTATACGAAAAGTGAAAAACTTTTAAACTTATAGGCACATACCAAAACCCGCCAAACCGTCACTCACATTCGAATATTAATTTCGTTGATCAGATTTTTTATGTTTAAATTTGATCACACATTATAAAAAATATTCAACCAACTACTATAGGCTTTAACCATGTAATTATCAAATAACATAATTACGATATTACTGAATAATTAATTATATAATTATGTAGTCATTATAATTTAAAAAAGCAAAATGTTTTAAAAAAAACATCAGCAAACTGGTGAAAAATAACACAACCAAGCAAAAAAATTGTTCTTAAAACGAAGGTAATTTTATTTAAAAAAATAATAACATTAAATGTACGGAATGAAAAAATATGAAGAAAACTTCAACTCAAATTATATACATATATATTTATTTAGTATAAAATAATTAACATAAACGAATAGAAAGCAATGCAAATATACTAGATAATTGCAAATTATTCAACTTTAAATAATTAACCAGTTATTTAGTTTTCAACAATCGCATATTCCGTAATACATATTTGTATTGTAAGCTTAGGGACATAAATATATCATGCTAATAAAATAATTTACAAGCATCGGAAATCGATTATTTTTATTTGAGGAAAAACAGGCCATCCACAAAAAATATGTCTTTTACTATATGTAATTAGTATATCTAAAAATGTTTACCTACTAGTGGAAAAAATTACTTAAATTATAACAGAAATTTGTCTTAAAGCTATTTATCCCATCAGATCAAAAAATTAAAAACTAAAGCCAACTCTATGTCTTGAACTAACAATTAATGTCCATATGAATAAAGAATCTTTTCGGTTTTTATTTTACTATAAAAATCATATTTAACTCAATTACAACTTTATTAAATAAAATATACAATTAATGAAAATTCTAATTCATTACTTTTCTAAATTTTCATATAACAATATTTTTCACAAATGGAATTCGCCAAAGTAACCTGTCATAACATGGTATCGAATATCAAGAAGAGACAATTCACCAGGCAATTGAGCTCCATCGAGCGATGCTTCGATAACACTTGGGCATTCGACGCTGGATAATCAATGGCCTCGAAATATACGACAGTGATTTAATTGGCTATCCGATGTGATAAAGCGAAATACGTATGTTGTCTTTCTTCAATCATTGACAATAAATTAAATGCATTCTGTATGTTTCATAGCTTGTGAATTATTGCACTTCAGTTCAGTTTAAAGTTTGTGATGACCTAACAACTGTAATGTTTTTTTTTAATGATTTCACACAAATGGTACATGCATAAACATATCTCTTCAAATTGAAACAGAGATATTGCATCTTGTTTTTTTAATGATATTGATGTTTAAATTATTCAAATGAAATTAAGGTAATAGAGATAATAGTTATAATAAAACGTTTAAAAAATATTTAAGTTAACGTTATTTTAGTTATTAATAAAAAAGAGAATGTCATAACAGACAATATCTTACTCTTTTTGTCTCTAGCAACATCATCCTTCAGACATAAGTATTCTGCAATTTAAAACCACTTATAAAATAGACTCTTTTTAAGCCTAACACAGATTCTTATTACAATTGCTGGTCAAATTTATATCGAACTTACGAATATGTGCACACTTAATCATATATTTTTACTTAAATGTATAACAAAACTTCATTATATGTACACGGTATATATTTAAATCACACATGAAAGCCGAATGGACCAGCACTTAATAATAGACCGTTAATAATTTAGTTATAGACTGTGCTAAATACATTGTGAAAATTGAACCACTGATTTTAATTATATATCAAACCGATGTCCATAATTTTCGGACGCGACATCTATTACTAATACATAGTAATGGATTCAGTAAATAGTGAAATATGTGTCATTCACAGCTCGATCGGAATGTGGTTTATATCATCAGAGAGAGAACGTATAATTGATTTAGATTCCACTACATACAGTATTGTTATAATGATATATTTATGTAAGAAATTAGATTATAGTTTTAATATAGTTGATTATTATCTTTTAATAATATTGTATTTCATTTAATATGACAATTGGTTTCACCATGCCTGGTACAAACGACCAGTATAACATGAAAATCTCACTTTGAATATTGACAAACGTTTTTTAATAGTATTGGCATACTCATTAAGTCAGCATACTCTACGAAGATTAGCTAAGGTATTGTTTTTTTTTTTTGTATCAATTATATGTTTATAACTTAAAAAAAGAGAATAAGATTAATCTTATTATATTATTAATTGTTACCCGCGACTTCGTCCGCGTAAAAACAAAGAAAAAACTTTAAAACGCTAATCGTCTTAAGATTTATCTTCTATCCGAGTCGAAAGAAAACAAAATAAGTATATTAAATTATAAGAAACAGGAGAGAACCTCTGACAAATAGATAATAAAGAAAAATCTTTATCTCTTTGTTGCCATCGAAAGCCAAGTTTTTGGTCCCTATGGTAATAGAAATGTAAAGAATTCAGCAAATAATCTTTATAATAAACATTATGGTTTACGAACATCAAAATGAAAGGTAACATATTCTCTCCATTTTACAGTCATCCATCCAAGTACTCGCAAAATACAAATCAAAATGTATTTGATTTCTCTTTACAATTAAAATGTGTTAATACAAATGAATATTTGCTCTAAACATTAGAGCTCGTTAACAATATATGGAAATTAAATTTTCGCTTCGATTCCACGTTCATTCGATTAATAAACCTTCCATGTTTACATTCGACAATTTTATCTTCTTTTTGTAGCTAATCTAGAATTATTTATAAAGACATTTTGATGTGATTGATAAAGACATTTTGATTTTACAGAAAATTGGTTTGGTAACTTGCATATAACAAGTAGCCATATTAACTGGATAAAGACATAATAGTAGGAATCTCCAATGAATCAGTAACTTTAATAAAAGATTATGTTACTAGCTCTAGTCACTTTACAAGTGACACCGACAAATATATGCAAACACATCAAAAAATAATTCATATACATGTATATGTATTTTTAAACTTCATACATGCCAAACCATGTGTAGGGTGAGATTTCTATGGCGCATAAAAACTTTAACTTTCACTAAAACAATATCTCATATTTGCAACGATAAAGGATGTTTTAAACGGTGTAACCGTAAATTACTATTTTTGCCTCGAGCAAATCTGGCCGCTACAACCAAGTCGCAATGCTCGCGGTTTATGTGAGCATCGAGCCAAAAAATCCGTTTAATTTATTGACATAGCTTTAACAGCGACATTACAATGTCTGTATTTTAATATCCTCCATTTTTTAATTTAAATAGTAGTATGCTTATATTAGGGATGCAAAGATTTGAACGACATACTCTAAAGACGAACAAAGAATTGAAATTATATTGATATACGAAAACATAAATAACTATTTCATTATGACAATAATAACTGTAATATCTAAAATATTCAAATCTACATGAACTGATTTTAAAGCATTGATTATATCAATTATCTACTACTGTCGTGATAAAGTTACTATTAAATGCACAAATAAGTATTGTTTTTTGAAAGAAGCTGTCAATGGTAATTGTAGTGGCGACTACAACTGCTTTAAAAAAAAAACAAAAATCAATGAAAAAACTTTAAAGCACCGCATGCACCACATCCTTTACTAGAACCTGGTAACGTTTAATTTAGGAATCAGGATTAATAGCAGCTCAAGTTAATCGATAAATCTATAAATCAAATCAGCCATAGAAAAGATTAAACAGAAAATCAAGCAAAAAGATAGACAAAAATCTATATGATATTTTAGTGATATGCGTCGAATATACATATATATATTTATATAGGTACATGCAAGCAATAAAAGCTGTTATTTCAATATTACAGGCGGACCTAATATTTTAGTGTAAACGCAGACTGTTTAAAGTGTTTTTCTCGCGTTGTTTACTAAAGACTAGTTTTTGTATGTTAAATTCTTTTCATCTAATTGTTAGCCATCTTACCTACGATAAAAATCCATTATATATTACAATGTTTTTTAACATATTATTTGTAAGTGGGCAATCTCATTCCGTTTGTTTAGTGGTGATTAGTTCTCCAATTTGAAATATGTGACAAAGCTAGAGAATTGACATATAAATGAAACTAATATTTTTCGGATGTACTACGCGTATTTTATTTTTGTTTAAAAAGAACTACATACTGCACTAGACACTCACATCTTATCTCTAAAGTAGCCGGAAAAGTCGGAAGTATGTAGTTTTTTTAACAAAAATAAAAATCGCGTAGTACATCCGAAAAATATTTGTTTCATTTGAATGAATACTTACGAAAATCTTAGATCTCATTAGAATTAACATATATTTTAAATACAACTGATAGATGTGGTGACTAGTCATATCCTTTAATATGGTTGACTGAAGCGTTGTTTTCATTAAAGTCATAGTTCTGCAGAGTTGACTTTAGTCATCAGTTATTGTATTACGCTTTACCAAAACTAATTATTACATTTTCAGTATCCGTATACATTGAAATCTTATATATGGCATAAAATATATAGGTTGCATACCATTAATAGCGGTCGGTGAACGTTCCGCATTAGCCAAGTCAATTAACATCATGATTAAAAACTGTGATCATCCAGCGAAGGCCATTAATTAAGTAAAGCCTCGTTTATTTAATATTAAATTTCATTTTTAGCTCATACTTTCTGCTGTGATTATGAAAGTAATGCCAGTCAACAGTTCACGGGTAATTTCATTTAGAGATTTATAATTTTGTTATAATTAGAACTGTTTAAAAGTCCACATAAATAAAATACATGCATAAAAAATTATGATTTGAAAGTATTTAAGTATATAAATTATGTTATAATTTTTAGTTTTGGAGTCTCAATATAATTTTTTAAATTAAAACATGTAATGTATCTTTATAAACTTTGAACTATAGGTTTCAATAAGAACTTATTATTTATTGACGTTAATAACTGTTTTGATGGGTTGAAAGTAATTGGTTAAACTAATGAAGTGTTCAGTACTTCCATCTAATTGTTATATAAAATTGTTTCAAATATCATAAATCCATATTCATAAAAATTTATATTATATATATAAACGTGTTGTATCTAAGACAACGAGGAGTCCACAGAACTTCTGAAACGAGTAGTCGAACAAAAAACTGATCGGACTGTCAAAATTATGTAGATTTCTTCCATATTGAAAGTATTGGAAAAGATAAAATATCTTGGAAACTAAATTGTGAAGTTTAATGTGACAATATCTAGAGATTCAAATAAGAAATTACCCACATTATTTGTTGCAAGAATTAATGTCATCATCGTCATCATGACCAGCCTATTACAGCCCACTCCTCCGAAAAGGCTTCTTCTCACATGGAGAAGATTTGAGCATTAATAACCATGCTTGCTCAAGACGGATTTGTGATTTCAAACTTATTTGATATTATAAGTCCAGATTTCCACACGATGTTATCCTTCACCGTCTGTCGGTGGTGTCTAAATACTGTTGGAAAGTACATATGAATCTAATTAATCACATTGGATCCCAAGTTTCGAATCGTTCCGAACTCATAACCGAGAGACGGGCCTTCAACCTCTAATATAAAGAAAGATATACTAGAATTAATCTTATCACTGCCAATTGATATTGCTGCTACAATTAAAAATACATTCAGCTGTCTTTTGTAAGAAAATCAGTCGAGGAAACTATTGAGAGGAAAGTTACTTTCAAATTGCAAATAAATTCAGTACAAACAGACTATACTTACTATACTTACTTAGGCCAGGAGTTTGAAATAGTCGACTATAGTCGAATAAATTTGATAATTACAGTATCAATGGAATGGTTAAGTTTAAATCTAATTGATCTACTCATAAAATGGAAATTGTTCTGAATACATTAGTAGCTATCTCAGGAATGCCCCAAGGATATATTCTATGTCTTACATTCTTTCAGATTTTTATTAATAATACAACTTTCTATGTACCATTGTCAGTTTCAATGCTATACATATAATATCAATACATTAATCCCTCCATAAATACATAACCCTATAAAAGCTTTATTTCTTGTCAACCTGCTCAGGTCAGTTTAAATCTTCAACTCGATACAGAAGGATATATTTTGCTAGGAAATGAAACACACTCTATAAATAACTAACAACCAAGCTTGGGAGACAACAACAAAAAACTAAAAAGATAGTTTTTTAAATATGAATAGAAATTACAAAGCTCTGTCAAAGGCCATCATATTTTGTAACTAACTTATCGTCAAAACCAAATTCGTGGTTTCGATACAAAAATCCAGAGAAATTTAAACTACAAAATTTTAACAGTAGTTTGCACATGAGAAGTAAGCTAACTTTCAAGCAGTGCTTCACTAGAAATAAGCTGACTAGGCGCGCTCATTAAGAGAATGATAATTGCATATAATATATTCAAAAAGCTTTGGTATTAAGATAAAACCCATAATTGGACTTTAAAATTCATAGACTCCTCTTAAATGTAATCTACACGAATTTTTTCGTTAATGTTTATTTTTGTATTCACAGTTTAAATGCTTTTATCTAATATTTGACTCTTTTATACATACAAATATTATATAAGCTCTTAAGTGTCATGTATGTCGGCGTGAGAGCAAAAGGAACAGGTTTCAACAAGCACGTACAAAGCACGAGAGCGAACGTACGGGCGCGAGAGCAAAAGGAACAGGTTTCAACAAGCGCGTACAGGCGTTTACAATCTCTTATCGCTCAACAAGTCAGGCGAGGTGGCGAACGACCTATATAAAGCGACGTGCTAGGCGGCCGGACACACTTCAACGTTAGCACTAGCTTCGTTCACATCTCTTAATTGTGATATTTGTCACTCCTGAATTGTTTCTAATTTAAATTGTTTTCTTGATTGTAAATTAGTCAAATTTATAATAATTTGTTGAAGTGTCTAAATTTCTTCAATATTAAATTTGTTAAAATTAATTATTCTCAAATTAATTGTCAATGGTCAAAATAGTTAAATTTGTCAATTACTATATTATTAATTTATGTTAAATTCGTGATTTTAATTTGAATTAATAAATGTTATATTGTGATTTATTATGATTATTATTTTTAACTATCACTTATGCCTGGGGACGAACGTCCATGTTTACCTATTTTACAGGGCCCTTTCTATCTCAGCCGATATCAGAAGTGGGATGGACCTTGGGAACTCTTCAGGTCCATCAGCCCGCACGGAAGGAAATGGAAATAACCAGGCTCTGTCTGCTAGAGAACGTAACGCGGCTCTACGACTATTATCAGGTGGAAAGAGGCCACGGTAACGCTTCCGCCCAGCCCGCGGCCTCCTGGTGTGGCTATCCGGTCACGAACCCAAAGCACGATGGGTTTGTAGGGGCAACCAGAGACGTGCCAAGATGGTACTGCACGTCGTCCGACTCGTGGACCTTGTTGTAGCGGGGCGGCCGACTCCCCGTGTCTGCCATCCCATTTTGCGCCATGACGGTTTCGAAAAGGAGAGGACCGCCTGCCACGACCTAGAACTATCGACCATAGATTTAACTACGTTTGATAAAGATAGGTCGTCCCCTATTTTAGTGACGAGGTTCGGTCGTTCGCAGGCCGATGACAGAGTCCTAAGGATATTGTTTTGTGCTCTCTGTAGGCTCATAGTGTTGGATTTGCTGGCTGTTGACTACAGTCCAGAGGTCCAGATTGGTTTTATTATGGAGCAATAAACCCTTAGCTTGTTGGACAGGGACAGTGCAGATTGCCTACCAAGAAGCCAGAGCAGGTTTTTGAATCTAAAGTTCATTTCATTGCGTTTCATTTTTATGTATTCTTTCCAGGTCATCCTTCGGTCAAGATGAAATCCTAGGTAATTAACTCAAGCTGATTGCAGCAATGAGTCGGATCCTAGTTCACCTGAAGGGCAGGTTGCGCGCCTCAGGGTGAATGTAATGTGGTGCGACTTCGGTTTGATTCGCCACTTGGTCAGCCAGGCGTTAGTGGCGTCGAGCTATGTCCGCAGTCGTCTGGTAGCAACAAAAGTTAAGTAAGGGTGCTAATCGAGAATTTCTAGCAGGACTTCTAAATCAGGCTGTGGCTCCAACAAAACGGCCGCGACTCAGCGATCCTTTGCCCTATCTACATGCTCGCACCGGTCCCGTGTTGGTGCGTCGCCGTCTGTTAGAAGAAGCTGTTATTGGAAATACAGGTGACAAAAGTTAAGTACTCTCACCGTATCTATAATAATTCCCATGGCTGCTATTACTAGTCCAAAAACGACCTGCCGTTTCAATTCAAACAAAGACCTTACGATTAGGTCTAGCTCATTTTGCAATAGATCCAAAACAATGTCACTCCTAAGGAGATTGCTATTTCTAAAATAATACCAATTGTAGATATGTACTCGTATCGTACGATGTGATAATGAAGCCCATTTGTATATACTGTTCTAAAATTAGAACACACTTTATATAAAGGTGTCTAAACACTAAATATGGTGTTGGTGATAATCTTCTATATATATAAAAATGGATTGCTGTTCCTTAGTCTCGCTAAAACTCGAGAACGGCTGAATGGATGTTTCTTATCTTAGTCTTGAAATGTTTGTGGAGGTTCAGAAAAGGTATAAAAGCTGAAAAAGAAAAATAAATTTCCGGGAAAGCCCTAAAAACAGCGCTTTTCTATTTCCCATGCAAACGGGTTTTTTGACATTAGATTTGACAACTAACTAATATGTCAATCATTCTGTCGCACTTCAGAATACGGAGACTTATGGCTTAAAGGTAAACTCATAAAAAATAATTAAGAAATAATTTATTTCTTGATTGAGGCAATACGAAGTCTGCCGGGTCAGCTAGTTATTTCTAATGATTTAAATATTTGTCTACTTCACAATTCTAAGCTTTACCTTATTTATATTCTAATATTTGTTGGAAATTCTTATAACGGAAAACAGGCGCCATTTACATGTTTGTTATAATTGTGTAAATTCATGTGAGAGGATCTGGCGCCCAATATTGTAACCTTTCCTCAACTGGGTGTTACTTTTGAATATTATAAATACGACGCGGGTGTTAACTGGGGATTCGGTTACAAATTGTAAAGCAGAGTAGGCCTCGAAGTGCAAGTGTTGCCCAAATAATTTCTAACAATAGTTATATTCCCTTTCAACAATACTGTGACCATGTTTTGTGGATATTTTCTTGTAGAAATTCAGTTCTGTTTCTGTCAGATCGTGGACTTCCTTTTGACGTGTTGTTAGAAGGAAAAAAGAAAGTGATGATAATTAGAAAAACTGCGTCATTGTTATTGTTCCACATTGGTCCATAACAAGGGATGACCCATTCAAAAACTTCGACATAGTCGTACATAAATATTGACTGTGACCTTAGACGAAAATAAATCTTCCGATCAAACAAGATCACGGTAATTTTCGGTTAATATTATTAGTAAATGCGATATCTCTGAATATCTTTGTAACGTAATTGAAAATGGACAAATATGTCCCCCAGCCCACAAAGCCTTAAGATTTTATAAAATCACCTCTTCCCAGAATCGTTAACCAAGAAAAACAATTCAACGGTTTTGCAGGGTGTATTACAAAAATTCATTTCCAATTTTTCTCGTGTTCACGACACCTTTTTATGATTCATCCAAAGGTGAGTTTCAAACGTCTTTAAAGGACTCGTTTCTTTCATGATAAGAAATTCAAAATACCAACAGACTAACTCTACGAAGCGATCTAAGTACGAAGTAGATTCTCTTTCAATCTATTCACCTATTAATGGGTTTTCCTTAAAAGAATTAGATTCATGTGTTGAGTATAGGAAATGTGTTAGACTACAGAATGCTTACTTCTTTATTCGGAATCTTATTCATTTCAAAGAAACCGTGGTGAATTTTATGACCCGATACTTCGCGTATTTAACAATAGAATTGAGAAGAGATCACTGACTGCTCTCTAAGAGACGCGTTCTTCAAGAAAGCCATAGAGTATCCCATTGTGGGACCACAACAATTAACTGTTGTGTCAACTGCTTTCCAGTAATGTCTTAACATGTTGGATTGAGGAAAATATTCTTTAAAATAAAAGAATCCTATTGTTTAAAAAGAAAATAAGTCTCATACGCATTCTATAAATAGATTGTCTAATCCATGAAATGTCTAATATTTTTCAGAACGATTCCGGCTGCATCCCATACACAACACTCATCAGCGTTTGAAGTTATCTAAGTCAGGTATTAGCCGAGCAAATGAGGATCGGAACAGGCTGCGCTTTCAACCACTAGTCTCTACAGACTAGGTTCCATCAGCCACAACGGGAAGAGTGACGGGACGCGATAACCGTCTATTGTGGTATACGAAATTCAGAGAATGGTACCTCTGAGTTTAACTTGTGTTAATACTCTTAAGCTATCCTCGTAACCAGTGGCGGCTGGTGGGTTATCTAACTGGTGGTGCACTTTAATAAAATATTAAAATTAGAAAATGCAACAAAAAACCAATTCACATAAAATATGTTTATTTTTATACATTAATTAATGCAAAGACATTTTTCCGAAGCGAAATGTTCAATCACCTATTTATTAAAATCCGGATATTTTTGTATATATTTTTTATTCAATACTAAGCACAGAAAGTGCATTTAGCAAGTGCATGGTATTTCGGAGAAAAGTTTTATTCTTTTTAATTCCAATTCATCATACATCGGGTGCTCTCGGTAATCTTCGGTCGCTCGTGCGGCGCTCGAGAACCGACTCATTACTCGGTACATTTCTATGAACTATCTTTTGTCTCACGCGTCAGGCGTATTAATGCGTATCTCATACAAAATGTATTAGCAGTCCTCGTGCACTCGCCGAAGCGCGAGCTTAGTTTAGTAAAGCGCTCAAACTTTTTTACTATAATTAGAAATTTAATTTTTTATACGTTTTTGTATGTTAAGAAAATAAATATTAAAATGGTAATTTAAAAATAAAGATGGAGTAATATTTTGTAATTTTTAAATCTTTTGAATTGGTGGTTCAGCGCACGAGTGCACTTAAGGTACAGCCGCCACTGCTCGTAACCATGATGTATACTTATGTGAATTATGAATCATCAGATTCTGTAGGGATACGTTTTGTGAAGCCGTGAGAAGACACGTATACACCAAAGAGTGATACCTCTGAGCTAATCACGTGCTATCCTTGAGCTAACTGTAAGAGAATCATAACATTCTGTAGGGATATGTTTTGTGAAGCCGTGAGGAGACACGTATACACCAAAGAGTGATACCTCTGAGCTAATCACGTGCTATTCTTAGGTTAACTTTAACAGAATCATAAGATTCTGTAGGAATGTCTTGTAAAGCCGTGAGGAGACACGTATACACCAAAGAGTGATACCTCTGAGCTAATCACGTGCTATTCTTAGGTTAACTGTAACAGAATCATAAGATTCTGTAGGGATGTCTTGTAAAGCCGTGAGGAGACACGTATACACCAAAGAGTGATACCTCTGAGCTAATCACGTGCTATTCTTAGGTTAACTGTAACAGAATCATAAGATTCTGCAGGGATGTCTTGTAAAGCCGTGAGGAGACACGTATACACCAAAGAGTGATACCTCTGAGCTAATCACGTGCTATTCTTAGGTTGACTGTAACAGAATCATAAGATTCTGCAGGGATGTATTGTAAAGCCGTGAGGAGACACGTATACACCAAAGAGTGATACCTCTGAGCTAATCACGTGCTATTCTTGAGAGAATTATAAGATTCTGTAGTGATGTCTTGTGAAAGCCGTGAGAAGACACGTATTCACCAAAGAGTGATACCTCTGAGCTAATCACGTGCTGAGTAACTAAGTTGAGGACAGGGGCCTCCTTAGTTGTGTAATGTAAGTTGAGGACAGGGGCCTCCTTACAGTGAGTAACTAAGTGGAGGACAGGGGCCTCCTTAGTTGTGTAATGTAAGTTGAGGACAGGGGCCTCCTTACAGTGAGTAACTAAGTGGAGGACAGGGGCCTCCTTAGTTGTGTAATGTAAGTTGAGGACAGGGGCCTCCTTACAGTGAGTAATTAAGTGGAGGACAGGGGCCTCCTTAGTTGTGTAATGTAAGATGAGGACAGGGGCCTCCTTACAATGAGTAACTAAGTGGAGGACAGGGGCCTCCGTAATTGTGTGATTGCAGGGCAAAGTCGAGGGTACAAGACCGCGCGGCAGGTCACCCATGCGCTGGACGGACCAAGTCAGGGCTGCAGTGGACGAGAGACGAGTGGCGACGTGTTGTGAAGCGCGCCACCACATATCATGATGACCACGACCGTTCTGCCAAGAACGTATCGACTTAGAAGAAGAACTAGGTCGAAGGCGACCATCACGCAGAATGGCCGTGTCGGCGTGAGAGCAAAAGGAACAGGTTTCAACAAGCACGTACAAAGCACGAGAGCGAACGTACGGGCGCGAGAGCAAAAGGAACAGGTTTCAACAAGCGCGTACAGGCGTTTACAATCTCTTATCGCTCAACAAGTCAGGCGAGGTGGCGAACGACCTATATAAAGCGACGTGCTAGGCGGCCGGACACACTTCAACGTTAGCACTAGCTTCGTTCACATCTCTTAATTGTGATATTTGTCACTCCTGAATTGTTTCTAATTTAAATTGTTTTCTTGATTGTAAATTAGTCAAATTTATAATAATTTGTTGAAGTGTCTAAATTTCTTCAATATTAAATTTGTTAAAATTAATTATTCTCAAATTAATTGTCAATGGTCAAAATAGTTAAATTTGTCAATTACTATATTATTAATTTATGTTAAATTCGTGATTTTAATTTGAATTAATAAATGTTATATTGTGATTTATTATGATTATTATTTTTAACTATCACTTATGCCTGGGGACGAACGTCCATGTTTACCTATTTTACAGGGCCCTTTCTATCTCAGCCGATATGTATATATGTCCATTTACAAGAAACATAAGCTTAGTACAATAAGCTGAATAACAAAAAACCTATTACTTTTTTCATTTATAACAAATAACTCATTGTAAATTTATTCTTATTTCTTCAAAAGCGTGTTCTGTATAATGTTTATGTGTATTATATAAAACTGAAATGATGACTAGCGTGCATTATACATCAATGTCTATAAAAAAAATTCAAAAATCCTTTGTGTCACTGTTATACACTAGAAAGAGTACCTTTATCTTGAAGATACATATACATATTTACAACTAGTTATAACAAAATGAGTGCTTTCATAAGCAATGGAAGAAAATAAGCTTATCACCGAAACTGTTTAAAAATTAGGTCAAGTTGCTAATTATATTTTTAATCATTGTTTTCTGTATTGTGGGCTTTCCTTTTTATAAGTTTTAATATATATATATATTAGCAAGGAAAATTTATCTGGTATATAAAGTAACAAATTAAGGTACAATAGAGAAAATACTTGATATTCCTACTCTTTAAATTGTTTTATACAACTCGAAAGTTGTGTAACTCAGTTTGAAACGAATACAGTTGCTCAACTTCTATTCACTTCAAACTTGTACCTAGTTAAAAAAAGGTTTTATATCAAGGAAAGACAATGATAATTATTACCACGATAATACTATAATGACGTCAAAAAAATGTAAATATAAAATTTTTACTTGCAATTTTTTTATCTTTCACAAGAAAAAGACTCATAATTTGGAAACAGTTTTCGTTTTTGAATAAAATTCAGTGACGATAAAGCCGCTTTTATGGATATCCAAATCGCTGCTTCCTTTTTGGGATGTCCAATGTTCTAGACTCCACATCAAATTTATGAAACGACGATGAAAAATTTTCCATGTAGGGTTAAAAGGAATGTCTTTTTACCATCCGTCGACTCCAATGTTTATGACATGGAAACTATAAAACTCAATCTACGTAATTTACTTTTGTTCCCCTCGAGAGGAATGGAATTAAGTGCTTTATGGGCATTCAGATTAAGAAGTGTTTTCATTATCTAATTCAGCGGTTGAAATAAAATGTATGTACATATACATATATATATATATATATATATATATATATATATATAAATTTATAATCATTATATAACGAAAATTTCAGATATACTGAAGGTTAGTTTGGAGTGTATGAAGAAATGATTTTTTTTATTTAGATTTCATTTTTATATTCTATGTATACGATTGTAAGTAAGAAGTAATATAATAATTAAAAATATCCTTTTAACTTCCTATTACCACCTGTATTGTGTACAGACCTTACAGCATAAAAATGTTTACTACCTCCGTTCAGGAGATAACTAGGGCGCACTTGTTACGTAGTTAGTTTTATATGGTCGTGTCCAACGCTTATCGTTCCTATAAATCCGTATCATTCAAAAAACATATTGACACGGACAAAAATAAAATATATTGAAGGCTTGTATATAAAACTTATATTGTATTCAATTATAAATATATAAATAATAATAGGAAAATGTATTAATAGATGAGCCTTAAAAGAATTGTTATAAAGCATAAACATAATTGGAATGTCTATTCAATTTCTTATATCGTTTTATATAAAAAAAGTTCTCATGTCATCAATTTAATCTTTGTATAGTATTTTAACAACCTACTCTTTTCCAAGAATAAACAATACTGACGTAGTACAAAATGTAACCAGATTAACTGAAGACATTCATTATGATTCTAAATATTAATATCAAAGGTTCTATTACCTGTAGGAATTTAGACGTTAAGGCTTCAAAGTCGTTTAACAAAGGTTTAATGAATAGCTCTTAATGAAATGGATACTAGATAGGAGATCATGATACGGTCATGATAATTAAATATGCATAGCGATGGTCATATGTGTTAGAAGTGATAGATTGCACCGACTACATAATAAAATAAATAATGTTAGAATATAAAACAGAAAATAATCTGTACTAAATGTAATATGTTAGTCACTAAAAGTTTAGTTTATTTCAGTTTTAAATTGTATATCATCTTTTATCATGAAAAAATATATATTTTAATATTATTGTGCTTTTAGGTTCATTGGGTGCATTAGGTGCATTTTGCTCCCTTAGAATATTATTAAATGAAGTAAAAATTAATTTTAATGAAATGAAAAAGCTTTATGTACCATGAATACGTTTTTTTTGCAACATAATTATATTTCCTGAATGAAATGTGATTAAATAAAATGTACAATATCTGGAACACGACCGAATTCAATGTATAAGCTTTTTACTAAGCATAAAATATAAGGCTCCGTTTCGATGACAGATCTCTTAATTACAAAGCGAAGCTGACAACTCACTTCAAATCAGCGCTGAATCATGACAGCAATTATACAGAAGTGGGGTTTATATTCCGCACAGTACTGAAATTATAAGCTTCGTATGACTTTTAGATGTCTTTTATAAAGTTTTTTAATGGTTAAACTCATTGAATCTATCAAGGAATGGAAGGAATTAAAAGATAAATAATGTATTTTCACCCTTTAAAAATTAAAAGTTATTAAATATTAAAATAATTCGTATGATTAATTGCAAAAAAAAACTAAAACAACTTATTAAGAATTTTAAGTTATGTATATGTGCGTTTTGTATGACATAGATATATTTATTGTATATTCAGTGAGAAATTTCTTCAGTTTGCGAACGGAAAAGAAAGGTTATAAACAACTTTTCAAATATAGGAAAGTTTTGCATATCTTGTAAACCAATCTATCAATCGAAGATTGCTAAATTCGTTGGCTTCACAAAATACCAACAAAGGTTCATGGTCTATGCATAGATGACTTGCATCAGCTATTACTGTCAAAAATCCGAACTTATTTCAAGTCACGTAAATACTCAGTTAAAATTGCAGTAAAAGCAGCACTGCTTCATTGTAGAAAGTCATTGTTGATATTTTAGATAACGAGATGTTTTGTTTCTTTTTTGGTTATTTATACTTTTGTTATAGAATTGAAACAGAAGCTAATGTACTTTTATAAAAATATCATAGTATTCAATATTCTAGTATTCACTATCTAAAAAAAAATATTATGACTGTAACAGTAATTATTAAATCGACAATGGAAGAATTCCAGTTTACGAATCAGTAGATGTTTTTAACAATTTTCAAAATGATCCCTAAACATTGAAAATAAATAGAGAAGGTGTGCAAATATGTATTAATATTTAGATGACATTAGAACTTAGTATCTAGAAATAGAAATCAAAGTGATCGCTACTGTTGTTACACATTTATTCGAAGGTACTTGGATAGAGCTGATACTCTTGCTTGTTAGAAAACTGACGTCGTTATTCGCGGTCGTTAATAGATTGTCATTATTATTATACTACAATATTATTTAAAAGCTAGGAAGTTTCATCCATTCAAAAATATATAGAATTTAACTTTTCGAATAAACACTTTATAATTATATATCTGTGTGAAGGTATCAAGAAAAAGACGTGGGACTTAGTGTTATTAAGTTAAAGCTTCTTGTTCAATAAACGATACCACTCACTTTATTCAACATTTACAAGACCGTTATCCAGTTTAGAACTAGACAATAGACATGTACAAACTTCTACACAGACATATCGTCTCTTCAGTCCAGTTTAGTTCTTCAATAATTTTCGACTATTGAAAGTCGGAATGTAAAATTTAAATGTTGAAAGTGACTGCCATTGCTTGCATCTTATATTTTATTTTGTGAAGTTTTCATCTTCCTGCTGCCTATAGCGCGAAATTAAACCCCACTAGGCGGCGTTTATTAAAATATGGCCGAAAATTACTCCTGCCCCACAATAAGTAATTTAGCTGCCGACAATGGCACAGGATTTATTATCGTTCCATTTCATGAAACTTAAGCGATTGATATATATGTAATAAAACTTGTTAAACACATGAACCGGCGAGATAGTCTTAAGCAAAAATATTTTGATTGTTTTTAAATAACGTCAAATGTATGACGACAAAGAAAATTATCTATAAAAAACAAAATTGCTTATTTGTATCGTACAAGCTATTATTAAATTATTTTCACAATACTACGAAAAGACAAACATTTCAATAAAACTCTCATCAAATGTTCCTACAATAAACTTCATTACTATAAAATAAAAAATAAAAAATTACCTCAGAAATATAATATATTAGTTATCGCTCTAGGTTAATACATCATGCCAACAAACCGAAGGCCTTATTAGTATTATATTTACGTTGTAGGCCGATCAAACCACGAACTAATAGAGAATAATATGCTTTGTTACAAACATCCTTATATTATTGAAAATATTTAATTATATATACCACATTATCCATTATATTATATAGAAACTAAATTTAATATAAAAACCTTAAAATCTTAAGGCGGACTTATCGTACGTAAATGAAACAATGGCTATAACTCGAGATCTATAGCCCTTAACTTAATTTAATATAAAAAATATGTTTAGTAAATTAATCAGACTTTTATATAAGTGCAGTATAAACAATTATATTGAATATAAGTATTAGTAACATATCAAACTCATACAGATCATGCTAATACTTCACTGTTACGTACATATACTGTGTTTGTATCTCGGTTAAGCTTTAATCGAAATGTTGATTGCTATTTTTCTATGTTACGGAATATCGAATGTCTGATCTGACCTACTTTCTTTTAACCAAACTAGTAACATCAATGGACAGTTTTATCATACTCAATATCAGAAATTCTGTTTTTATTCAAATGAATATAAAAATGTTACAGACCACTGAAAACGTCTCTTTATATCAAACAATGCAAACATATCTCATATATCATGAACAAGTATACATATACTTATTTTTTACCATACAAAAATTTTCATATTCAACGCCAGAATAAATAAACTTATAAAACTGAGAACTTTTTAGCTGAAGGGGTTTATAAATCGCAGTTTTTGGCTCAACACGCACATAAAGTGCAGTTGGTGTACAACAATCGGCGACCGTGGCTGGGAGCTTCTCTTTAGACCATTGTTCATAGTTAAATTCATAATAAAAAACGCATTTCCTATTATTTTCTGTGTGAATGGTTCATTATCGCTCATGTATCAGGAAACACGCCACAAAATAACGGAACGATAGACGTACGTTTCTTTTTTCATATAAAATTCAATCCATTTGGGATTTTCCGGTATTATAAATTTTGTGATTACAACTCCAGTCGAACGAGGTTGCTTTATTAAAATTCACGAAAAGTATGTACTCTTTACAAACCTATACTTAATATATTTGTCATGTAATTATTTTATTATTTGAGATATCATTGCAGTCCAAGTCTTAAACTTTGCTTTAAATGAATCGATGAATATATTATTCTATAGTACTTTTTGAAAGCATAGAAAATATAAGATAAACAAAATATGTTATCATGACAAAACTGTCTCTGAATTAAATTTCATTTATTTAACGTGAATTTTCCAACAAATCAAAATAATAACCAAAGAGGAACTAGCGAAGCGAGAGAGAAGGACCTGAATCGCATAACAGATCTACTCGGCTGTGTGAAGCTTGGTCACGTACCTTATAAGGTCTCAAGAAACCTCGTTTCAATAAAGCTTAGAGATTGATTTATTTGTTTTATTAAATGTATTTATTTGAGAATCTTAAACCTGTACTTACATATATTACTATACACACTATATTGACCGAAATTTCAATAAATATCTTTGTAAAGTGTGAAAATTTTATATTACGTGACTTTCATATATTTCATAATGTTTTATTATGCTTCAACTAAATAACCAGTTTTCTCACGAGCATTTTATTTATATCATAGAAATAATGTTTTATCTTATATTAAAATAAAAATATAACATTGTTTATGTAATGTGGAGTAGATTATGCTAAATGTTTTATAAATCCATAGGTTGATTATTTCAAGTTCAATAGTAAAATAAAAATGACATAATTACACAAATAAACGACATTAAATTGTGTGATTTGAAGCCCTAACAGGCCCTAATTATCATTTTATAACATATAATTCTTATACATTTTATAACAAAACCATATGTTATGCACTTCTCCATAAAATCTTTGATGTTCTGAATTCCACGTTCACCCGCTTCCGTAATCGGCCATTGTCTCAAAAGGAAACAAGATTTGCGCTTCACGTATTAATATTATAACAAATGTTCAATAAAATCATTTAAAGCATATACTCATATAAATATTGCCGAAAGGGAAAAGTCATTATTCATATATAATAACAATAAAACAATGTTAACGCATCGCAGCTTTGATGTTAGTTACGAGAATTGTTATGAAAAGAGCAAATTTATTATTTCAAAGTTGGCATCCACCTCGCTTATTATTTTATCACAAGGTTGATATTAAAATAGTTTCAGCGTATATTCTATAAAAAAATATAGAATAGAACAATACGTTTATTAGAATTAAAACTTTAATTTTAGTATTCAATTTTGTTTCAATTAGAACAAAAACATATAAATAAAACACAAAGGATTTTTTTTTTCAACAAAAACGAAGTTTATTTAAATCTACTACAAATAAATGATAAGTCAAAAAGTTATATGATATAAAACTTTGTAGCGTGAATTACTCGTGTAGAAGGATAAGTAAATTAAATATCTTTCTGTGATTGATTTACATGAAGATATTTTTATAAAGGCTTACTTTTGAAAAGACTTTTATATTATTTTCCACTTTCAAGCTATCGTGAAACACGTTTATTGAATTACAAAGTTTAAGAATATATTATTTATTAATTACTTTTTCGTGCAGAACATGCTGCTCAATATTATTTCTTCTGTTTCACCTATTCAAATAGAAAAGAGTGTTTGTAACAATAAAATGTCAGTCTTTTACTTAATGCCTACAGATTTATAACACATACACAGTTTTGTTTGTACATATGTCTGTCCGCGATGTCTAATCTCTGAAAGGCTGGGACTGATTTTTATTACATGCCTATCGTGGTGAAATATCCACCCTATTCATTACAGCATAAATAAAAATTCGAATGATGTACATATGTACTTAAAACGAAAAATAATAATTAAGAAAAAAATTAATAATTTGCAATTTTTTTACCTAAGTAATATTCAAACATTACATAGAAGCAATATAAAATCGCACCGAACTTAGCTTTCTGTGTAGCAGTCACGTACAAACGAACTATATTGAGTTTCTCACTTCTCTCATTAACTGTTAAATGCATTTGCTTCGTTATTCTGAAAAGGCTCCGTCGAAATCGCATGTTTGCTTGAGTTTACTACCTCGGTGAAATATATAGCTTTATATAAGCATACCTTTCTAAATAAAACGACTTCGCTGCTTTTCAAATACCATTCCCAAATTTACACAAACTTTAAATGCGATTCGTTTCCCAACCAACGGGGCCTCTCGCGTAATACTTCAAATTAATTTTTAATTCAAAGTAAAATATACGTTATACAAGCTTCTATATCGAGCTTAAATTCTGGATTCAAAGTGAGGAAGCTAAAATGTATTATTAAAAAAAATGACTTTCCATAAAGTTATGTAAATGATGCAGGGTATTCAATTAGTCAAATCTGATTCGAGACTGTTATCATTGCATTTTCTCTTAAGATTTGCATCCAAAAAGTTCATTGTTCTAAGATGAAGGATTCTACAATTAATTATGATATGATACTTCAAAACAATTAACGATTTACAAATATAAATAGAACTTTGGATAAACTATGTATTTACAGTTGAAGTTTGTTTAATACGAATCCACTTCTGTCATTAATAATGGCTATAACAATAAGTTAGTAAGATTGAATGGAGGACGTTGTTTTCGAAGAAACAAAACTGTTTCTTCCGAAACCTGGCTATGACGTTAATATTTGCATTCTAAATAATTTATTCGACTTCTTAATGAAGTGATAAACTGATATATATTTTTATTTTATTAAAGTAATTGTAATACATAATAAGATTGTAAATGTATACTTCATACTTTCCTCAATATAACTTAAATGTAAATTATCTGTTATTGTTCCCTAGATAGTGTTGAATGAAACATACAAAAAAACAATTAATTTCGAAGTATCAATAAAAGCAACATATATTTAATCCTTAAAAATTGTATTCAGCCATAAAAGGGATAGTTTCTAAATCCTTAAGTATAAAAACGCATCTGAAACTTAACTATTGTTTTCTATCGCAACAGCGGAAACACGCGTTTAGCTGTTTGCAAACACAAAAAAAATATTCTATATCAACCTTTTGTTTATTGATATGACATAGTCCTATAAAATTAACGATATTGTTATCATTACGAATACAATATAAGCTCACCGAGATTTAACCTCCGATTACAAGAATATTTTATAGTTATATCATGAATTGAAAACAAACTATTTATAGAAATAAATTACGCTTTTTTATTATATTGATGGATTTAACTTAGCTAGAATGGATTACTTCATCAGATTCTTAAAACAAACAAATATCCATAGATTTTATTATAAAGATAAACGGCTTAATTAAACGAAGACTAATTTTGTTCGTTAAAGCTGACTCGAGTTATAAATAATGATGTAAATGCACTTCATTAATCTCGCGCTTAAACTAGCTTCATTTCACAAGAACCAGGAAGATTGACTTGAACCTATAAAGTTGTTGGAGTAAGTAATTCCTCACAGATATTATATCTGGTTGACGTACTTTCCTAGGTACTAGGAATTTTCTTGAATAGTCGTCTTACGGTTTACTTGCTAAAGCTGAAGCTGAACCCTGCTCCAATGTTGTAAACTAAGTATATCCGCCGTGTTTGAAACTTTAATCAATAACTCATTAACGACTGGCTCTTTCCTCTTGAGGATTAGAACGAGAAACCACTTATTATTAATGATTCATTTACTAAACAGATCAAATATCATCAGATCATAATAATGATTATATATGTACATATATAATTAAATGGATACTTATAGTGTTCATCAGCGATCATTGGTTACAATTAAAAACCACCTTTAAATTATGTCGTAGAATGGCCGTCAACAAGCTTTTCTGATACATTAAATAAATACAATGAATAATAACAAATAAATAACAATATTGTATATGGTATTGAACTCTGATTAAGTCCACCCATCAAACATCTGCTCATATCTTATGTCAAAGCTGTTATAGTCAACGAGATCTTATGGATGTAGACTCACAACTAAAATATTATTCAATAAAATTTATTCTAATGTTTACATGATATTGAATTTACTATAATTTATAAGAAGTGGAATATTCTGTGAGGTGGTAGAGCCTAGCTGTAGTCAAGTTACTACAGCTCGAACATGGGCTGGCTCGACCGGGGAAGTACCACCCTCTCACAGAAAATCGGCGTGAAGTAGTCTTTAATGGCTGCGTTTCGTCCGGTGAGTGAGAGAGCCGGTTGCCCTTTCCCTTTTCCCACCCTTTCCTGCCCTTTCCTTTCCCTCCCTTTCCTACCTTTTACTCCCCATTTTCCCCAAACAAGGGCGGCAACACATCTGCATCTACGTTGCAGATGTCAATGGGCGACGGTAACTACCTACCATCAAGTAGGCCGTCTGCTCCGTTGCCCCCTTTTCCCATAAAAAAAATAAAAAAAAATGCAAGTTAGTCTCAGCGTCTAGATAATTTTAACTACTCTAAAGTATTGATTACGCAAATAAATATAATAATACATAGTATGATTAAGATAATAAGAACATAATTTATTTATTGAAATGTTGAATTATTAATATGTAGTTTCGAGTATCTCAACGTCCTTGTCGGTAATATTATATTAAGTCAATTAATTATTATGGTTTCAGTTAATACCAATATTGCCGAGGAAATAACAAAACCTGATCGTTGTATCAGGTGCAAACTAGATTTCGTTTCTGCAATTGTATTTTTCATTTTTGTTTTCCTCGGAAAATGAGTGTTTACGATACGAGTAGTTTTAAAAAGTTCGATAATGAATTGTACGCCCTTTCTCATTTTTCTGACGGATATTGAATCCGTAAGAGCTATCTTTTATTTAGATAACTCTTAGATTATTCATATTAACACATTTTTTTTGCATTATATTTCACTTTTTCGCTTTATTTAGAACTTAATGTATTTGAAAATATATGTATCAGAAATGAACCGTTGCGTTTTATTCTCTGTAGAATTTGGAATATAGAGTATTGTTAATAGATGACTAACTTGATTATAATAGATATGTAGATATGTTTTTAAATGTTTTGTGGCTAGTTTTCTAACATCTTTTCTTAATTTATTATTATTTAATCAGGTTTAAATAGATAAAATCATAAAAAAAATACTAGCACGTTCATTTATTAATTTAAAAAATAATAAAGTAAAACTCTAACAGTTTTTATTACAAGTTTTAATTAACACGATAGCCAATTCCGGTAATAGAAAATGTTAGTACATAAATCAATCATAACTAAATTCAGTATCCTTACAGCAAAATTCACTGTTATGTTTATGTTACTCAGAAATTAAATCAATAAAATTTTGAGCTAAGTTAACACCAATTGGGTTATTGAAAGTATTTACGTTTCGTATCATATCTAGTACATTCATTTTGTCAAACGAATACAGATTTTTTCAGAGACTTATTATACTCATTTAAATAATGAAAAAGCGATTTCCTGGGTGTGTCGCCTCAAATACAAGTACTGTTATAGACGAGCGAGTGTTCAATTATTCATAGCAGTATCCTCGCTTAACGCCCCATTTCTCGATGTAAGTTGATTTCAGACGCGTATTTGTACCTGTACAACAGAAAGATTTGTGTGAAGGTTCGATTGTTTTTCTATTTAAATAATTAAGACAAATAGATAGACATTTCAGAGCTACCGCGAAATATAAATCAGTGTATGTCCCCACAACGTATACAATAAAACGCTATGTCGTACACAATACATCACGGAACTACGCGACATATTAACTGTTTGTATGTAAGAAGTATGTAAGAGTTGTAAAATTACATTTTTTTATAAATACAGTTAATTCTTTTACGTTTATATTAATTTGAATTATTAACCTTCAAAGTCAATTGTTAAATTTAAGGCTGTTAAAAAATGTATTTTGCCAAGTCAGTTGCTGATTCGCCTGCTCAAGATCTTCTAATGATCGAAGATGTTTTTTTTTTTATTGAGCTTTATAATTGGATTCTTAGAAATAATTCCTTAAATTTATTTTATTTTATTAATACACTAAACAGATTGTTAATTGTGTAATGAAAATGGAATTTCTCTTATTCTCAAAAACACGACAATTTTTTATAATATGTTTAAATGGTTCTGTAAATTTAAATACAAACATAAACATATTTACACTACCAGATAAATAATTTTGTAAAAATTGGTTTCGTTGTTTAATGTAATATCTAATATTAAATTCAAAACTTACGTAGCAGAAAGCAACATCAAACCATAAGCTCACTTGCCAAAATGTTATCAATATCAAGTTGATCTATATGTGATATTTAGCGTATGGCTCGGAGGAAGCAAACATTTGAGTGCCATGAGCGAGAAAATGTCAAAAACGTGGCCCGAGAAGGATCCAAGAGCAAGCGACCCTCGTCTCGGCAATAATGTTCAGTTTGTCCCTGGCGACAGTAGCACGGGCGATTGTCCCGTATTATGGCAGCGAATGGCAGAAAAGAAGATGACCTTAAATCATGCCATCTACGCCTCAAGAGAATATGTATTTCCCAAATAACTTGCTCACGATTATCCGGTGCTTTAACCAATTATAACTTGATCCTGGTACCCAAATAAGTGAACAACCTACTATATCCACAAGCAAAAAAGGTGTTCTTTTGAGATAAATCCAAAATAGATGAATCGCCAGTAAAAAATCAGTTCACAGGTTGAAACTTACACAAAGCATCTTTTATGAGACGAAGAGTAACATTATTTCGGTTTTTATCAATTGAAATCCAAAATTACCAAGATTCTGTTAAATTTTTTCAAAGTAAAAAAAAGTAAGCGAAAGGAATGAAAGGATTTGTAAAACCTCAAAATATATATTTATATATAATATTTATTAGAAGCAATTCCATCAGTTACTCTATTAGTATAGGTGATAATTTCAAATATTAGACTTTTAATAAACAAGGAAAAAATATAAACTTTTGTAGAAAATTTAATAGAACAAATCAAGAAATTAACATTTATCGGAGGCCACAATTCGCAAGTCAGTGGGTAATTTACATACAGTTGCTCTGATTTATCATCTGCGTGGTTTGTTAATTACTGTTGCTACATTACAAGGCTTGGAGAAATAAGGTATTTGGCTTTCGATCCACTTTGTATTATTACGTGGAGATAATATCAACTCATATTAATTACAACAGAGTATACTATAATTTATAATATCTGTAGTAGTTATATACATATTTCGGAATAATGTCATTTCTTAGGAATCTTACTGAAAACATTTCTTCTAATTAACATTAGTTCTGTTTTATGTTTTGAAGGTAATGATTTTAAAATTTTTAAAACTTTACGTTTACTCATTTTGGTCTCCTTACTCAAAAACAAAATTATTAAAACTTAAAAGCCTGACATATATCTAAATAAGAATGTTGGTTAATTACTGTTGTCTATCGTTAAATAAAAAAATAAGCATTACTTTTTTGTGTGATTCATTGTTAGTAAATAATCTTACTAAGACTAATATTTAAAATTATTTCAATTTAAAAATACTTTTTTCAATCTTTTATAATTCCTTTAAACCACATTTATCCTTAAATCAAGTTGTGCCTGACGGCGCCTGTCAATATTTGTAGTACCATATTCCCTGTCTACCGATGCAGTTAGCTTATCGTATATATTTTTGTCCATATATAATCAAAATTTGTAAAATTTCAGTTCTCACAGTATCCTAATATTGCCAAAATAATGAATATGTATGTACATAATTCTAAAATATGTAATGTAATGTTAATTTAAAAGTATTTTAAAACAAAAATTTTGAAAGTAGTTTCTTATTTTTTTTTTAAATACATAAAGTCTCTACACTTTTAACAAACAATACTCGAGAAATATTTTTATAAATATATTTTAAACTAATCCTGAAAATAATTTCAGTATTTATGTGGTATTTGAAGATAATAAAACTAGGTACTGTTGAGATGAAGAACTTAATAAGTCGTTGTTATGTCTCGAATGTGCTTTAATTTCTCGGATCGCTAGTGTCTTTTATGCGGAATATTGAGTTTTTAGAATATAAATATTGTAAGAATGGTTTTTTCGAATCAGAAAGTAATTTTCCTTCTATATTTCATATCTTTCTAACCTCTGATGTAATATCAAATATAATATATGACCAAATTTTTAGAATTTAACATGGAATGAACACGAAGTGAATCAAACTTTGCATACAAATGAATTTTACTAAATTAAACTGCCGGCAAAATGGTGAAATTTAGCAGACGAAGACAATAAATAATAATATGAGCTATAAAAACGAACTAATGTCAAAATGCAAGGAAACTTTAATTAACTTTAACTCATTAAAAAACATAAATTTTAAAACAAAACCGTTTTAAATTCTCTTTTATTAATATTAAGCTTCAATTTCTATATAAATAGGTAAAATAATTAAGTTTACTTGATAACTTACAAACAAACCAATTGATCGATTAGAAAATAGGTATTAAGGTGTTGTGACTATTTCAGTTTTGATGTAGTGGTAATATAGTGTTTGAGAAAAATGTGTAATAACCGTATATATTCTTAACAAGAAGAGGTTTTTTTCTTTAATAACTTATCAGAGTAATGGCAAAATTAACTAATCAATCGGACAGAGCTTTTGCTCGTAAGTATTCGTGTTAAAAATGTGTCTAAAAATGAGGCAGCCGCTGCTTATGTTGATAACGATCCCCACCACTGATCTTTATTTTTTTGGCATTAGCTAACAATGTATAATAACTCACTAGTTTTTGCCTCCTAGTTTTTCTGTCCAAACTTCTGAGTTAGGCTCAAAATGAAGTATTAAGTGTTAATTATTATATATGGTAACCAAGTAAGCAAAGTCTAAAATGTGAGCCACAAAACTTCACACATAAAAGAACTGATCTGTCTTGGTCCAGCGATGGCTACACGGATATTCAGGACAAAGTATAGCTCTTATTCTGTTATTGCCTTCATTGAAATCTGTAATATTGCCATATATAGTCCGTTCAACTGTTGATGATCTATTAATTAAATTTCATTAATATAGTTTATTACATTTTATTTAATATGAATTAAAAAGACATAAAAATTTTAATCATTCTGTTTTAAAATTTTCACGTATTAAATATAAACTAATAAAAATGCAACAAAAATAAATGTTAACTTAAAACCATTTCATTAACAATATAAAATTATTTAAAAAAACTGTTCTCCAGCAAACTAATAGTCATTTATTTATCTAACTTTAGTTATTTTACATGCAATTCAATAAATGTAAAACAATATAGACTTATGCAATCATAGTTAATAATTCATTTAAAAATCATAATGTAATTGAACATCACTTTTGAAACGTCCAGATACATACGTCTTACAATATACATGCCTATTCCCTTATATAGAGAACAAAAGAAAAAATCCACCTTAATAATTTTAAACAAAGTGTATTTTTTATATTACTTGACAGCATTCTTTTTCACCTATTCATTCCATCAGAAGGCAGTATTTATGAAGTGTCCGTTAGAGAAAAAAAAATCACAGAGGAAGTATTTATGTTGACTGTGTAATAAAAAACTTAAGAAAATTACTCTATAAGATACTTGACTTCCTTACTCATATTGAGAAATTATTAAAGGTACTTTAGTCCGTATTTCTTAGTTGATAATTTAAATAACATTCCACTTCGTTTTTTAACGCCTCTGAAGTTTTCTATTGATGTTCAGTCAGTGTTTAACGAAGCGTGTATACGAATCTTCTTTGTATGGATCACTAATTAGCCCATCATGGAGGTACCACGGGGGCGAGAAAGTGTTGTAAATATACTCGTACCTAAAGCTCGAACGCATTCAAAGTCGACGAATGTGAGACATAGTGTTGGTGAGCAAGGGTAACAATATATACCAGATTCAAATACATACACAATAAATCATAATAAATTTTCTAAAACATATAATAATACTCAAATTCAATGTACTTCAATATAAAGTAAATTTAAAAAATCTGTCTATAATACGCGTTTTAAGTAAAAATATGAAAAGCAAGCCAGATGATTTAACGTTTCATATCTCTCAAAGCCGCATTTGAAAATATTTTCCGCATGAACATAAATAACACGGGCTTTTATTTCGCTTATGCTTTGTTACGATTTTAAATAAAAAAATATTCAACCAGCAATTAGATAAATTATAGCAAAAAAATATATATTGAACAGGAATCTAAATATATCACTACAAGTTTTAATTTAAATTAGACTTATAAAAATATTGTACATATTACATAAAAAAATACTATAATACTGACTTCAACATTAAAATACAAGGATCGAAATATAAAACTCTCAGTTGTTTGCAACTTGTAATGCGACTCAGCTCTAATTGGAGCACAAAAAAATAAAACAAAAATGTATAATCTATAAAGTAAATATAATAACAAGTTATATTTAACCGAATTATAACATGTTCGACGTAAGCTTTTATTAGGCAATGATCAAAAAACATTTAAAACGGCATATTTATTCAAATGAAACTAACATTTTCGGATTATTACGAATTATTTTATTACTTAAAAACTAACATCAATCGTGATCAGCGGCAGACAAGATGAATATGGTGATCACGGTTGCTGTAACAGAACCCAAACGTCGGGGACTGCAATTTTAAAACAATAAAGTGACGCGTAGAAAATCCGAAAATATAAGTGTCATTTAAATGAATACTTAAAAAATCTTAGATCTCATTGTACCCTCAAATGCAATTTAGATCTAAAAACCAAACAGTTTTCTCGATATAATTTTTTAGAAAACATTGTGTTTAGGCCTACCACCTGACAACTTAACCTAGAGGATTCTAGAAAGTTAGTTGTTAGATAGATATTTAAGTCTCCTAAAAGAAGCGGAGTCTGAGTCAGTTAAGCTGCTGTAATTGACCAGAGTGGTTATTCTGAAGTAGCAGATATGTTAATAACATTTATTGTTAAGTTGTTATAAGGGTGATTCTTGTGATATTGAATAGCATTTCCTCTATCTAAATTGATGAAATTTTACAGCAATTCAAAGTTCCATTTAGCTCTGCTTCAGTAGTTACATTATAAATTTAGAATACTAATGGACAGGTAACATTTATAAAACGTTTATGTGTTGGATAATAGAATGGAATAGAATGTGATCTATAATAAATAATAAATACATTTTGTAATATTCGACATTACAAAAATGTATTACAAGCTATAGAATACAAAATTTTACATATATAGGTATATTTGTATTTCAGAATATTACATAGGTGTATGGAAAATCATGACATATATTCAAATGAAACGAGTTATCAATATGAAGCCAGGCAAATCAAATATGAAATTTTTACCACAATGAATTCATGAAATCTTCGAAGCATCGATATGAAAAATACTTTCAAGGTAGGAAAAAATAGAACTGTTTTCACAAAAAAATTGTATGAAATTACAATATTGAAATGTACTCTGTTTTTTTTTTTACTTCTTTTTAACTAATTCAGCAACTAACATTGTATATTAATATAACACTTTTACTTTACGTAACTCTTTAAATTTAACTAACATTTTAATCACAAAGTTGCAAAGTACGATATCAATTTAAATATTCTCATCAAAGGCTTGTGTAAATTACACCAAGTGTAATTGCAAATTCTCTTAAGTGAAAATTTACAGCGTTATATATTAAGCTTTGATAAGGTAAATGATAATTTTAAAAAATATTCATATGACTGTTGTTTTTTTTCACATTCAATAAATATATATTTGTTAAACAAATGTACTTGTATTATAAACTTGATAAGTGACGCTGTGTAGAAGTTTTCTCTGGGTTGGTTAAGAACATTATAAATACCCTTTAAGTTTTACTAGTAAATAAACACCTACTTTTTTAAAATATACTTTAAACCTCTGAATTTAACTAATATTTTCGGGTGTATTACGTCTTTTTTGTTATTTTAAAATACATACTGAGTAAGAGAGTCGGTATAAGGGCAAAAGAACATGTCTCGGACATTAAAAATAAGGGCTCGTCGAAATCAGCAGTCTGTGAACGCACAAGGCACACATCAGGCTACTACATTCATTCATCAGCCTATCAGAGCCCACTGCTGAGCAAAGCCTCTTTCTCACATGGAGAAGGTTTGAGCATTAATCACCACGCTTGCTCAAGACGGGTTGGTGATTTCAAACTTATAATTGTAAAACTATAAGTCCAGGTTTCCTCACGATGTTTCCCTTCACCGTATGTCAGGCCACTACATGCTGTTCGATAAACTACATATCCTCACTGACGAAGACAGGTATATACTGAGATAAAAACAAGCTAATATAAATAGAGAATTTGGCTGAAATTAATCTAACACCTGGTTTCCCAGAATATAATACACATATAAAATCCCATGTCCGTGACCACAGGATTTCGAGACACTGCAGTTTAGAACAATAACAAACCGCGTAATACATCCTAAAATATTGGTTGTATTTAAATGAATACTCCCGAAAATAGTTAAAATAGACAGAAAACATATCATTTACACCTCCGCTTATACCAGAGGTATTCATTGCATATATTTTTTTTAAAATAAGATTTCGTTTCATTTAAAATGCACTTCATACAGACTGCTATCACTAATTCAAGACACGTGCAGACAAGCGATACTTTATTTGAAATTTACCTCGTTAACTTTAAATGCACTGACTTTTTTCCTAAAATCTTTCGTATCGTAAACTCGTTGATCAAATATCATTTCTTGAAGTAGTTACAGTTAAAAAGTTGGAGTTGTAATTGTTTGGAATCACGATTGAAGTTAAACGAAAAGTTATTGAATTAAGTTATGTCGAATAACAAGTATTAAAAGTTTCAGTAAAAACATATTTAGAAATCAATAGAAAAAAAGATACACCACATATTAGAAGTATAATTTAAATAATTGTTGGTGAGATACAAAATAATTACAGACATCAATAGAAGATACGTGTTGAAAATGGAGGACAGTAATAATTTACATCACCGAATGCATCTAAACATAATTAACGACAAGGAATAAAAATATAGGATTTAGCTTCTGGTTTAAAGATCTTGAAACCACAGAAAACTCATAATTTTATGCAATATACGACAAGTCAAATAAAAACATTTTAGACGATTGAATGAAAGATATATTTGCAAAGAAGGCTGTCAATAAAAAAAGATAATTACTATACACTGAAAATTTTGGTTGATTACAAAGCTATATGAAATAAATGTAAGAATAATAATATTAAATATTTTTTACTATTATAATAAGCTGTGCTTACAATTATACTATTTTGATATTAAGTATTAAACGTTTTTAGAGTTACAAATTCCTTTTCCTTTAATTGTAAGTCCGGTGACCAAAACCAAAGCATAACTTCTTAGTTAGGTCTTAGTATTGTATAACTAACGCTATGAACTTCAAATTTCATAAAGATCAGCTTAAAATCACAAACAGACCTTTCACTTATACTTCATTATATGTAGTTATTATGATCCACATATGTACGAACCATAACAAATACAAATCTTGATTTGATGCTGTTTTAGTTAAATGAATTGTCTATTATTGTTTTACTTTAAGTGTCCTCATAAAGGAAAGTCTGAATTAGATCCTATTTCCCTTGATTGTGACATAAATTCTCAATTTTATACGAATTTTACGATGCTACAGGCAACATAAGAAGGTAATCGTCTTACTGGCGTCATAAATTTAAGTGAATTACTGAATGTGTGAGTCAGATATAAACTTATTTAAATATCAAGGGACTAATTTCCTCTAAAATGATCAAATATTAAATGAAAAAACTACTTGAAATTCTTATAGCACACTGACATTATAAATATGCGTTTATTAATGAAATACGACTAAAGTCTGCCCTTGAAGACCTTTGAACGTGTTACTGAAAATATACCAATGCGACACAGAAAACTGTTAATCCCAAAACCTATTAACTATTCTCTCATAGATCAGTTAATATCCCAAGTTCGTGAGACGTATGATCCAGGAGTAAATCTCATAATATACAGTCAGGTCATATCGTGAGACGGATTAAGATCGTGCGGTATCTTTTATAATGCTTTCGTGTACGTTAAATATACATGAGTACTTATGTGTGATATATTCACCGGAGACGTGAGTCTTTATCCTACCAGACGTCAGCGAAATTTTTCACAGTTAAAACGAAAAGAGGAATATAAATGTGTACTATTTAATATCAAAAATTCATAAGTATTGAAATGAAATCTAGTAGAAAAGTGTAAATTTATAAATATAAATCCAGACGTTTTCATTTGTTATAAATATACTTTGTTAACTATTTTCAGAATTCAAAAGGGCAAGACATGGTATTGGTGGAACAGAGAATGACGACGTCGAAGGACACATAGTGCAATAACCTTTATGCCATTATTATGTGACTATAGCCAACCACTGGCTAACCAGTTGACGTAGATATTCTATAGGCATATACTGCTAAAGAAAAGAATTTTATTTTCTACTTTATAGATATTTCGTACATATGATACGACGTATATGAAACAATCGTTACAGTAATGTTTCTCAGGATAAACTCTTTTAATTATTCTGTTTATACTAGAATGGACGAAATAAACTCTATAATCTGAACTGTGTTAGTATTACAGTAATCTGATATATGTCGGTAATAAACAGACTGTATACATATATGAGTTACACAAGAGACAAGAGAATATACTCAATATCTAATAATAATTTAACCAATATCATACTTTTGCACGAAGTTGAGATTTATTTTTCTCAACCCTTAACGTAATTCGATTTTTCTCTAGTAAAGGCAAGTATTATTTGTATTTTGCTGAAGTCAGCTCTTATTTAATCAACCTGATTGATTTGTAAAGTTTTAAACATGTAAATAAGTTTTATTTGAATTAAATGATTTATAATATACAGTCAGGTCATTCAATAATGATATTGATATGTAAGTCCTACAATAAGTTTAACTGACAATAACTTGTGTCACTAAAGTCATTTCTTCTGGAAATATTTTTTTAGTTTACATAAAAATTTAATAATAAAAAAAAATTAAACCAAAAACTTTTTCTACAAATTTCCTGAATGTTAAAAAAGGAAAAAAAACGTCTTTACTATTTAAACGACTAAGAGGGACTTTGATTTCTAACAAAAAGTAAACTCGCCCGCACTTAGCGTCAAAGACATCTCCGTTGCTCCTAAACCATTATCGTCTGAGTGGACTTTAAGCTTTATAAAAATCGACTCATTACGTAAATTAATTTTCTCTTTCTTTTCTCTTTTTCTTGACAATTACCAAAACCAGAAATAACTTTAATCTAAAACAAACCCAAAGAGGTTCACAATTCAATCTTATATGTACATATTTAAATGTCCATACATTTGCGTAGACAACAAAAATCATTCTTCTTGAATTAAATAAGGGTATTGTTTTTGTACATTAATGAGTTAAAATCAGATAATGTAAATTTTAATGACAATAATATCAAAATATTCTTGCATATTATTCTGTTTAATATCGTTAAAAATTTTGCAAATTTAATTTACTTTTTCATTTTTAATAGTGTATTTTTATTATTGTTATGCAAAGCTAATTAATACGACCAAATAATTATAAGCCTGATCTAATCTTCCACTGTAAGCATTCACCAAGTAACCAAAGGTTAGCAGTGAAGTAACAGGATGGAGCAATTAATATGTAGATGTAATATCGTTACTCAAGGATACAAACTGAATGTAACGGAGATACAACGGATATCACAACACGACGTTCTGTGTTATATATGAACAAGATATATCTCGTATAGATAATTTCGAGACTGTTTACGAACGGTTTTGAAATTCAAAGACTACGTAACTTCTATGTACATATATATTTATAATCCTTTGAGACTTCCTAGTATTATTAAATCACTTCACAGAATACTATCCTGCCTTCAGTCACAGTACCCTGGTAATTATACGTAGGTACGTATTATCCTTCTCTGTACGAGCACTAATTGCTCCTCTGAAAGATTGGACACGAATGTATCAACGAAAAGGCGGGGTCGGAACATTTTAAATACTGATTTGACTGACTGATTTCAATACTTTAAAAAAATGTAGTACTGTTGACACACTATTAATTAATACATTGAATCTGAACTATGGGTATAATTATTTATAACATTACTTTTGTATTGCGGCTAAGAATCATTTCAATTACCGACGCAATCAAAACTTATTTAATAAATTTATAATTTTTTTTCCTCATCATTTGTAATTTTTATAATAATTACCCACATTATACACCTAATTCAAAAAATCACGCCCACAACACAATGAATTGAAATAAAAAAAAATCAAGATTTTTCTCATGAAAAAACACGATTCACGGGAATCTGCGTGATGTAATTTATTTTCAATCTTCTTTTACACATTTTGAACGTTTTAAGGAAAATCATTATTATCTCCCTGAAGTCAACTGAAAAAGATTCGTGTACTGTATTTAAAAAGAAGCTTTTCCTCATACATTAAGTATTATGAATAAGAACTACTCTATTCTTATAATTTTTTGTCTGTGATATAATGGTATATAATAATGTGTTTTAGAAAAAAGCTCAATAAATATCAACATCTTAGTTATGTATAAAATATATTAAAGAAATGTGTCCAAGAACTGATACTTTCTTAGTTTTTTAAACATAGACCTTCGCCTTTAGTAGTTTTTGTGGCAATACAATGTAGCAATACAAGAACTTTAAAGGGAATAATGCCTACTTTAAATTTCATTCGCATTGTAACTTTAGCACTTGTATATAACAAATCAATATATAAACACAATCGCTAAGTTTTTCCACTAATTTATTTTTGTATTTTCAATTATTGACATCTACAGCGTTCTTTTAATCTATGTACATTCAAAATACAACTATATTTTATTATAGTTTGTAAGGCAACCGTCTGTTGATGTAGGATTACCGCACATTGATACAATAAAATATGAATTCTTTAGATATTTGCGAGACATCTCTATAGTCACAGAATTTCCGATAATTGTCCACTTACAATCCGCACGAAAGCTTTATTAGATTACAGTATTACTTTCTGAATGCAAGCTCTTTTAGAAATGTTCAATCCCAAGTATTCAATTTTTGATACATTTATTTATTACTGGTTTTCTTCGTGCCTTTTTTTCTTATGGGACTTTGTGATTGAATATAAAAACGGTACGAA